>CAUDMG010002816.1:200000-617500 GCA_958450375.1 Homarus gammarus | reverse complement strand
AGGAAGAACTCACCCTACAGGTATGATGGTCATCTTAACTCTGTGTGTGTGTGTGTGTGTGTGTGTGTCCAGCTAAACGGTACTACCCTCTCTAATGTTACCCACCTTCAGTATTTCGGCTCCCACCTGTCCACCACCACGGACATCGAAGAAGAGATTCAGCATCGAATCAGATGTGCATCTCAAGCCTTTGGCAGACTCCGAAACCGTGTCTTCAGCTGTAGGGAGCTGAAATTATCTACAAAGCTGCACGTATATCAAGCAGTGGTCTTCCCCACCCTGCTATATGGCAGCGAGACATGGGTCACATACAGGAGGAACCTCAAGGCACTTGAAAACTTTCACCAACGTAGTCTACGTTCCATCCTCCGAGTTCGCTGGGAAGAGAAGAGAACAAATGCCAATATTCTCGCTCACACCAACTGTAGGAGCATCGAGGCTACCATTATCCATGAACGACTACGTTGGACTGGCCCTGTTACCCACATGGACGACAGTAGACTACCAAAGCAGCTACTTTACAGTCACTTAAATAATAAATGCAATGCTGGCGAGCAACTGAAAAGGTATAAGGATAGTCTTAAGACAAACCTGAAAAAGTGCCAAATCGACCCCCTCACCTGGGAGACGATTACTCCACACCGTAACGCTTGGAGGAGCACCACACGAGAAGGTGTCAATACTATCGAGTTAGCCCAACTGCAAACCGAGGCAGACAAACGCCAACGCCGGAAAGACGCTGCCACCGCCCCTCCCGCACTAGATGTAGCCCTCCACATGTGCAACATCTGTGAACAACTCTGCCGGTCCTGTATAGGCCTCTTTAGTCACCTTAAAACTCGCCAATCTAGGTGACATCCCTTATAACTCATATCATTGTATCATAGCTGGATGAGAGTCAAACTCGATTCCGAGGGACAGCAAAGTAGTAGTAGTAGTACCCTGTAGTAGTGTGTGTGTGTGTGTGTGTTTGGAGGTAATTAGCATGGAATTAACTAAAAAAACACCATAAAATTCTCCATTCTCCTAATACAGTATTTAAACGACACATAATTCTACACGTGTACACAGCTCACGAGTACTTCAGTCATCAGTATTAAGGGGACCCAGGAGGACCATGATACCCCACCACGACCAGTACGACCCCTGCAACATGACTTATCACCACCACCACCACCTGCATCACGCTGCAGGTGGTGGTGGTGGTGGCCACAGTTCTCGTAGCTGGTATTGGGTGAGGGATCTATCTCTTGATGGCCGTCGACAGAGGGTTGAGGGATAGCTGGTCGTTCCATCATGGTCATATCCTGTTGTGGATGTTTCTGAGGGTGCAGGAGGCTGATGCTGTGACTCCAGGTGATATGCCGAGGGTTAGCTGGTGTTGTATCTGGTGGTGTAGGAGGCTGATGCTGTGACTCCAGAAGGTGATGTGCCGAGGGTTAGCTGGTGTTGTAGGAGGCTGATGCTGTGACTCCAGAAGGTGATGTGCCGAGGGTTAGCTGGTGTTGTATCTGGTGGTGTAGGAGGCTGATGCTGTGACTCCAGAAGGTGATGTGCCGAGGGTTAGCTGGTGTTGTATCTGGTGGTGTAGGAGGCTGATGCTGTGACTCCAGAAGGTGATGTGCCGAGGGTTAGCTGGTGTTGTATCTGGTGGTGTAGGAGGCTCATACTCCAACTTCGGAGGGTCAAGTGTCGAGGGTTAGCTGGGTCCTCCATCAAAATCAAAACTATTTCCTGTCGCAGCTGCTACAGGAGGAGCAGAAGTCCGACCTTGTTGATATAGAAGTAACTATAGAGCCTCAAAGTGTTCCTGGAAGTGTGTGAAATATCCTCACATTGTCACGAGAACTAATGAATGACAAGAAGGAGAAGTTACGTTAAACTACTCGAGAACCATCACTGAAAATATTGTTTAAGACACACACACACACACACACACTCACAAAAAGAGGAAAATGTTTTTACCTCATTTCTCTGGCGACTATTAGAGCGCTAGTGTGGTTCTCATAGCCAAGAGACCCACGAGGAGGCCCTCTCACTCTCTACTGTCAGGTGCTGTTGGTTGAGTATATTCTTCATGTTAGCGAGACGGTGTTTGGTAAAAATCTCTCTCTCTCTCTCTCTCTCTCTCTCTCTCTCTCTCTCTCTCTCTCTCTCTCTCTCCTTGAATTTGATCGAACATGAACATACTTGCAATAATTGTTACTCTAATGGACTCAAGGAAGTTAGAAAAATAATTAAGCAAACTTGAAACAGCCACCAATTTCCTCCTTGTTTCCTAGATCACAAATATTCACATTAATTCTCATTATAGACTAATTAAAAAAGGGTACATACATACATACATACATACATACATACATGCATACATACATACATACATACTAAGGGACTCGTGACAGTCATTCCTAAATCGAAATTATATTATGGACAACTTTATTAGAAATTTCTCCTATAATCAGATTAGAATGTTAAATTAAGAAATAATTATGGGTTAATTATATAGAATTGTCCTTAAAACTCAAATTACCAAAATAATGAATAGAAGGAAAATTAGACAAGGGTAAAGACTGTATACAAAGAACCAAGGGGATAGACTGTAGGTGTAGTGAGGTAGACTGTAGGTGTAGTGAGGTAGACTGTAGATGTAGTGAGGTAGACTGTAGGTGTAGTGAGGTAGACTGTAGGTGTAGTGAGGTAGACTGTAGATGTAGTGAGGTAGACTGTAGGTGTAGTGAGGTAGACTGTAGGTGTAGTGAGGTAGACTGTAGGTGTAGTGAGGTAGACTGTAGGTGTAGTGAGGTAGACTGTAGATGTAGTGAGGTAGACTGTAGGTATAGTGAGGTAGACTGTAGGTGTAGTGAGGTAGACTGTAGGTGTAGTGAGGTAGACTGTAGGTGTAGTGAGGTAGACTGTAGGTGTAGTGAGGTAGACTGTAGGTGTAGTGCCTCAGTAGGAGGGGGGGGGGAGAGTGGCGCCTATCACAAGACATGACTCAACAGGCACCAGGGCAGGAGAATGTTAGGTCAGCACCATAAAAGTTCGCCAGTGTTGCAGGGGTATTGTGAAGGGGCGCCGACACAAGCAGAGGATGGGTAAAAATATATTGCTCTTCTCTACTACAACTACGCCAGACGTCCGTTCGCCTGGCTTCTCTCTGGATTGGCGCAGGTTTTATGTTAAGCAAGGTATATAATAATAATAATAATAATAATAATAATAATAATTAACGGTTTATTGAAAAAGTTCTGCAGCCCGAAGGCTGAAAATATACATTGGACATTAATGACTTATTACATACATTGGTGGTTTAACAAAAGCCTTCATTAGAGAAAGGTAAAGGAACATACAGTGAACATACAGATTAATGTAGGTGTTGAACAGCAAGCTCGTAGTGTAGTGACTCCATCCCAGATAGTGTTAGGAGGAACTCACGTGGTGTAGTAGTTCCCTCAGATGGTGTTATGAGGGACCTGGCGTGGTGTAGTAATTCCCTCGCAGATGGTGTTATGAGGGGCCTCACGTGGTGTAGTAATTCTCTCACAGATGGTGTTATGCGGGACCTCACGTGGTGTAGTAATTACCTCACAGATGGTGTTATGAGGGGCCTCACGTGGTGTAGTAACTCCCTCACAGATGGTGTTATGAGGGGCATCACGTGGTGTAGTAGTTCCCTCACAGATGGTGTTATGAGGGGCCTGACGTGGTGTAGTAATTCCCTCACAGATGGTGTGATGAGGGACTTGACGTGGTGTAGCAATTCCCTCACATATAGTGTTATGAGGGACATGTGGTGTAGTAATTCCCTCACAGATGGTGTTATATGAGTGAGGTTTGGTCCCAGGCCTTCCTATCGTAGACGGATTAACACATCGGTGGTTGTTGTTGGGTCTCGAGGGCCGTTATCACTGGGTACCTGGGACCTCACTGTGTGAAGGTAAACTTGGGTACGACTGTTACTGTTGAGTTCTTCTCACTGACTTAAGCACTGTTCACCTCTGTTTAACACTGGTTCCGTTCCTTTCCTAAATGAAATTGTAACTTCTGGCGAGAACTTGTTGATATTCCGGTGGGGAGGAAGGGTTCAGGGGAGGGGGTTGGTATGGGCCAACTTAACAGTTGACCTGGCTGCTCCGAGAGGAGCGCCAGGTACGTCTTGACCCTTCGGTGGTCAAAGATGTAGTGTAGATATAGTGTAGCGGTGCGGGGGATATGTGTTTTGTAGATAACCCTGCTGTTGAAATCATCATTTTCCACCATCATCATTATCACCAACGTCATTACCACCACTACCATTACCAGTACTACCACCACTAACACCTCCAATACATAACCATTACTACTGCCATTACCATTACTACTGTCACCACCAGCAGTACTATCACCACCACCACTACTACTATTACTACCATCATCAGCAGTATTTCTAACACTACCACCACTAAGATCATTACCACCACTACCACCATTGCCAACACCACCACCACCACAACCATCATGACCATCACCATCACCATTGCCAACACCACCACCACCACCACCACCACAACCATCATGACCATCACCATTGCCAACACCACCACCACCACTACCATCATGACCACCACCATCACCATTGCCAACACCACCACCACCACTACCATCATTACCACCACCATCACCATTGCCAACACCACCACCACCACTACCATCATTACCACCACCATTGCCAACACCACCACCATCATTACCACCACCACCACACTGCCAATGCTCTCATAATATACCCATAAAAAGAGTTAAAAATAAAGAATAAAATAAAAATAGTGAAATTCCCAAATATAAAAAAAGCCCCTTAACAAAAGATACGGGGATAATTTCCTTAAAAGACGGGGGGGAAAAATCCCTAGACATTGGAAAACCTCAACAAAGGGTAAAATAAGATCACACACACACAAAAAATCCCCTAGAAACATAGAAGAAAAATCACAAAGGCGCAACAATAAAATTAAAATAGGGGAAGAATAAACTCCCAACACTTCACCACCAAAATACAAAATACGGAGAAAAAACTTTAAAATTAAAATTAAAAACCAACCCAAGACAAGCTAAGTCAAGCCCTCCCCTCTTCCCCCTTCCCCCTTCCCCTTCCCTTTCTTCTTCCCCTTTATCTCCTCCTCCACCTCCACCTGGAAAATTAGTGATAAAAGCCAAGCCAAGTGAAGCCAGGCCAGAACAGGTGTGGGCAGCCAACACCGCGTCAAGGGTCATCTGTGGAACGAATCATTTACTCTCGACAAGTTTACAAATATGTGAGAAAAAAAAAATAAATATTCCCCAGATTACGAAGGGTCAATAGAACTCCGCAATATTTACAGTCAGATTTATTATGTGGGAATGTTAATACAAATACAGATTTACAGTAAGTGTTAGTGTACATTCGGATTTCAAGTCTAAAGTATATATCCAGATTTAGGTGTAAAGGTGTAGACAGGTTTAAGGCGTAGGAGGATAAGTGTAGGTACAGATTTTGGCGTATAGATTCAGATTTGGGTGTACAGTAAGTATAGTTTCAGATTTAATGGCTAAGTATATATACAGAATTAAGAAGTATATATAGATGAGGATTCAGGTGTAAAGGGACAGGTACCTACACTAATTACCGCCAGGTGAGGGAAGATATCAGCTGAAGAGAGTTAACAGACGATAAGAATCTTTAATATAAGACAATAAAGTACACGTAAGTTATTTTGATATAGAAATACAGGAATAGACTCAGGTACACAGTAAGGGTATACAGTATATCCATAGAGTGAATGCGTATTAGGTACACGTATCTTAATATTGACCAATGTAATAGCAACACGTACAGTATACCCCTAATAGCAACATGGACTTTAATATTAGCAAGTGTAATAGCAACACGTACTTTAAAATTAACAAAGGAAATAGCAACACGTACAGTAAGCCTCTAATAGCAACATGTACAATCAAACTAGCAAAAGTAATAGTACCACCTACTTTAAAATTCCCTCTCCCTGTTTTGCGATGTTTCTCTCATCCCTCACTCCTAGCCCTCCCTCCCTCCCTCTCTTCTTCCTTCCTTCCCTCCCTCCTTCCATCCAACTCTCCCACACTCACCTCCTTCCCTCCAATACTAGCACGTACTGTAATATCAATAAATTTAATTACAGGTAAATCTATTAGTTTTAAGCACAGGTACAGTAATTTAATACAGGTGTTGACGCACTGTACAGGTGTTGACGTACTGTACAGGTGTTGACGTATTGTACAGGTGTTGACGTATTGTACAGGTGTTGATGTATTGTACAGATGTTGACGTACTGTACAGGTGTTGATGTATTGTACAGGTGTTGACGTACTGTACAGGTGTTGATGTATTGTACAGATGTTGACGTACTGTACAGGTGTTGACGTAATGTACAGGTGTTGACGTACTGTACAGGTGTTGACGTATTGTACAGGTGTTGACGTACTGTACAGGTGTTGACGTACTGTACAGGTGTTGACGTACTGTACAGGTGTTGACGTAATGTACAGGTGTTGACGTACTGTACAGGTGTTGACGTACTGTACAGGTGTTGACGTACTGTACAGGTGTTGATGTATTGTACAGATGTTGACGTACTGTACAGGTGTTGACGTACTGTACAGGTGTTGACGTACTGTACAGGTGTTGACGTACTGTACAGGTGTTGACGTACTGTACAGGTGTTGACGTACTGTACAGGTGTTGACGTATTGTACAGGTGTTGACGTAATGTACAGGTGTTGACGTACTGTACAGGTGTTGACGTAATGTACAGGTGTTGACGTACTGTACAGGTGTTGACGTACTGTACAGGTGTTGACGTACTGTACAGGTGTTGACGTATTGTACAGGTGTTGATGTACTGTACAGGTGTTGACGTATTGTACAGGCGTTGATGTACTGTACAGGCGTTGATGTACTGTACAGGTGTTGATGTACTGTACAGGTGTTGACGTACTGTACAGATGTTGACGTACTGTACAGGTGTTGACGTATTGTACAGGTGTTGACCCTACTGTACAGGTGTTGACGTACTGTACAGGTGTTGACGTAATGTACAGGTGTTGACGTACTGTACAGGTGTTGACGTACTGTACAGGTGTTGACGTACTGTACAGGTGTTGACGTAATGTACAGGTGTTGACGTAATGTACAGGTGTTGATGTACTGTACAGGTGTTGACGTACTGTACAGGTGTTGACGTACTGTACAGGTGTTGACGTACTGTACAGGTGTTGATGTACTGTACAGGTGTTGACGTACTGTACAGGTGTTGACGTATTGTACAGGCGTTGATGTACTGTACAGGTGTTGACGTACTGTACAGGTGTTGACGTACTGTACAGGTGTTGACGTAATGTACAGGTGTTGACGTACTGTACAGGTGTTGACGTAATGTACAGGTGTTGACGTACTGTACAGGTGTTGACGTAATGTACAGGTGTTGACGTACTGTACAGGTGTTGACGTAATGTACAGGTGTTGACGTAATGTACAGGTGTTGATGTACTGTACAGGTGTTGACGTACTGTACAGGTGTTGACGTACTGTACAGGTGTTGACGTACTGTACAGGTGTTGACGTATTGTACAGGCGTTGATGTACTGTACAGGTGTTGACGTATTGTACAGGTGTTGATGTACTGTACAGGTGTTGACGTATTGTACAGGCGTTGATGTACTGTACAGGTGTTGACGTATTGTACAGGTGTTGACGTACTGTACAGGCGTTGATGTACTGTACAGGTGTTGACGTACTGTACAGGTGTTGACGTACTGTACAGGTGTTGACGTACTGTACAGGTGTTGACGTACTGTACAGGTGTTGACGTATTGTACAGGTGTTGACGTACTGTACAGGCGTTGATGTACTGTACAGGTGTTGACGTACTGTACAGGTGTTGACGTACTGTACAGGTGTTGACGTACTGTACAGGTGTTGACGTATTGTACAGGTGTTGACGTACTGTACAGGTGATTACAACAGTGTCTTATAAGTGACTACAACATTGGTAATGGAGTAATGATAAGTAAGTAGGAACCTTAAGCCAAGTAAACAATGTGTTTTTGCTCGTAACAAGGCTAATAAAGTACTTGGGTTCATACAAAGGAGTGTTAGTTACAAGACTAGCGAGGTCATCCTAAAACTGTATCTTGCTCTTGTGAGACCACACCTGGATTACGCAGTCCAGTTCTGGTCACCGTATTACAGAATGGATATAGAATCCTTGGAAAGAATCCAGAGGAGAATGACAAGACTAATCCCGGGTATCAGGAACCTTGAGTATAGAGACAGGTTAAAGCATCTTAATTTGCACTCCCTTGAGAGACGTAGAGCGAGGGGCGACCTGATAGAGGTGTATAAATGGAAGGCAGGGCTAAACAAAGGGGACATTACAAAGGTACTCAAATTATCCAACCAGGAGCGAACTCGTAACAATGGTTTTAAATTGGACAAATTTAGATTTAGGCGTGAAATAGGTAAACACTGGTTTGGAAACAGAGTAGTGGATGAATGGAACAAGTTACCAAATATCATCATTAACTCGAATACGCTGAATTGCTTCAAACATAGGTTGGATGCTCATATGAGCAATAGGGGTTGGGTGTAAACGGGACTGCCCAGTATGGGCCAATAGGCCCGCTGCAGTTTCCTCCATTCTTATGTTCTTATGTTCTTATGTAAGAAAGTTTCAGGTATATATTTATTATATGGAGTGAGATCGAGTTTACGAGAATCAATTTAGTACTGATAAAGTTTAATGGAATGTTTAAGTGAGATACTCCTTTTATCCCCTACCTCCTCCCCCCTTTCCCTCTCCCCCCCTTCCCTTTCCCCCCCCCCCTTCCCTCTCCCCCCTCCGAAAAAAAAAAAGAGTCATACTTCCTCAGGTTCTCATCTGACAGGTGAAGCAGTAAGTGTACTGTATAATAATTGGGGGCAGCAAAACTCCTGTAGTACGCCACTAGTAGCCACGACAGTCATCAGGCTGCACCAAGAATTAAAAAAAAATCGTAACAGAAAGAAATTGACAAAACATTATGAAGTCTAGAAGGGAAATATCAGAATAAAATACGAGTTAAATATGACACACAAAGGGAAGATAACTCCATGGTATAAATAAAAACAAAATAAGATAATCTGTCAATAAATCCCCAGATTATCTACAAAGAAAGACAAAAATAAACAATGAAAAGGGAAATTCTGGTGATCTAAAACATCATCAGATATAAAAAAAAAATAATTCATGGCTGGAGACAATGTTGTTTATCACAGTTTGTTTATGGTGGCGGTGGGGGGAAGACGTGGGAACAGACAGCCTTGTTTGTTCCTGTCTGACAAACAACACCCAACAAACATCACCCTTCCCTCTCCCCCTCACCAAGATCATAGTAAGATGAATCCCCAAGGAACAAAACTCCTCAACCGTGTCATAAAGTTAAGCCAAATTAACCGAGTACCCCCCACCACCCACCCCTCCCTCCCCTTCCTTGACTCATAAGAAACCGGAGCTTGACAGGACAGTGTAGATGGCTTTTAGAAAACACAGCATCAAAAACGAGGCGCTCAGAAGGTCGGCTCCACCACAAGTAACCTATAAAGATCCTCGCCTTTAGTGACTGCACGTCGCCTGACACGGTCTTGCCCCCGTCTTTCACGTGTCAAGGAATATGTCATCGTTACGGCATAAACCAGGATCAGGTGTACGTCAGAAAAATGTTAAATTGATCTTAATCTACAAGGAATGTGATTGTGGCCACCAGGGGGATGAATGGACTACCAGCTGTGGCCAGGAGGGTGAGGGGGAAGGGGTGATGGGGGAGGCTGGGTGATGGGGGAGAGGAGGAGAGATGGGAAGGGGAGGGATACAGCCGGAAGAAGGAAAAGAGGTGAAGGGATAGTCTTAGAGAAACAGAACAGGTGGAAGGATGTAAGAGAGGGATGGGAAGGAAGAGACTTTTGGGGGAGAAGAAGAGAGAAGATGGTGAAATAGTGGGGAGATCAGGTGAGGGAGAAGAGGGAAGGGAGAGTGAAGGAGGAACGTACAGGGAGTGGGGAGTTAAGCCCTCATTCACACCTCACCCACACCCTTCATTTACCCCCCCCCCCCCCAAATCATAGCAGCGCGGACACAGATTTAATGACAATAATCAATCTATTCTGAAATATCCTTGAAATATGAGATTGGTTTTAATTTGTTGGTCACACACACACACACACACACACACACACACACACACACACAGAAGGATACGTTAAAAAAAGTTGACGAGCACTTTTGTTCTCACTCTGTAAATAATAAGAAAAAAGTAATAATAATAATAATAATAATAATAATACACCCTTGACACCAGCTGTCCCTTGAGCACCACCATCCCTTATACCAGCTGTCCCTTGAGCACCACCATCCCTTATACCAGCTGTCCCTTGAGCACCACCATCCCTTATACCAGCTGTCCCTTGAGCACCACATAGCGAGAGAAAACCCAGCACAAGAACAACGTAACCTAACCTAACCTAACCTAACCTAACCACGCCCAGTGAATCACGAAGTATAAGCACGTCTCACACAACCTTAGTTCAACAATCAGGGTGTTGTTAGTAGGTCTCCACCCTTAGCATTAAACTGAACAAGGAGTATCTCTCAGAACACTCAGATAATTCACTCAACTGAGAGAGAGAGAGAGAGAGAGAGAGAGAGAGAGAGAGAGAGAGAGAGAGAGAGAGAGAGAGAGAGAGAGCAACATTGTGTTCTCGTAGATATCACAAGTATTTCATTCTAATAATATCATCGTGTCAGGAGTTGAAGATAATTGTCTTGTTTTTACACAATTGATCCAATATTTGTCTTGTAGCTATAAACTAGGAGACAAGATTTCTGGTTTAGTATGTTACACTACAGAGATAAAAGATAAAATTCCCTACGCAATAGAAAGATAATTTTATCATCAAAGGAATTGTCTAAAATCTTAAGAATCCCTAAATATCTTATCATTAATTACTGTCATTTGTTCTAGCATCAGTTGACTTATAGCCCGAGTAGGTTGTGCATGACCTCACACTGAGACACAAGTGGTTCATGGCGACCAAGGAGCTGTTGTGAGGCACCAGTCAGTACAGCTGGAAATATTATTAATACAGGGTGTTTGTTATATGGCTGTCATAACTCTTTATTCTTATGATAGACTAAAACAACAGCAACTATGATAATGATTACAACAACAACTATGAAAACTATTATAAAAACAACAATTAAAACAACAATTAATACAATAACAATTAAAACAATAACATTAATAATAGTAAGAAGTAGAAGAAAAAAAATACTACTACTACTACTACTACTACATAATCTACTACTACTACTACTAATAATAATAATAAATGATAATCCCGTTTAAAACTACATCCCATAAACAACAACAAACACCCAGAATAAAATATACCATGAACCGATTACTGGGAACTGATGTAAACAACAACAGAAAACGAAGACAGTATGAAGGGGAGGCTCTTTTAAACTAATCACTTCCCTTACTTACCTCTACTCTCTTAATTATCCCTCAAAAAACAAACTCTATCAGGGATAAGTAATCACAACAACATAAATAGGACCTCCACTGTGATTATTATACCCAGGGACTATGGTTATTGTCATACGCACTGCATCATTACTCATCCATAATTTGTCTCTGAATTCCATCACGAGGTTACATATAACATTAACCTGAGTTACGAGGAACGAATCTTATGATTTTTGGGGGGGGGGCCTCTGGGTGACATAGTGCTATTCTGATTGGCCAATTATAGAGTGCTGTTGTTGAAGGCATTATAGGACAAAATTATATTTATTGTTGTTGCTTTTATCCTATAGAATTCTTAATGGTATATGGGAATAAATCTGGGAATTATAGCTCATATTATTGTCCAGATTAGATAATAATATAACAATTATTATTACAGATATGAATAAAAGAAGACATTCATTCATGTTTTACACACACACACACACACACACACACACACACACACACACACACACACACACACATATATAAACTGTTTCTTAATTCGTACATAAATTCCCTTCTGAGTGTTTATTTATTCAATCTTAAATGTGTTTTATGCAAATTATAAAACTCGACAATGTAAACTAAAAAATAATATTGTAGACTGATATCCTTAAACCTCCCATCAGTTGGCTACGTCATCAAAACATCACACATGAAAGCTGCTAACGTATTGGTTAAATGATACACCATTTTGACCAATCAGGTTAATTGTTCCAAACACCAGGTGACCTATGTTAACAAAGAAACTAGACTTACACGTAGATTATAGAAATTTCTTATCCTCTTATATTATAGTCAAACATAATATAGATCTATCCCATATGTAGTTCAAATAATATAATAGTTTATTTACCTTAATTGAAAAAGAAAATATTCCCCCCTCTCCCCCCTCCTGTGTTATTGTTATTACGTTGAGGAATTACTGTACCTGTTATGGGACCTAAACCAGAGAGAGTTATGATACGGATTTCTCCTCAGTTGTAATTATATAACACAGACAAATAACACGTCCAGGGTAGATCTTTATTAATAGATTATTCCTCTCAGATGACACAGCTATATACTGATGATGATGATGATGATGATGACATTATTATTGGCCCTTTGAAGACGATGATTTAAGGCTATAACTCTTACTACAATGGTTGTATAATGTTTATATAGCAGTAAAGGGGTACAGGGACTCTCTCTCTCTCTCTCTCTCTCTCTCTCTCTCTCTGTCTCCATATATGTATAATGACGTCTGACCAAAACACATCACCTGCTTCTTCCTGTTATTGCCCTTTGTTACTCTCATCCTTTCATTATCCCACCTCCCCTTTATCACTGTCTCTTTCCTCACCTGTCTCCTTCACCGTTCGCCCACTTACCCAGACATCCAATTTATCGTATTTTCTTGTCTGTCTTTTCATGTCCCAATTCTCTCTCTCTCTCCTCCTCCTCCTCTTCCTCCTCCCCCTCCAGGGTGTATCAAGAGCTGTAGGTGTAAACGTAATACTCAATATAGATCATCACACAATACACCTTTCAACATCCAATACCCGCGAGCGAGGTGGTAGTGGTGGTAGTGGTAGTAGTGGTAGTGGTGGTGGTAGTGGTGGTGGTGGTGGTGGTAGTGGTAGTAGTGGTGGTGGTGGTGGTGGTAGTGGTGGTGGTTGAGGTAATAGTGGTGGTAGTGGTTTGTGTGGTAGTGGTGGTAGTGAAGGCAGAAGGCTATAGTTGTGGTAGTGGTGGTAGTATAGTCTGGGCAGTAGTGTTGTTGGTAATATTGGTGATGATATGTGAGTGTGTGTGTGTGGTGTGTGTGTGTGTGTGGTGTGTGTGGGCGAAAAAGAAAAAAAATCCTCGGTACTTGGGATCACACACACACACACACACACACACACGCACACACACACACACACACACACACACCAGTCGTCTCAGGAGATGAAAGATCCCCTCCTAAGAATGCTGGGAGACTCTCGATCAGACCAATAGATACCCTCTCTTTTGTCGGGATACTGAACCACCCTGAGGGAAAATACGTTCGCCATCACGATCCAAAAGGGGAAGAAAGTGAGAGAGAGAAGAAAGTGAGAGGGAAAAAAAAAATATTAATACCACTGTCATTCCTGTTGAAATTGTGGATATATCTCATCGCTACTTTGTATAGAATCCACTTATCGTAAGGGAGTTTTCCTTTGCATGCTAGACGGAACATGATAACCTCAACTGATTAGATTGTGTGAGGCCCAGACGCTTCTGTGATCTGAGTCTGATATATATTTTTTTCCCCCTCAAAGTTCACAATAAATCACTGAACATCATTAAGTTTTCTCTTGGTATATTGTGGTGTGTTCAGGTGTAGTCGGGTGTAGGTGGGTGTAGTCAGGTGTAGGTGGTTGTAGCCAGGTGTAGGTGGGTGTAGTCAGGTGTAGGTGGGTGTAGTCAGGTGTAGGTGGGTGTAGCCAGGTGTAGGTGGTTGTAGCCAGGTGTAGGTGGGTGTAGTCAGGTGTAGGTGGGTGTAGCCAGGTGTAGGTGGGTGTAGTCAGGTGCAGGTGGGTGTAGTCAGGTGTAGGTGGGTGTAGCCAGGTGTAGGTGGGTGTAGCTCTGTTAACAGGTGTAGGTGGGTGTAGCTCTGTTAACAGGTGTAGGTGGGTGTAGCTCTGTTAACAGGTGTAGGTGGGTGTACTTCCGTTAACAGGTGTAGGTGGGTGTACTTCCGTTAACAGGTGTAGGTGGGTGTAGCTCTGTTAACAGGTGGGTGTACTTCCGTTAACACATTAACTTGTTACAAATATGAATAAAAGTTTATAAATTACATATATATTTTTATGACTTAATTACTAATTGATTTTGCATTAATTCCCACATTATTCTGTTCTATGTAATTATCCATTTGTGTCTTATGTTTTATTATTGCATTTTTGTCTGTTTATCTTTTACTCATACAATTATGGTAAGATTAATTTACATTAATTCTTTTATTGATATTGAGGAAAGTCTGTCAGTTATGAAGAATGGAGAAGTCATTAAGGAAATTATTATTATTATTATTATTATTATTATTATTATTATTGCTGTTGTTGTTGTTTGGTGATAATTGTCTAGGAATTTATCAGGACTTATTTTTTTTTTTTACTGAATATGAAGGGAGAGAGTACTCAGTTCCTCTCATATGTATAATTTCGTCATTATTTTAGCGAACTCTGTATCAATATTATCGATTCTCTCTCTAAAAAATCAACAGAACTTTGAAGTGTCCTGGAAAAAGTAATGTACGGATATAAGGTTGCAAGAACGGATACGCCTCCTCTACATTTTTTTTTAGCCTTATTTTTCATGTGTGTTTCTATTCCCAGCCGCAGCAACGTCCTCGTGAAGGCGTCTACAGCGCTGAGGATCCATGTGTCAACAACTGAATGTGAGGCCGCCCGAGGGAAAGCGGTAAACTTCACACCGTTCAATAAGCGACCCAGCCATACGTGCAAAAATATTGATTAGCGTCTGTAATTGGCTCCCCGTCGCCCAGGTGTGAAGTAAGGCGGTTGTTGATTGGCTGATGACACGCAGGCGCGCCCTGAGCACCGCTGCCGACCGACCGACCCCTTCTTACCCTCTTCCCCCCCCCCCTCCACCCACTCTCCCTTCCGCGCCGTAAATGCGGAAAAATCTAATACATCTCCGATTTTCTTTCTGATTTCCTCCTCGCCCTCCTCCTCTTCCTCGCCCCTCGTTCCCTCCGACACCGGCAACTTGAGGTCCTTGTCATGAATTTAAAAAGGATATTACGGTCGCTATAATTTCATGTCGTGGGAATAAAGCGCATCTCATAACAGCACAGTTCAGACAGCGAAACGTTGTGGGTGGTGGGGTATTACTATTCCCCCCCCACAACACTATCACCAAACTACCCGCCAGCCAGTAGTCGACCGTCTCCTTGTCACACATCACACACAAATCCAGGAATCAAAGAACTAAGGTCTACCCATATTAATGACGGTAATAATGCATCATAGGCGTGTCTTAACACTAAAGAAATATACAATCTAGATTCGTAAATAATTCGTTACGGAGCACGAGAGCCGGTGATTTATGTTCGTTCCACAAGTTATTGCTCGATTCCATAACGTAGCAGAAATGTTTTGTTTTTCTCTCTCTCTAAAATATAACTTCTAGGATACACAAGATGATTAAAATTCCTTTTTTAATATCTTTGTTATGAGTTTTTAATCTCAGTTAATAACCCTTTGTGGTATTACGATAAGACATGGAGGAGTAACACACACTCACACACGCGGTGATATTATTCAGTAACAGGAACACGATGTTAACTTTCCGCTCATTTAAAACCAAAATACACCCCGAGATAACTCACAGTAAACCGGACATTAGCAACTTTGCCTTCTTGATGGGTTCACAGGTGATAAATCCAAAGATAATTAGAGAACTGTCGCCTGAAATATACCCTCGTGTGTTTTGTGTCAGGTATGCCTCCCCCCTCCTCCCCTTCTCTCTCCTCCCCCTGTTCTACCCCTTCACCCACCCCCCCTCTCTCCCCCCATCCCCTTTTCTTGCCCCCCCCCCCACGAGTATGCTGACGAGCGAGTAAAACGAAGATATAACGTGGAGTGAGTGGGGGAATCCAGTGTGACATAGGACCTTAGTTTTGGTCAAAGCCGCCACGACTCCCACTAACTTACGACACCACTTATCAGCTAGTCCGGGTCACCTCTCCTCACCCCTGACCCCCCCCTACCCCTCCCCCTTCTCTCTCTCTCCCCCTGGCGTGAGGAACGAGTATATTAGTATAACCAGGCAACAAAGGGTAGTGGAGGTGAGGAAGAGAGGGAATAAGAGGAAGGAGAAAAGGGGGGGTAAAGGGAAAGGGGTCAAATTCGAGGAGGGGAAGGGGAAAGTAAAGGGAAGGGGAAGTAAGGGGAGGGTGAAGTGAGGGGAAGGGAGGTATGGGTATGTTGTCTTTGTAGTAAGTTGATATTAGTGGGGATATGTGTGTTGTTTTGTGGGTATGTTTACACACACACACACACACACACACGTAACATAGTTGTACAGTGGTGGTTTATGTCAGCGATACTGTACCAATGATATTAACAGTGGTAATATTTACATTGGAGAATCATTGTGATAGTAATAGCAATGGTGTTATTAGCTATGAAAACAGTAGTAGTAGTAGTAGTAGTAGTAGTAGCACTGCCATCACCTCCAGGCCCTGACGGCCTGCCGCCTTATTCCTCTGGAAAAGAAACCAGGATGTAGACCTATAGGGGTGGGGGAAGTGCTGAGGCGGATCATCGGAAAGTGCATAATGGAGGTGGTAAAGGACGATGTCAGGGCAGCAGCAGGGAACCTACAAGTGTGTGCTGGCCACCAGGCTGGTGGGGAGGCGGCCATTCACGCCATGAGATTGATATTTGAGCAGCGTGATTGTGAGGCCGTTCTCCTGGTGGATGCTTCAAACGCATTCAACATACTTAACCGCAAGGCTGCACTGCACAACATCAAGATCAAGTGTCCTAGCTTTGCGATGTATGTTGAAAATTCGTATAGGAATCCCTTAGACCTCTATGTAGTAAACAACAAGGCTCTACGAGGTGATACCATCCTACAGTCGACCGAGGGAACAACACAGGGGGACCCCGTAGCAATGGCAATGTATGCAATTGGACTATCAGTGCTCCAACAAGAAATAAAATTTGAAACAACCGGGGTCAAACAAGTAGCATATGCTGATGACCTTACAGGAGCAGGAAAAGTGGAGGACATCAAAAAGTGGTGGGACCTGGTAACATCGCGAGGTCCACAAATAGGGTACCACCCAAACGCTAGCAAGTCCTTCCTCATCGTGAAGCCAGAACATTATGAACGGGCTTTGGAGGCTTTTGGCGGAAGTGAGGTCAAAGTAACTAAGGACGGCCAAAGACATCTAGGCGCAGTAATTGGCACTACGGACTTCAAGACCGAGTACGTAGCTGGAAAGGTGAATGAGTGGGTTAGCGAAATCCAAGCTCTATCTGAGATTGCTAACACAGAGCCACATGCGGCCTTTGCAGCATTCACCCATGGAGTCAAGCATCGCTGGAACTACCTGATGCGTACCATCCCTGAGATCGGACCCCTCCTCCACCCTCTGGAAGAAGCCATCAGTGTCAAGTTCATTCCCAAACTAGTGAAACACCCTGACTTAACCCCAGCAGAAAGAACACTTCTTGCACTTCCACCAAGACTGGGAGGGATGGGACTAACTAATCCAGAGGAGATTGCTGACACTGAACATCAAAATTCACTTAAGCTCACGGCAGCCCTCACTGACCACATAATAGCCCAGAATGCAACAGGGGAAGTGGACACCAGGGAAGTAAATAAGATCCGTAGGGCCATTACAACAGATCGGCAGCACTGCCAAAATGACATGTTGCAGCAACTATTGCTGCAGGTTCCAGAAAATTTGACAAAAAAAGTAGCTATAGTGCAGGAGGTGGGCGCCTCGAACTGGTTAACTACGTTACCGATAAGGGCAAATGGTTTCAGCCTTAACAAACAAGAATTTACAGATGCCATTGCTCTAAGGTACGGTTGGCCAGTAGATGGTTTGCCCTCCCAATGCGTGTGTGGCTCTTCCTATGACGGCGATCACGCCATGGTCTGCAAGAAGGGGGGCTTCATATGCATGAGGCACGACGAGGTAAGGGATCTCACAGCAAATATGTTGAAGGAAATCTGCCGGGACGTCATGGTAGAACCGACCCTCCTTCCACTGGATGGTGAGATCTTCCAACACAGGACTTCAAACACATCTAACGAAGCCCGTGTGGACGTCAGTGCTCGAGGATTCTGGACGCGGGGACAGCGAGCTTTCTTCGACATCAGGATTTTCGATCCCATGGCCACTTGTCACCGTAACCTAGCTCTCGATGCTGCACATAGGAGGAACGAGAACGACAAGAGAAGGGCATATGGGGAGAGAATTCAAAACGTTGATCAAGGCAGCTTCACTCCTCTAGTGTTCACAACCTCTGGTGGGATGGGCCCAAGTGCAAGATGTTTCTACGCCAGACTCGCGGAGGTGATCTCCGAACAGAAGCAGCAGCCCAGAAGTTATGTTACAGCCTGGATGAGATGTCGACTGTCCTTCTCTCTCCTTCGGTCGGCTTTGCTCTGCCTCAGGGGAACGAGAGCTTCTGCCCCTACTTCGACAACTGCTGCAGATATTGACTATGAGGCTACAGTCACTGAATGCCGCATAGATCTGCGGCTCAACTAATTTAACACAGATAGGATAGCTTATTATGTATTAGGATATTTAATATTAAGGTAAATAAATGGTGGCGAAGGTGTGGCTATTGGGGGAGGCTGGAGGCCACGTAGTAGTAGTAGTATGCAGACATATGGGTCAAAGAAACCTACTCAGAAATTGTCAAGTGGTCGCCCGCTGACTTATTTGAACCACCCAAGTGTGCGGCCACCAAAGAAATGATTCGGGAGATGACTCGCCTCATGACTGATTACACTCAGGACCGCTTCCTCGCCCCCCTAGCTCTTCAAATACTGGCAATAATACCACATCTATTTTGTCAGAGGACACACACAAAGGCTAAGCACAAAGAAAATGTGGCAGCAATGAAGAGAAGATTGACAATGTGGCAGACTGGGGCCCTAGATGATCTCCTATGTGAAGCAAGAACACTGCAGGAGAGACTAAAAATTACGGGTGACCGAAAGCAAAACACCGATGACGTGGCAAGAAAATTTGGAAACAAAATGCGTGTGGGAAAAGTGTCTCTTGCGGTAAGATCTCCCACAGAGGAATCCTCCGGTGGGGTGATGCCAATAAACAGAGAGACATTAAAACTATTGAAAGAGAAACATCCCCCTGCAAGCGAAGATGAAGGCATCAGGTTCCAGGGTGACTATATCCCACCAAATGCTGTCCTGTTCGAGAAAATAACAGGAGAGATGGTGTGGAAAAAGGCACTGAAGACTCGAGGAGGAGCCGGCCCTTCAGGTCTAGATGCAAACGACTGGAGAGTCATCCTCAGCACAAACAAGTTTGGCCCTGTAGCAAGCGATCTCTGCACTGCCATTGCCGCCCTTGCAAGAAAGCTTGCATCCTCTTGCTGCCATCACCTCCAGGCCCTGACGGCCTGCCGCCTTATTCCTCTGGAAAAGAAACCAGGATGTAGACCTATAGGGGTGGGGGAAGTGCTGAGGCGGATCATCGGAAAGTGCATAATGGAGGTGGTAAAGGACGATGTCAGGGCAGCAGCAGGGAACCTACAAGTGTGTGCTGGCCACCAGGCTGGTGGGGAGGCGGCCATTCACGCCATGAGATTGATATTTGAGCAGCGTGATTGTGAGGCCGTTCTCCTGGTGGATGCTTCAAACGCATTCAACATACTTAACCGCAAGGCTGCACTGCACAACATCAAGATCAAGTGTCCAAGCTTTGCGATGTATGTTGAAAATTCGTATAGGAATCCTTCAGACCTCTACATAGTAAATAACAAGGCTCTACGAGGTGATACCATCCTACAGTCGACTGAGGGAACAACACAGGGGGACCCCGTTGCAATGGCAATGTATGCAATTGGCCTATCAGTGCTCCAACAAGAAATAAAATTTGAAACAACTGGGGTCAAACAAGTGGCATATGCTGATGACCTAACAGGAGCAGGAAAGGTGGAGTGCATCAAAAAGTGGTGGGACTTGGTAACATCGCGAGGTCCACAAATAGGGTACCACCCAAACGCCAGCAAGTCCTTCCTCATCGTGAAGCCAGAACATTATGAACGGGCATTGGAGGTTTTTGGCGGAAGTGAGGTCAAAATAACTAAGGACGGCCAAAGACATCGAGGCGCAGTAATTGGAAACTACGGACTTCAAGACCGAGTACGTGGCGGGAAAGGTGAATGAGTGGGTTAGCGAAATCCAAGCTCTATCTGAGATTGCTAACACAGAGCCACATGCGGCCTTTGCAGCATTCACCCATGGAGTCAAGCATCGCTGGAACTACCTGATGCGTACCATCCCTGAGATCGGACCCCTCCTCCACCCTCTGGAAGAAGCTATCAGTGTCAAGTTCATTCCCAAACTAGTGAAACACCCTGACTTAACCCCAGCAGAAAGAGCACTTCTTGCACTTCCACCAAGACTGGGAGGGATGGGACTAACAAATCCAGAGGAGATTGCTGACACTGAACATCAAAATTCACTTAAGCTCACGGCAGCCCTCACGGACCAAATAATAGCCCAGAATGCAACAGGGGAAGTGGATACCAGCGAAGCAAATAAGATTCGTAGGTCCATTACGACAGATCGACAGCACTGCCAAAATGAAAAGTTGCAGCAACGATTGCTGCAGGTTCCAGAAATTTTGAAAAAAAAAGTAGCTATAGCGCAGGAGGTGGGCGCCTCGAACAAGTTAACTACGTTACCGATAAGGGCAAATGGTTTCAGTCTTAATAAACAAGAATTTACTGATGCCATTGCTCTAAGGTATGGTTGGCCAGTAGAAGGTTTGCCCTCCCAATGCGTGTGTGGCTCTTCCTATGATGGCGATCACGCCATGGTGTGCAAGAAGGGGGGCTTCATATGCATGAGGCATGACGAGGTAAGGGATCTCACAGCAAATATGTTGAAGGAAATCTGCCGGGACGTCATGGTAGAACCGACCCTCCTTCCATTGGATGGCGAGATCCTCCAACACAGGACTTCAAACACATCTAACGAAGCCCGCACGGACGTCAGTGCTCGAGGATTCTGGACGCGGGGACAGCGAGCTTTCTTCGACATCAGGATTTTTGATCCCATGGCCGCATGTCACCGTAACCTAGCTCTCGATGCTGCACATAGGAGGAACGAGAACGACAAGAGAAGGGCATATGGGGAGAGAATTCAAAACGTTGATCAAGGCAGCTTCACTCCTCTAGTGTTCACAACCTCTGGTGGGATGGGCCCAAGTGCAAGATGTTTCTACGCCAGACTCGCGGAGTTGATTTCCGAACAGAAGCAGCAGCCCAGAAGTTATGTTACAGCCTGGATGAGATGTCGACTGTCTTTCTCTCTCCTTCGGTCGGCTTTGCTCTGCCTCAGGGGAACGAGAGCTTCTGCCCCTACTCCGACAACTGCTGCAGATATTGACTATGAGGCTACAGTCACTGAATGCCGCATAGATCTGCGGCTCAACTAATTTAACACAGATAGGATAGCTTCTTATGTATTAGGATAATTAATATTAAGGTAAATAAATGGTGGCGAAGGTGTGGCTATTGGGGGAGGCTGAAGGCCACGTTTTAAAAAAAAAGTAGTAGTAGTAGTAGTAGTAGCAGTAGTATTTATGATACTAGGAACAACAATAGTAATAATAACCACACAATAACAACAATAACAATTACAACAACAAATAGACAAACGGACAGACAGACACAATTAAACTAACTCATGACGATAGATATCAATACCCCCCACCCCTCCTGACCCTACCACAACCTCCCCACCCCTCCTGACCCTACCACAACCTCCACACCCCTCCTGACCCTACCACAACCTTCCCACCCCTCCTGACCCTACCACAACCTCCCCACCCCTCCCGACCCTACCACAACCTCCCTACCCCTCCTGACCCTACCACAACCTCCCCACCCCTCCTGACCCTTCCACAACCTCCCCACCCCTTCTGACCCTACCACAACCTCCACACCCCTCCTGACCCTACCACTACCTCCCCACCCCTCCTGACCCTACCACAACCTCCCCACCCCTCCTGACCCTACCACAACCTCCCCACCCCTCCTGACCCTACCACAACCTCCCCACCCCTCCTGACCCTACCACTACCTCCCCACCCCTCCTGACCCTACCATAACCTCCCCACCCATCCTGACCCTACCACAACCTCCCCACCCCTCCTGACCCTACCACAACCTCCCCACCCCTCCTGACCCTACCACTACCTCCCCACCCCTCCTGACCCTACCACTACCTCCCCACCCCTCCTGACCCTACCACAACCTCCACACCCTCCTGACCCTACCACAACCTCCCCACCCCTCCTGACCCTACCACAACCTCCCCACCCCTCCTGACCCTACCGCTACCTCCCCACCCCTCCTGACCCTACCACAACCTCCCCTCCCCTCCCAACACCTAATCACGAATCACGTATGCAAATAGTTTTTCTCACATACATTAAAACAATAAAAACAATAGAATAAAAGCCAATGTCTCTAATAATCATAGACACAAGACACGAGAAGTGAGAAATTGTCTTCACCACCATTTACCAGAGACTAAATTATTATCAACATATATCACACAAACGATGAAGAAGAAGAAGAAACAAGAAAAAACTAATCGTTCCTTGTAAAATATATGAAGACTTGTGGTGTAAATGATTGATATAATATTTACATTGTTGTATTGGTACCGTGGTTGTGACTCTCTTTACATTGGTGCTAAAAGTTGAAATCCAAGTCGAAATCTTAAGACGTGATTTTATTTGTGGGTGGTTCAGGACCGTGGGTGGTGCAGGACCGTGGGTGGTGCAGGACCGTGGGTGGTGCAGGACCGTGGGTGGTGTAGGACCGTGGGTGGTTCAGGACCGTGGGTGGTGCAGGACCGTGGGTGGTTCAGGACCGTGGGTGGTGCAGGACCGTGGGTGGTGCAGGACCGTGGGTGGTGCAGGACCGTGGGTGGTGCAGGACCGTGGGTGGTGTAGGACCGTGGGTGGTTCAGGACCGTGGGTGGTGCAGGACCGTGGGTGGTGCAGGACCGTGGGTGGTTCAGGACCGTGGGTGGTGCAGGACCGTGGGTGGTGCAGGACCGTGGGTGGTGTAGGACCGTGGGTGGTTCAGGACCGTGGGTGGTGCAGGACCGTGGGTGGTTCAGGACCGTGGGTGGTGCAGGACCGTGGGTGGTGCAGGACCGTGGGTGGTGCAGGACCGTGGATGGTGTAGGACCGTGGGTGGTTCAGGACCGTGGGTGGTGCAGGACCGTGGGTGGTTCAGGACCGTGGGTGGTGCAGGACCGTGGGTGGTTCAGGACCGTGGGTGGTGCAGGACCGTGGGTGGTGCAGGACCGTGGGTGGTGCAGGACCGTGGGTGGTTCAGGACCGTGGGTGGTGCAGGACCGTGGGTGGTGCAGGACCGTGGGAGGTGCAGGACCGTGGGTGGTTCAGGACCGTGGGTGGTGCAGGACCGTGGGTGGTGCAGGACCATGAGTAGTGCAGGCCCTTGGGCGGTGCAGGACCATGAGTAGTGCAGAACCGTGGGTGGTGTAGGACCGTGGGTGGTGCAGGCCGTGGGTGGTGCAGGACCGTGGGTGGTAGAGGACAGTGGGTAGTGCAGGAACGTGGGTGGTAGGCCCTTGGGTGGTGCAGGACCGTGAGTGGTGCAGGACCGTGGGTGGTGCAGGACCGTGGGTGGTGCAGACCCTGGGAGGTGCAGGACCGTGGGTGGTAGGCCCTTGGGTGGTGCAAGACCGTGAGTAGTGCAGGACCGTGGGTGGTGCAGGACCGTGGGTGGTGCAGGACCGTGGGTGGTGCAGGACCGTGGGAGGTGCAGGACCGTGGGTGGTGCAGGACCGTGGGTGGTGCAGGACCGTGGGTGGTGCAGGCCCTGGGAGGTGCAGGACCGTGGGTGGTAGGCCCTTGGGTGGTGCAGGACCGTGGGTGGTGCAGGACCGTGGGTGGTGCAGGACCGTGGGTGGTGCAGGACCGTGGGAGGTGCAGGACCGTGGGTGGTGCAGGACCGTGGGTGGTGCAGGACCGTGGGTGGTGCAGGACCATGAGCAGTGCAGGACCGTGGGTGGTGCAGGACCGTGGGTGGTGCAGGCCCTGGGAGGTGCAGGACCGTGGGTGGTGCAGGACCGTGGGTGGTGCAGGACCGTGGGTGGTGCAGGACCGTGGGTGGTTCAGGACCGTGGGTGGTGCAGGACCGTGGGAGGTGCAGGACCGTGGGAGGTGCAGGACCGTGGGTGGTTCAGGACCGTCGGTGGTGCAGGACCGTGGGTGGTGCAGGACCGTGGGTGGTGCAGGACCGTGGGAGGTGCAGGACCGTGGGTGGTTCAGGACCGTGGGTGGTGCAGGACCGTGGGTGGTGCAGGACCATGAGTAGTGCAGGCCCTTGGGCGGTGCAGGACCATGAGTAGTGCAGAACCGTGGGTGGTGCAGGACCGTGGGTGGTGCAGGACCGTGGGTGGTGCAGGACCGTGGGTGGTGGAGGACAGTGGGTAGTGCAGGAACGTGGGTGGTAGGCCCTTGGGTGGTGCAGGACCGTGAGTGGTGCAGGACCGTGGGTGGTGCAGGACCGTGGGTGGTGCAGACCCTGGGAGGTGCAGGACCGTGGGTGGTAGGCCCTTGGGTGGTGCAAGACCGTGAGTAGTGCAGGACCGTGGGTGGTGCAGGACCGTGGGTGGTGCAGGACCGTGGGTGGTGCAGGCCCTGGGAGGTGCAGGACCGTGGGTGGTAGGCCCTTGGGTGGTGCAAGACCGTGAGTAGTGCAGGACCGTGGGTGGTGCAGGACCGTGGGTGGTGCAGGACCGTGGGTGGTGCAGGACCATGAGCAGTGCAGGACCGTGGGTGGTGCAGGACCGTGGGTGGTGCAGGACCGTGGGTGGTGCAGGACCGTGGGTGGTGCAGGACCGTGGGTGGTGCAGGACCGTGGGAGGTGCAGGACCGTGGGAGGTGCAGGACCGTGGGTGGTGCAGGCCCTGGGTGGTGCAGGACCGTGGGTGGTGCAGGACCGTGGGTGGTGCAGGACCTAGGTGGTGCAGGACCGTGGGTAGTGCAGGACCGTGGGTGGTGCAGGCCCTTGGTTGGTGCAGGACCGTGGGTGGTACAGGACCGTGGGTGGTGCAGGACCGTGGGTGGTGCAGGACCGTGGGTGGTGCAGGCCCTTGGTTGGTGCAGGACCGTGGGTGGTGCAGGACCGTGGGTGGTGCAGGACCGTGGGTGGTGCAGGCCCTGGGAGGTGCAGAACCGTGGGTGGTGCAGGACCGTGGGTGGTGCAGGACCGTGAGTGGTGCAGGACCGTGGGTGGTGCAGGACCGTGGGTGGTGCAGGACCGTGGGTGGTGCAGGACCGTGGGTGGTGCAGGATCGTGGGTGGTGCAGGACCGAGGGAGTTATGGTGCGTTGGTCTGATGTTCTGGTGTTGCGGCTGTGTGGTAGTAGTAGTATTAGGATATTTAATATAAAGGTAATGCAATGGTGGCGAAGGTATGGCTATTGGGGGAGGCTGGAGACCATTGTAGTAGTAGTAGTAGTAGTAGTAGTAGTAGTAGTAGTAGTAGTAGTAGTAGTAGCTCACAACCTCTGGGGGGGATGGGACGAAGTGCAAGATGTTTCTACGCCAGACTCGCGGAGGTGATCTCCGAACAGAAGCAGCAGCCCAGAAGTTATGTTACAGCCTGGATGAGATGTCGATTGTCTTTCTCTCTCTTTCGGTCGGCTTTGCCCTGCCTCAGGGGAACGAGAGCTTCTGCCCCAAAGCCGACAACAGTTGCAGATATTGACTATGAGGCTACAGTCACTGAATGCCGCATAGATCTGCGGCTCAACTAACTCAACACAGGTAGGATAGCTATTTATGTATTAGGATATTTAATATTAAGGTAATAAAATGGCGGCGAAGGTGTGGCTATTGGGGGAGGATGGAGGCCACGTTAAAAAAAAAAAGTAGTAGTAGTAGTAGAAGTAGAAGTAGTAGTAGTAGTAGTAGTAGTAGTAGTAGTAGAAGTAGTAGTAGAAGTAGTAGTAGTGCCATCCATAATAACACGTTCTCTAAGGGACATATACTTTGACCTCTAGTGAAAGATTAAACAAATTAACTCCAGAATCTTTTGAGTATTTTGAATAAGCACAGTAAACACGAGGGAGTTAATAAGAGTTAACATGTCGAAGTTAAGCTGAGTTGAAGTGAGTTAACCTCAGCTAGGAGTATATAATTTCCTCATGTCTTTCCCATTCACTCATTTGTCATTTCAGTCGCTTATTTCCCTTTATACGTTTTCCTTTTTGATATAATTAATTCCTTCGTTTTTGTATTTGTCACTTTTTTCCGTATTTTTTTATGATTTCTTTAGTTTATTCAATTCATTAATATTCATTCACCCTTTTCTTGCACGTTCTTTTTCACTTCTTTTTTCTAGTTATACGAGGATATATACCTGCTCTTCATTCTCTGCATTTATTCATTCTCTTTCATTTCTTTCATCCGCTTTTTTTCTTCTATTTTTCACTCAAGTACTTTTCCTCTCTTGCCTCTTCTTTTTATTTCTTATTATCAACTTCCTCTTATTCCAGTTCATTAAATTATTTTCCTTTTCCTACTTTATGTTTTTTTTCTCTTCACCTTCACTTCACTTCACGCATCATCATCATCACCACCATCCTCATCTGCATCATCATCATCATCATCATCATCATCATCATCTAGCCTCACCCGTCCGCTTATACACCTTCCCTCTGAACTCTTCTAGCCTTACCCCTCACCTATCCACCTAATCCTATACCTCTCACTCCTCCTAACCTTACCCCTCATCAATCCATCCTCCCTCTCACCTCCTCCTCCTAGCCTTACCCCTCATCAATCCATCCTCCCTCTCACCTCCTCCTCCTAGCCTCACCCCTCAACAATCCATCCTCCCTCTCCCCATTTCCTATCCTCATCCCCTCACCTATCATCGCTCCCTCACACCCTTGTATCCCACTCCCAACCTGACCAGGAAATCACGACTGGAAACACAAGCAGACCAGACACCTCGCCCTGCAGGACACCCCCACCGCCAGGACCCCGACGATGTATTCCCATTAGAAGCAGTTCCAGCACGGGCCATCAGAAGTGCATGGCGTACTGTCTGTCCAACTAGGATTAATATCACAAAAGTTAGCCCAACTTTTGCCTCTAAGCAAGATTTATATTGACATCAATTGCAAGATTAAGTAGTTTTCTTGTAAAATCTTAAACATCAGTTAAAAGGTCAGTTTTTTTCTGTAGAAGCTTAAACGCCACTTTCAAGATAAATAGGTTTTCTTCTATGAGCTTAAAACTGAACAAAAACCGAAATGTGTAGTTTTATCTTGTACCGAGTCATCACCAGCAACAGAGTCCAAAAGTTGTCAAGAACAGGCGCCACACACCTGCTGCCTAGGGTAGCCTACGCCCTCACCACCGTCAGCAAAAACACGTCCTCTCATACAGTGTCCAGATTATCGAAGATTCTTAGGTTATTTTTATTCTCCTTAACTGATGGTACGCAAATGTGTTAAGTATCAAATAATGTCGTACTGTACATCTGTATGTCGTACTTTGGGTGAATCAGGGAATAGTTAACATAAGGAATTTTAGCATATAAGAGCCAGTCTAAAATAATAATGTGTAGGCCTCGTCTTGTTCACATACTCTACTCTGACGTCTATTAGCACCGACAACGTCCATGGAAAACCTCGCCAGCACGAGCCATCCATAACGCCTGACGTAATCCACCCCTACCTCGTAATAACCCAGACAAAATTCGTTCATAGAAGTTACTGAAAGCGAGAATTCGATTCGTCTTGTGCCTGCTGTGGCGTTGTCTTTGTGTTACGAGTGCTGGCGTTCTCCTCGACCCCACAATGACACGCTAATGGGCACTACTCCAAATGTATCTTCGCCCACTTTCTGCCTGAAGTGGAGTTGTTTCGCGGTACAGGCAATCAATGTTCCACCATCCACGTCTCTGCACGACGGCTGGATATCCACACCCGCCTCCAGCACCCTCTACCCAGGATCCACCCTCCCATAACCTCTTTACCTGCCACAAGGTCTCTGGCACATAGGATACTTATACGAAGGTCAAAATGCCGTCCAAATTGCACTGAAACGATATGTAGTGAATCTAGGTACAGTCCTCTTATCGTTTCTTACGGGGCAGAAAGAAATATTTAATGCGTGTGTGTGTGTGTCTGGTAAGCCACATCCTCGCTGTTTTTCTGTCGATAATCTCGTTACCGAATGTTTTCTTAGAATATGTAAAACAGATAGTACATGTCTGTCCTCAACTGTCAGGGAGATAATCCACCCAAACACACACACAGGAAGCTTGCCAAGGTGTACCCTAGATGTGGTCGTGTACGGGCCGGGCCGCTCCTCGCACTGCCTCACGGGCCGGGACGGGTCGGGTCGGGCAGGGCGAGTTGTCGGGGCAGTGCAGTGGAGGGTGGGGGAGGTAGGGCAGAGGGGTGGTGAGGGGCAAGGAGGAGTTGGTAGTGGGGGAGGAGGGAGGGAGACTCGCCCGCCCGGCAACGTGTGTGGTCCACTGCTTGGCGGGTGATGAATGGTGTGATAATTGTTGGTAATCATGTCAGGCGAGAGGAACGTAACCACAACCTGGAGTGCGGAACAAGATTCGACCTCACGTTCCGACAGCGGAGGGCGGGGAATGGCGTGAGGTGAGGCGTGCGGGATAGCCCTCACCACCCGGGATCAATGTTGCACGGTATATTGAAGGGAACCTCATCAAGGCAGGATAATTTAATAATAGTGTACGATGCGAAAACTTGCTCACACCGCCGGCCGACCCACTCACTCATCCTCATGCCCATTGGCTCCCTAATAACCCTCTTCCTTTGTCGCGCCTTCATCGTCTGCCTACATCATCATCACCCGCTGACGACCACCACCACGCTGACGACCACAACCACGCTGACGACCACCACCACCACGCTGACGACCACCACCACGCTGACGACCACCACCACGCTGACGACCACCACCACGCTGACGACCACCACCACGCTGACGACCATCACCACGCTGACGACCACCACCACGATGACGACCACCACCACGTTGACGACCACCACCACGCTGACGACCACCACCACCACGCTGACGACCATCACCACCACGTTGACGACCACCACCACGCTGACGACCACCACCACCACGCTGACGACCACCACCACCACGCTGACGACCACCACCACGCTGACGACCATCACCACGCTGACGACCACCACCACGCTGACGACCACCACCACGCTGACGACCCTCACCACGCTGACGACCACCACCACGCTGACGACCACCACCACGCTGACGACCACCACCACCACGCTGACGACCACCACCACGCTGACGACCACCGCCACCTGTACCACACCACACTACACCACACCCCTACCTGTACTATACCACACCACACCACCACCTGTACCACACCATGAGCTGTACCACACCACTATCTCTACTTCACCACACCCTGTACCACACCATGACCTGTACCACACCACTATCTCTACTACACCACATCCTGTACCACACCATGACCTGTACCACACCACTATCTCTACTACACCACATCCTGTACCACACCATGACCTGTACCACACCACTATCTCTACAACACCACACCCTGTACCACACCATGACCTGTACCACACCACTATCTCTAACTTCACCACACCCTGTACCACACCAACACATACGTACACCCCGCTAGACAATGCCACACTGCACAACACCATCACGTCGCTGTCTGGTTATATTATTAACGACCAAGAACACCATCACGAGGACCTGTACCACATTCCACTGTACCACACAACACTGTACCACACCACACTGTACCACACCATACCACATTATCATCGAACTGCATTATCATTACCAGTCGCTTGTACCTCTGACGAAGACGAGACCTTAACCTGACCCCCACCACCACCCCCACGCCCACTCACCCACTACTACCCCCACGCCCACTCACCCACTACTACCCCCACGCCCACTCACCCACTACTACCCCCACGCCCACTCACCCACTACCACCCCCACGCCCACTCACCCACTACCACACCCACCGACACTCCCACGCCCACTCACCCACTACCACCCCCACTCACCCACCGACACTCCCACGCCCACTCACCCACCGACACTCCCACGCCCACTCACCCACTACCACCCCCACGCCCACTCACCCACCAACTATCCACCTCCACATCCACTACCACCCCCGCGCCCACTACCACCCCCATGCCCACTCACCCACTACCACCACCACTCCCACTCACCCACCCCCACGCCCACTCACCCACTACCAACCCCACACCCACTCACCCACTACCACCCCAACGCCCACTCACCCACTACCACCCCCACGCCCACTCACCCACTACCACCCCCACTCCCACTCACCCACCCCCACGCCCACTCACCCACTACCAACCCCACACCCACTACCACCCCCACGCCCACTCACCCACTACCACCCCCACGCCCACTCACCCACTACCACCCCCACTCCCACTCACCCACCCCCACGCCCACTCACCATCACCCACCACGCCCACTTCCAACACCACCTCCCACACCCACTCATCATCACCCCCACACCCACTCATCATCACCCCCACGCCCACTCACCCACCTCCAACACCTACACATACGTCATTACCTTCACCACAACCTCTACTACCACAGTATACTTCACCACACCACATCACCACCACCATCACACATCACCATCACCATAACACATCACCATAACCACCACCATCACACCACATCACATCATCACCTGCACCACCGCCACCACCTCATCACCTGCACCACTACCACCACACCACATCACCACCACCACCACACACACACACACACACACAAACCTTCTCTCCCCTCCCACCGCCACGCCCTTTTACTGCGCTAAACACTGAACATTGTCTTCTTTGACCCGCAGAGCACGACAGTCACCACAGCACCAGAGCAGCGGCAGTATCAGCCACAGCAGCAACAGTAGGCTTAGAGCACAACGTTGAAGCACAGCTCTGCTACGACGTCATTAATATGAAAACAGCACAGCGTCTCAGCAGCATTAGAAAAGCAGAGCGGATCAGCACAAAAGCAGCATGGTGGCAGCAGCAGCAGAGCCCTGGTCGGGCCGTGTGCTGGCTGCCGCTATCTAATGACCACACCAGAAACAACCACCGAAATGTATAAATCCATTACGACCCTGATAGCATCATGACTCGTCGTTGGCGGCCGCACGCCCTCGCCGACCTTCCTCCGCCAGACGCTACAGTCCATACTCCTAAATCCTACACCGTCTCCGGCGGCCTCGACCCCGTCAAGGTCTTACCGACCCTCCACCAGCGGGTAGTAACGCTCATACTTGCGCTCGGTACCTTCTTAACCAGCTACTATCGCTTCGATGCGATACCGACCGTCGTCCAGCGATTGTTATGGCCTAAACTAGGTCTCAAGTGTTCCTTCCCTTGCTGACAGCTACTTCGAGGCGACACCGACCGTCTTCCAGCGAACCTTAACACCCAAACTCCCTCGCCTACCACCTCTCCTCCGCCACGACCCCCATCAGGGCGACCACAACAACCCTAGCGCACCCTAACCACAGCGTCTATTATACCTTTGCCTATTCTTCCCTCCCACATGCCTTCCCTCCCCTCTCCTCCATCCCCGTGGGCGTATCCAACAGAACGCCCCCCTAGGTGCGGGACACCACATTAATTGAATATTAGGAGTGGTTGATATTAGTCGGGTGGGCGGTGGAGCCAGGCAGGCCCAACCCGCCCACCCGGTCCTTTAACTGCCGCTCTTTATTGCTTCTCTCCCTCGCTTATCGGGTCACAACCGCCCCGTTATCTGTGTCCCGGTGGCTTTGTCTGTGTCCCGGTGGCTTTGTCTGTGTCCCGGTGGCGTTTGTCTGTGTCCCGGTGGCGTTTTATCTTGGTGGCTTAGTGTGTGAGTCGGTGGCTTTTTCTGTGTCCTGATGGCTTTTTCTATGTTCCGATGACTTTGTGTGTCTGTGCCTCGGTGGCTTTTTCTGTGTCCCGATGATTTTTTTAAGTTGATGGCTTTATGTCTGTGGTGATGGCTTTATGTGCGTGTGCCGGTGGCGTTGAGTGTACGCCGGTGTCTTTGTGTGTGTACTGGTGGCTTACAGTAGTGTCTGTATGCCGGTGGCTTTGTCTGTATACCGGTGGTTTAATGTGTCTGTTTCCTGGTGGCTTTGTGTGTTTGTGGCTTTTTTCTGGGTTAAGCCATCATAATCCACGCTTAGGTATATTCCTCTCATGGTCATCCACTCATTACCATCGTTGACGGATCTCCTGTTGTTGTGGGTGACTCGTCAACAACTCTCTCTCTCTCTCTCTCTCTCTCTCTCTCTCTCTCTCTCTCTCTCTTCACTGACTGATTCACTCACTCACTCACTCACGAAGCTTATGGTGAGTTTCTTCCTTATCCTCGTTAATTCTCAATCATTATTTTACTCACACTAGTATAAGATTAGTCGAATCATCCAATCAGGTGATAATCATCTAATTTAATCCAATCACCTAATCTACAATAATGTCCGATTAAAACTAATCGCGGAGTCCATGTATGATTTTCCGATTAGCTGTAATCACCCGATCAGTGTAGTGTTAAGTCTCTGATTAGGTCCAATCCCTTGATTAGGTACCGGATATCTACCCTCTCCGTTCAGGTGTGCCTAATCTTGTGAATTAAGGGGTTAGGTTATTCATTATACGATTGGGTGAATCTTTCCAATCGATATTATTCCTTTATCTTACTCTATCTTGGTTTATCTATTTCTTTTGTTACTGTATTAATTTTACTTAATTCTATTTATTTTATTTGTTTTATTATTTCAGAGAGAGAGAGAGAGAGAGAGAGAGAGAGAGAGAGAGAGAGAGAGAGAGATAAGAATGGAGGAAACTGCAGCGGGTCTATTGGTCCATACTGTGCAGTCCCGTTTACACCCAACCCTTTCTCTCATAATATCCATCCAACATATACAGGTGTTTGAAGCTATCCAGCGTATTCAAGATAATGATTATGTTCTGTAACTTGTTCCATTCATCCACTACTCTATTTCCAAGCCAATGTTTACCTATCTCGCGCCTGAATCTAAATTTGTGTAATTTAAAACCATTGCTTCGAGTTTACAACTGGTTGGATAGTTTGAGTACCTTTGTTATATCACCTTTGCTTAGCCCTGACATCCATTTATACACCTCGATCATATCACCCCTCACTCTACGTCTCTCGAGGGAGTGCAAATTAAGATGCTTTAATCTGTCTCTGTACTCAAGGTTCCTAATGCCCGGGATTAGTCTTGTCACTCTTCTCTGAATTCTTTCTTGCGATTTTATATCCATTCTGTAGTACGGTGACCAGAACTGAACTGCGTAATCCAAGTGAGGTCTCACAAGCGCAAGATATAGTTTTAGGATAACCTCGCTAGTCTTGTAACTAGCACTCCTTTGTATGAACCCAAGTACTTTGTTAGCCTTGTTTCGAGCAAATACACAATGTTGTCTTGGTTTAAGATTCCTACTTATCATTAACCCTAAATCTTTCTCACAGTCGGATTTCTCTATAACAACGTTGTTCATCTGATATCTGGCTTCTCTGTTTGCATCTCCTAGACTAATACTTTACATTTGTCCACATTCAATTTCATCTGCAATTTTTCAGACCATGCGAAAAATTTGTTTAGCTCTTCCTGTAGTTCTGCAGAGTCCTCGTCAGATTTAATTACACGCGCTATTTTAGTGTCTTCAGCAAATTTACTTACGTTTCTGTCTACGCCTATATCTATGTCGTTTATGTATATAATAAATAGTAATGGTCCAAGTACTAAGCCTTAGGGTACTCCACTAGTGACGTTACCCCAATCGGAGTTACTGCCGTTAATGCTCACTCGCTGTTTCCTGTCCTGTAACCACGCCCTAATCCATTTTAGAATATCTCCTCCTATTCCACGAGCCACCACCTTTCGTGTTAGTCTTTCATGGGAGACTCTGTCGAAGGCTTTGCTAAAGTTGGGGTATACCACATCATAATCGTGTAAATCATCCACTGACTCGAAAACTGCTGAAAAGAATTTTAATAGATTAGTTAGACATGAACGCCCGCTTGTGAAGCTATGTTGGGAATCACTGATCAACTTGTGCTTCTCCAGGTGATTTCGAGTAGCGTTTGAAATCATAGCTTCCAGCAATTTGCCTACAATTGATGCTAAACTGATTGGACGGTAGTTAGAGGATAGTGATCTATCTCCCTTCTTGAAAATCGATATCACATTCGCTATTTCTCCAGGATTAGTTATTACACCCGTTTTTTAATGACATGTTAAACAAATTTGATAAGGGCATATTAAACTCTTTCTTACATTCCTTTAATACTCTGGCAAATATCTTATCGGGACCTGGTGACTTATTAGGCTTTAGTTTGCCTATTTGCTTACTAACACATTCACTAGTCACTACTATCTCGCTTTATCTCTTCTCTTCATTATCTTTGTGTATAGTCGGTGATGAAAACTGTTGAAAAATATCTGCTCAGATTATTGCCTATTTCTCCGTCGTTATCCGCTACTCACCGGTGTCTGACTGTATTGGTCCAATTTTGTTTCGTGTTTTAGTTTGATACATTTGGAAGACTCCCTGAGTCCCTTGGGGTTTGACTTCACCTCTCTTGCTACCTTCAGTTCATTATTCGTCTTTGCTTTTCTTATCTCCGCCTTAACCCTACTGGCCAACACCTTATAGTAATCTCGGAGGTAAACTTCACCACGAATTATTCTCCTACCTATAGCCTTCCTTTGCCCCATAATATTCTTTAAATAATTATTTTTCCATTTGGGATCATTGTTGTTTGATCTGAGTTTTCTTTCTGGTATGTTCTTCATTTGTGTATTAAGTAAATCATTATTTAAATTGTTGTGGAACTTGTTAATCTCAGATCTCGTGATCAGGTCCTCAACCGTCATATTTGGTGAGGTTATCGTTGTCAGGTCTCCAGGTAAAGTAAGGTCGCCCTCTGTGGACACATTGTGTGAGGTCTTGTAATTCACCTCGAAACGTTATTCCTCTTCTCTCAGCTGCGCCTTCAACCTATCAAAGTTTGCCCTTCTGAAATCTGGGACTTTAAAGGAATTTTCCTTGCGACTGACATTAAGTTCTACTTTGAATCTCACTTTTTCGTGACCCCTGTTAGCTAGTTTGTTCCTTACCTCGACATTACTAATGAAGTTTTCTCTGTTTGACAGAACTAAATCTAGTTTATTATTACCCGAGTTGGTTCGGCTATATGTTGACTGTTTCAAGAAAATCCTCTGATTCTGAGTTACCCTTAAGGTCGGTACAATCTTTATTTGACTAAAGTTAAAGTCACCTACTATACAGACTTTGCTATGTCTGGATGTCCTGTGCATTTCATCCCAAATAAGTCGCTCATTAACTCTCTCAAGATAAGGAAGTCTATATATTACTCCTGTGATTAATTTTCCCTTACCATCAGTTACTTTTATCCATATTGTTTCTGTATTCTGTTCAGTTTTTATTTCCTTATTGATTTCACTCTTCAGATTATCCCTTACATAGATTGCTACTCCGCCTCCTTTCCTAATCTGCCTATCGGTATGGAATAATTTGTAACCTTTAATTTGGTATTCGACCGGTAACTCACGTGAGTCTAGGTTGATCCATGTTTCAGTGAATGCTATTATATCGATTTTTTCGGTACATACCAACGCCCTGATTTCATCCATTTTGTTTCTCATACTTCTACTGTTTGTGTGGTAGACATTTAAGTTAGTCGTGTTCTGAGTCCTCTCTTTGTCGCGTTGAGGGTTTATCTCCCAGCCTAATTTAGTTTTGTCATCATTCCTACCACTGTTTCCCGGGAACCTTTCACTTTGTTTACCCGCTACCGCTGCAGTCTCCTCAACCCCCGTGCTCACATAGTTCCCTAGCAGTTTAAGACTTCGACATCTTTTGAACTGCCCTCTCACGAGAACCAGCCAAGGTTGCACCCCATCCCTAGCATAAAGGTCCCTTCTGCCGTAAAAGTTATCCCAGTTGTCAATGAATGGGACTGACATTGACTTGCAATATCTGTCAGGACAGCCGTTGACACCAACTGTCCTTGACAACCATTCATTGCTAACTCTCCTTCTAGGCAGGACACCACATATGATAGGGATCCCTCCCTTCACCCTAATACGTGCTACAGCTGTCTTGAACTTATCAAGGAGCTCCTCACTCCTACACCGGCCAATATCATTGCCTCCTGCACTGAGGCAAATAATGGGTTTGTTCCCATTACCAGACAAGATAGTGTCCGTCCTGTCAACTATATCCCCCACCCCGGCCCCTGGCAAACACACTTTCATTCTATTTCTATTTTTACCACAAAAAGCTCTATCCAGGTACCGTATCTGGGAATCACCAACAATTAAGGCTTTCGTACCTTCCTAGTCAGCCCTGTCCCTCATTAGGTTACCGTCCAATTCGTCTATCAAAGGACTAAAAGAGTTAGTACACCTAGCTGTTGTCGTTACATTGGTGTCTTTTTTCACCACCAGTCTTCCTCCTTCATCCTCGTTATCACTTCCTTTAATTTCAAGTTTGCGTCCTTGACCTTCACTAACTCGGCCCTCAGAAGGGCACAGACCTGCTCACAACTAACACTAGCCATTATTGACAATTAATTTTCGGAAGCTAAGTCGGCCGTGACCTTTTCTCGAGAGAGAGAGAGAGAGAGAGAGAGTTACAATATTAGAGACAGATAATTGATATGTCAGGGAGAAAGAAAATTGCAATGATAGAGAAAGAGAAACAGAGAAAGATATATATATATACACACAGAAAGGAGACAATGATTAGAAACAGTGAGAGAAAGAAAAGAAGAACAAGAGGAAAAAGGGAAAGATAATTAAAGAAAATATAGAAAAAGGAAGGAAGGAAGGAAGAGAAAAAGAAAGACGAGAAAGACAGACAAGACAAAACTAAGTCAACACACACACACACACACACACACACACACAAAGTCTCTCTGTAATAACGTAGATATGCATAGCACTCTCATCCCCCCTCCCCTCTAATTGCTCATTACCAGGTGTTAATGATGATAGCCTTATTACGGCCGGCTCTTGCATCTCGTGTCGCCGAAAATTAACGATAAAGCTGATGAACCTATGTATAATATTAGTTGGTTGTTGATAAGGAATGTAGTGTACTGTGCTATTATTATTATTATTATTATTATTATTATTAGTATTATTATTATTTTTATTATTATTATTATTATTATTTTTATTATTATTATTATATTATTATTATTATCATTATTATTATTTTTATTATTATTATTATTATTATTATTATTATTATTATTATTATATGAAGAATAAAATATATTGATTTGGACACTATCCTGATATTCGTCTCAACAAAACTCAAATTTAAATTACTATACTGAGAAACGTGAATACAGGTAAATTTTTAATTACTCTGCACAGGTATACAGTAATATCACACCTGACGATAGTACGGTGGAGGTGGCGAGTAACCCATGGAGGTAAGAGAGCAACTCACCTGAAACCCATTAAAACAAATCATTCACTTGCTGTCACAGAGTCTACCTGGTTTATAGTTATGACACACACACACACACACACACACACACACACACACAGTATACGTGGGGAACTTACAGTATGTTAATGTATTTCGTAGTGTTTAGTGAAGGTATAGAATGGCCAGAATAAGAGAACGGCTGAACACTGAGGATACGGTCATGGTGAGGAGGATTCAAATCAGCTCATGATAGTTAAATAAAATCACGTTAAGTAATGATATAGTGTAGATGATTTAGTTCAGGTAATAATGTTATGGCGAGTATGAAGACAGTCATGAGGCTACTCCTTGAAGTATTTCCTTGTGACTTAACTTAGCTGTCACGAGTCTATTTTTTTAACAGAGATTCGATAGTTTCGTTATTATAAGTCTACAGTACAAGAGCGAACGAACACCAAAAGTTCTCCTTGCGTCATTATTTCCTCGAGTTATTTTAGCAGAGAATCGAGACAGTTTGTAACCCTGCACCGAGACCCATCCAAAGAACTGATTACTGAAACACTTTTACACCAGCCATAGTCTCTTCTGATGATCGAATTCCCTAAATAATTATAAGGTGACTTTTTAGACGATAACATACAAACCAAATATTCCTCAATCATATTTCAACCTAAGAATTATAATATCGTGACGTGGAAGTAGTTAGAGTGAGAGGAGTTATTTAATTAGTTAAGATTATCTCTGGGGTTGTATTCCTCGTCACCCCCCCCTCCCCTCCCCCCCATACATACTTTAGTTATATCAGTCGTCATACTTGTGGTCGTTGGTGATGACTCGACCAGTCACCACAACTCGACCAGGTCACCACAACTCGACCAGTCACCACAACTCGACCAGTCACCACAACTCGACCAGGTCACCACAACTCGACCAGGTCAACCACAACTCGACCAGGTCACCACAACTCGACCAGTCACCACAACTCGACCAGATCACCACAACTCGACCAGTCACTACAACTCGACCAGTCACCACAACTCGACCAGGTCACCACAACTCGACCAGTCACCACAACTCGACCAGGTCACCACAACTCGACCAGGTCACCACAACTCATCCAGGTACAACAAAGAATAATTTACCTTGACTTATATTTCTAAAGGTTCATACGACAATAATTCCTCTTACATAAAATATTTAAAGATAAAAATTCCTTAAATAATCATATACCTTAAGCTAAAACACAAAAATCACATCTACAAAATGGCGTCATAAATAAACCGAGACTTGAGCTTAACTAGAAACGTTCATTTAGTATCAATTACGACACAAAATGTATAAATTATTTCAAGTGATTCTATATACGTTAACTTCGTCTGGTGGTTGCTAAGTGAACATGTATATCTAGTTAAAGGTAGAGTCTCAGTGTAATTTAGGTGCCATTTTTGGACTCAAGGTTAAACTCTGCCAGTTAGGTACATTAGTTACAACGCTTGTGTCTTCATTTATGGGAAATAATCGTCGTAAGATCCTTTGAGAATCTTAGGGGGCCTGGATCGTAACTCTTATTTTATCAGTGAGTTAAGGAAGGTAGCAAATAACAGAGGGTCAATAAACAGTATTAACAACAACAACAACAGTACTGCTCACACTAAACAACAAAAACAATGACACCACAACTAACAACAACAGTATTTCGTGACAACAACAAAAACAATAACAGTGACACCATCAACAACAACAGTAAAAATAGTCACAACAACATCATTAACAGTGAAAGCAACAGTTGTAGGAGCACCAAAGTTAGTAGCAAGACAACAAGTAACGAGCATTACTCCTCGCCAACAGTAACGAGTAACAGAAGTAGCAGTAACGGTAGTATTAGCAGGAGTGAATACATCAGGAACAATAGTAACAAAAACAACAGTAGCAACAACAGTATAACAACAGTAGCAGCAGTAGTAGTAGTAGCCTCGGTAGCAAGAATAGCATTAATCACTCAAGACAACAGCACGAAGATACAGGAGAAGTAAGGCGGGTGACACCAGTAGTAGGAGGAGGTGTTAGGAAAAGGTGTCGCGTCATGTAGTATTGTAAGGGAGTGTCAGGGCGGTGTCAGGGAGAGGGACACGCACATCAACACAACAATAATCTTCAACCTTCTACCATCATACCTCTGACAATGGACCAGACCTTCTTCACCACACCTCTTTAACCCTTCCTCATTCTTCTACACACACACACACACACACACACACACACACACACTTCTAAAAAGCTATTCAAATCAAAGCCTTACACTAAACATTCACTCTTGAGTTCCCAGATACATTTCGGGAACTCTTTTTAATTAAATGATGTATATATATATTTTGAGATCCACACAGGAGTACTACAAGGGAAGTTCCTGGGATATTATTCTAAAATAAATAATATATATTTTTTTTTGGGGGGGGGGGGGGGGTAGGAGTAGAATTTCCAAACGAGGATGGAAGAATCTACAGTACCTTAGCTTGAGGTCGTTCGTCATCGTCTTCGTCATCGTCATCGTCGGTAGTAGCATGAGCTCGTTGTCTCTGGACCTTTTCACTCGCTGTGTCAGGTACAAATAGTGCATCACGCTGACTAACAATATAGTTATCCCGTAGTGAGCCAGCGGTCGGGACAATGGCCGGCCATATTTGTCCATTCTCCCCACACACAAACACCCGCCGATCAAGACATAATGGCGAGGGGGGGGCTGGGTGAGGGGGGTGGGGGTGAGAGGGGGGGCTGGGTGAGAGGGGGGGCTGGGTGAGAGGGGGGGCTGGGTGAGAGGGGGTGGGGGGGAGGGGCCTTCTTATCGCGGGCTGGTGGACTGGTGGGCTAGTGGGTTGGGGGGGGGGTGGCTGTTGGGTTGATTGGCTGGTGGGCTGAAGTGCTGGTGGGTTAAGGGTGATGAGGGGCTGGTGGGTTAGTCACAGGAGGACGGCATATGACAAGGGGCTGATCTCATGACAAAAAGGAGGCTTCATAAATCGCCTCGTGACAGGAAGTGAGGTAGAATGCCCATGAGGATATTGTGTGAGGTGCCTGGAGGTCTTGATGATGCATGCACACACACACACACACACACACACACACACACACACACACACACACGTTAAAAACAATATCATGTCAAGGTTGAACCCCTGCTACGACCCTTCTAAATGAGTAATAAAGTCAGATACCCTCTCACATCTCCAGGTAATAGGGGAAATATAACGTAAGAACTATCCAATAATCTAAGTTGTGTTGTATGTAAGTTTGGAATCCAGCCATTACGATACACAGAGATTAAAGAAGGATAGTGTAATTATCACAACAGAAGATTAGGGTAGGTTGTGTAGACCAATTAACCCCAATCGTGATTAGTTTGATTATCCTGTCGGTGTGAATCAATCTCAATCTCTCTCTCTCTCTCTCTCTCTCTCTCTCTCTCTCTCTCCATGGCGTCAATGTCTTATTTACGTACCAGCCATATTTAATTTATAGCCTGACCCTCCGCATACAAAACTGCCTAGCCCGGGTGTTGACAGGAGAGGGGTGGATGGGGTTGGGGAGGAGAGGGGAGGGGGGGGGGCTTGTATAAATTATCCACCAGCGTCCCCCTCTCCCCCCCCCCTCCAATCAAACGCGACATGAAATTCAATTAATCTCATTGAAGTGCATCGGTGATTTTCCGTCCGTCCGTCCGTCCGTCCGTCCGTTTCAGCCTCCCTCCCTCCCTACCTCCCTCAACTCCATCTATATTTCTCCCCCCTGTCTCCCACCTCTCCCCTCCCCCGTGCATCTTTATTCCTTCCTCCAGCCCCCTCCCTCTCTCCCTGCTTCATTCCTTCCCTCCCTCTCTCCCTGCAACTCTCCCTCCCTCCCTCTGTCCCTCCTTCCCTCTCCCTCACTCACCTCCCTCCCTCTCTCTCTCTTCCTCCAACTCTACTCCATCACTCCTTTATCCCTCCCTCCCTCCCTTCCCCCCTCACCCTCCCTCCCTCCCTTCCCCTCTCTCCCTCCCTCCCTCCCCGCCTCTGCTCATCGGTTGTCGGGGCGTGAATAATCCTGATAATTTAAGAGATTTTTTTCACTTTATTTTCCAACGTGCGTATTTAATTAAAGAACTGCACACGCCCCATCACCGAAGCCAATTGGGAGGGGGGGGGGGAGGGGGGGTGATTTAACTGTGATGGGATTGAGTGATTTATCAGTTATTTTAGTTATTTTATTTTTTGCATCATATGAACATTAGAAACCAGAATTTATTTCATCTCATGATTAAATATCCAAAAACGCTACCTGGGTGACTTAGGTTAAGGTTAGGTTAGGTTAGGTTAGGTTAGGTTAGGTTTGGTTAGGTTAGGTTAGGTTAGGTTAGGGTGTTTATTCATCAGGTTAAATCGAAAAAAAATATGATGCATAATCTATATTTATCGTATTTCTTAAGTATAATTCCATGAGTCACCCGTCTAATTTACACGGCGTATAATTCAACAGGTGTAATTTAAGAATGGCTATAATTATCACTTAATATACAGGTGATAACAATACACTCACCATTAATCACCACACTAATTAATCCTTAACTAAACATCAATACATTTTAATACACTATATTTTCGTAAAGGGTCAAAAAAACATCAACATAGATCTGTCCGTCATTCACTAGAGCTTAATGAATGGGGCTGTGGGTGGTTGACTGGCTGGCTTGGACGTGTGTGTAGTGAGGTAGCCAGCCCGCCAGTCGCCAGTCATTCATGAATAGTAATACTCTAGTACTACCACCAGATGACAACAAGAACGGCTGATGAGTGTTGCTTATTATTTAAAGGGATAGATTGCAAGGTGTGGGAGGATGAAGTGAGGGTATAGTCTGAACGGATAGGAAGGATAGAATTAACGGGATGGGTTAAATGGGGTGATGGGTAAGGGGTGGGTGGTGGTCGTAGTGTCTCTGTCTGGTAACACTGTGTAACTTTAACTCTACTTATGCTCCAAAATATCAGTAAGTAGTTTATAGTTCATTTGTAAAGACCACACACACACACACACACACACACACACACACACACACACACGTTCCTTAATATAAATCAATATAAGCGAACATCTCGATAATCTCTCTCCTGTTGAACATCCAGTCTACATCAACAAAGCCGTAATGTCTCACTAGTAAGAGAAGATGGTGAGAAAAAGAAACATCACCTATGGCCGGATGATCTACAGTGTAAATCATCAACAGAAGAAAGTAGTGAAGAATCTACAGTATAAATCATCAACAGAAGAAAGTAGTAAGGAAAGTGTTATCCCTAAGTATATTATGTTGTTTAAATGCTGTATTTCATCTTGGTTTAGTAATCAATGAAATACCTTCCCGTAAAAATTCTGCTTTGTAATTGACTACTTATGCTACTGTGTTTTATGTAGTACCCTAAAAATGAGTTCATTTAGTGTTTAACCTTGACGTACACGGCCAATGAAAATTAACCTTAAACAAAGAGGTGCATTGTGATTGGTTATTTTAGAATGCAGGGGCTACTTTCAGGTGATTGGCTCGTAGCTTACATCATGTCTTCCTGTGTGTGTGTGTGTGTGTGTCCGCGTGTGTGTGCGTCCTGGGCATTATTGTCATATACAGGTGAGTATCAATTTATGTACCTTATTACCTGTGTCTATAACAATATATAGGTAAAGTGAATAAATCTGGCACATTACTTAAGCATAATTTATAAGATATCATGGTATAATTCGTTCCTCCTATCCCCCATTCCTCCCCATGGTATAACTCGTTCCTCCTATCCCCCATTCCTCCTCAAGGTATAACTCGTTCACCTATCCCCCATTCCTCCTCATGGTATAACTCGTTCACCTATCCCCCATTCCTCCTCATGGTATAATTCGTTCACCTATCCCCCATTCCTCCTCATGGTATAACTCGTTCCTCCTATCCCCCATTCCTCCTCATGGTATAACTCGTTCCTCCTATCCCCCATTCCTTCTCACAGTGCCTCGTGAAGCGCGTAGACACAATAACGACAAAGATCATTTTATTTTTTTTTATTTTTTCATTTAGTTTCGACTCATATTTGTACACTCAGACATTGTACATACTTTGTTCATTGTACAGGGAGGACAGTTGTACATTATACTTACCACCATACTGTAAAGAAAGACAGACAGAGAGACAGGTAGACAGGCAGACAGTGTGTGTGTGTGTGTGTGTGTGTCATTTTCCTTTTTTTTTAGTGTGTGGAATAAAACTCTACAGAATATAGAGAGGAAAAAAGGCATACAATAGACTAAGTGCAGTACAAAGGTCTTCACGCCTATCAGTCACGGCGGGAGGAAACAATAATCATATTTTGCTTGGGGTCAGGTAGACTCTTCTCGCTCCACCCTACATTACCCCTCCCCCCCCCCCCACCTCTCGCTCCACCCTACATTACTCTCCACCTCCACCTCCCCCTCCCGCTTCCCCCTACCCGACCTCCTTCCCACCCGCTCCCAGTAAGGTCACCGTGCAGAATTGGCTTGTCAAAAGCTAGGTCATGACCTCTCCCCACTCTACAGTCTGACCTGGCGGCATTTCACGGTCTTAAATGAGAGAGAGAGAGACACTCGCATTCTGACCTTAGTTAACCTCTTTAAGTTTGGTATGCTGAATTAAGTGAATTTTACGGCTTAAATCAATGACCTGAGGACAGAATTACTCCGTATGTCATTCTGTTGCCAACGAAAATAACAACAAAACAACACTAAGAGTCCGCGAATAAGAAAATGTATAATCCATAAAGATTAACAGATCACCTGAAGATTAGCCACCCTAACCTAACCTAACCTAACCCAACCTAACCTTACCCACCCTAACCTAACCTAACCCACCCTAACCTAACCTAACCTAAGCCAACCTATCCTTACCCACCCTAACCTAACCTAACCTAACCTAACCTTACCCACCTTAACCTAACCTAACCTTACCCACCCTAGCCTAACCTAACCTAACCTAACCTAACCCACCCTAACCTAACCTAACCTTACCCACCCTAACCTAACCTAACCTAACCCCTTCCCTCAAGTAGCGTTATGGCATTTACTTATTTATTCATCACGTAAAAATGAACTGGGAGGAGATAATCTTCAGGTGCTCCAAAAAAATTACCACTGTAATATTTCCTTCATCTCAAAAATCACAAAAAACAACAACAACAAAACAACAACAACAAAAACATTGGCATTAATATCGACAGTAGCATTAACAAAAATAAAATCAACAAAATACAAGAGAAACTACCAATAATATCACCATCGTCAGCCCCCGTCAGAGGTATCAATACACCAATATCCTCCAACTGAACAACTAACACCACTAACAACTACAACAACAACTGCCATTGCAACAGCCTTTAACAATCGTGCACCAGGCAATACCAGGTCAGTGGCAGCTGGTGTAATTGTCTCTTGTCCACTAGCCACATGGTTCCTGCAGGTAGTTAAGGGTAGTTAGTTCGTTCATGTGTGACCTTTAATTGCCATATCTCTACCAAACTCACAGGGCTCACAGTTGGGTGGGGGGGGGGGGGGGAGGGACTTTATTCATAGGTAAAGGTTCAGGTGTAAAGTGCAGGTACATTAACTTCTCACACACACACGCACACACACACACACACATGTAATACTCTCTTAAAAATGGTGTTTCAATCTAATTAGCATAAAACTTTAGTATAATTACAGGTTCAGGTGTACAGGTCAGGCGCAGGTGTACAGTACAGGTTCAGGTGTACAGTACAGGTTCAGGTGTACAGTACAGGTTCAGGTGTGCAGTAGGGTTCAATTTTCCACATTAACTGAGGGTATGAGAGCGCATTTAACTGAGACACAGAAGTACTCCAGGTTATTCCTAAGTTATATGTCTTCTATAACTGGAAACGAGAGCTCCTATAACCGGTAACGATGTCTTCTATAACTGGTAACGAGAGCTCCTATAACCGGTAACGATGTCTTCTATAACTGGTAACGAAAGCTCCTATAACCGGCAACGATTTCTGCTTTAACTGGTAACGAAAGCTCATATAACTGGTAACGAAGCTCATATAACTGGTAACGAAAGCTCATATAACTGGTAACGAAAGCTCATATAACTGGTAACGAAAGCTCATATAACTGGTAACGAAAGCTCATATAACTGGTAACGAAAGTTCATATAACTGGTAACGAAAGCTCATATAACTGGTAACGAAAGCTCATATAACTGGTAACGAGAAGACGCAGCTAACTGGTAACGATTACTGCTTTAACTGGTAACGAGAAGACTGAACCATTTCGTAAGCAAAAGATTTCCATTGAGGTGAACAACAATGAACAGAAACAAGAGAATTACCACAACAAAGGTTAAATGGTGATCTTCTCCCGCGGCGACTACAGCTGTCTCTCTCTCTACAAGGGGGGAAGGTAGCAGAAGTAACAACACAGTAACAAACAGCAGTACAGCAGCACACAAAGCAGTAAAACAAGTAAAAAGAACAGCAGCAACAGAAGTAACACAAGAAACAGCAGCTCAGTAGCAGTAGTAACAGCAGCAGAAGTAACATCAATACCAGCAATAGTAACAGCAACAGAAGTAACACAAGAAACAGCAGCTCAGTAACAGTAGTAACAGCAGCAGAAGTAACATCAATAGCAGCAATAGTAACAGCAGCAACAGAAGTAACATCAATAGCAGCAATAGTAATATGTTTACTCAACATTTATACTTCCCAAGCTCACCTATGCCTCCCCCACCTGGTCTTCCTCCCTAAATGCCACACAACGTAAACACCTAGAAAAAGTGCAAAAGAGGGCATGCAAGATTATTCTCTCCCCTTCCTACTCCACATATCAAGAAGCGCTCAACACACTGACCCTCTCGACTCTCACTGACCATCACCACGACCTCATCTGCAAATTTGGTAAGAAGCTTCTACACCATCCCCGACATCGGCTCCTACTACCACCTGAGACCCCTAGTCCGAGAATTGCTGTTCGACACCACAGCCGCATCCAGCCCATACGTGCACGAACTGATCGCTATAAGAACAGCCCAGTCCCAACCATTGTAAAAATTATCAATAACTTGTAATAAACCAGTGTATTCACTCCCAGTAAACACTACTCCTTGCACTGTCACTATGTTGAAATGCCCTGTAGTTTGAGCTTTTCCCCATCTAGTTATTATATATCTTATTTGTATCACTTATGTTACTTGTATATTATTTGTAATTCGTAACCCATTCCCCAAATATGTAACTGTATATTTTCAGCCTTCTGGGTGCCAAGCTCTTTCAATAAACCGTTAATTATTATTATTATTAGTAGTAGTAGTAGTAACAGCAGCAGCAGTAGTAACAGCAGAAACAGCAATAGTTGCAGCGGCTCGGAACAGCAGCAGCAGAAATAACAGCAGCAATAGTAACAGCAGAAACAGCAGTAGTTGCAGCGGCTCGGAACAGAATAATCATCGGCCCCCCCCCCCCCCAATAACGACGAGATCGTTGTTTGCGCAATTGTTGGGGGTAACTATGGCAACTATGTAAATTAAGTGAGGTTGTCGAGTGGGAGGGAGAGACCTGATATACTCGTTGTGGCGAGTTACTGAACTGTGGCGAGCAAGGAACATCCCGACGGAGAGTGCAAAGTGAACACTAAGTACACATGGAACGGCTATACACTTTGTAATCTGAACACAGGGAAGCAACAACACGACGCGTGAGAACACATTGAACATAAGGGATGGAGTGGAACAATAAGACTTTAAAAAATTTAACACAAGGGACGGAACGGAACAATTAAGACTTAAAAATTTAACACAAGGGACGGAACGGAACAATTAAGACTTAAAAAAATTGACACAGGGGACGGAACGGAACAATTAAGACTTAAAAAATTGACACAGGGGACGAAACAGAACAATTGGACTTAAAAATTTAACACAAGGGACGGAACGGAACAACTAATACTATAAAAAATTGAACACAGGGGACGGAAAATACTGAGTGATATTTAGTGCATGTTCAGAGTTGTTCAATGACTTGTCTTAGAAGGTCAACTTCTTATCATGTTTAATAACCTGTTCATATTGACACCATTAATTACAAGTTTATATCGACACCATTAATTACAAATTCATATTGACACCTTTAATTACAAGTTCATATTGACACCATTAATTACAAGTTCATATCGACACCATTAATTACAAGTTCATATTGACACCACTAATTACAAGTCCATATTGACACCACTAATTACAAGTCCATTTTGACACCATTAATTACAAGTTCATATCGACATCATTAATTACAAGTCCAAATCGACACCATTAAATTACAAGTTCATATCGATACCATTAATTACAATTCCATATCGACACCATTAATTACAAGTCCATATTGACACCATTAATTACAAGTTCATATCATTAATTACAGGTGAAACGAGACACCATCACCTGCAATGTCCTTCTGATTATTACCTGTCCTCATTAACTCAAAATATTTAATCAACTTCTCTAATATAATTTGTTTTGGTTCAACTGCGTGATCTATATATAGTGAGGGTATGCATATAAATCAAGGACTAATGTATATATACTCATATATATATGTATACATCAACATAATTATGCTGGACAATATGAAGTAAGGACATGATTGGTCCTTCCCTCACCATAATCACCACAGTAACATTATCACTATATGCACATCATTACCATAGGAACACCATCACCATAGGCACACCATCATCATAGGCACACCATCACCATAGGCACACCATCACCATAGGCACACCATCACCATAGGCACACCATCACCATAGGGACATTATCACAATAGGCACACCATCACCATAGACACACCATCACCATAGGGACACCATTACCATTACTACCAGTACCATGGGAATCACCTTCATCATCACCACTATCATCACCACTACCATCACCACCATCATCACCACCATCATCACCACTACCATCACCACCGTCATCACCACTACCATTACCACTATCATCACCACTATCATCACCACTATCATCACCACTATCATCACCACCGTCATCACCACTACCATCACCACCGTCATCACCACTATCATCACCACTATCACCACCACTGTCACCACCACTGTCATCACCACTATCATCACCACCGTCATCACCACTATCATCACCACTATCACCACCACTATCATCACCACTATCATCACCACTATCACCACCACTATCATCACCACTATCACCACCACTATCATCACCACTATCATCACCACATTCCTCCTCTTCCTCCTCCTCGTATCATCCATCCCTCGACCTTTTCTTCCTCCTCTCCACCACAGCCTCCTTCACCACCACTTTCGTCCCCTCCTTCCAATCCCTTCCATCCATTACTCCTCCAATCCTACACTACTTCCTCCACCTATCCATCTATCCACCTCCTCCTTTCATCCCTCCTTGTACCCACCTCCTCCTCCTCCTCCTCCTCCCGGTGCCTCGTCAGACTACACAACGAGGCGAGGAGAATGTCTGGAGCTTATCCGTTTAACATCACGACCAGAAAATCATTAGATATGAGCATCTGCCTGGCTAGTCTAGTCCTTCCCTCACCGTGAAATTGTGGGTCGTGGCGCTGGAGGGAGAGTGGGTAGGAGGGAAGGGGAGTGGGTAGGAGGGAAGGAGAGTGGGTAGGAGGGAAGGAGAGTGGGTAGGAGGGAAGGAGAGTGGGTAGGAGGGAAGGAGAGTGGGTAGGAGGAGGGAGAGTGGGTAGGAGGGAGGGAGAGTGGGTAGGAGTGAGGGAGGAAGGGAAAAGAGGGTGGTTGGATGCTGAGAGAGAGAGAGAGAGAGAGAGAGAGAGAGAGAGAGAGAGAGAGAGAGAGAGAGAGAGAGAGAGTGTCTTACAATAAACTCAGTGTCAAGACTCCACCGGTGACCATCTCGGTGTGTGAAAGTAACCCTACACGATATCTGGTAGAGGACGGAGTTAATTACATCATTTAAATCATCATAGGATCCTAGGAATTAAGAAACTACAGTATTAAGACATTAAAGAATTGATCAACACAACAACATAATAATAATAATAATAATAATAATAATAATAATAATAATAATAATAATAACGACAATATTAATTAGGTGAATTTCTGGATTACCAAACAGGAGTTAATATCATCAGCTTACTGGTATTATTTATAAGGGCACTTAACCCCTCCCACCCCCTGCCTCCCATTCCCCTCCCACACCTCCCCTCTACCCCCTCCCAACCCCCCCCCACACCCCTCCCCCTGCAAAGTTATTAATACGTGAGGCACAAAACACAACCACCCATCACAACATAAACCCATAGAGTCGAGTATCACGAGCCTTTAGCGTATGAATATCACCCTCTTTACTTTCTTCCGTATAGCCTATTGTTGGCCCGGGCCGTCAATTCCTAATATGATGGAAGCATTGCGTTATGTGATTAATATTAGACACGTCGTCAGTCATACTCCGGGCCAGTAAGGGATAATTGGACCGCCTCTCTGTTTGCTATTAAGTGTCCCCACATCAACCCGATACTGTAATAATGTATTTGTGCGTGATCACCAGTTACCACCCCCCCCCCCGCCCACTACCATCCACCTAGCCTACCAGCACCACCAGTTACCCCCCCCCCCACTACCATCTACCTAGCCTACCAGCACCACCTGTCCATTCTCCCTCCCCCACCACCTGTCCACCCTCCCCCATCACCACCTGTCCACACTCCCTCCCCCACCTTCCCCATCACCTGTCCACCATTCCCCACCACCTGTCCACCCTCCCTCCCCCACCTTCCCCCTCCTCCTCTTCGTGTTGGTGGTGATGATGATGATTGATGACGATGATGACGATGATGATGATGATGATGATGATGATGACGATGATGACGATGATGATGACGATGATGACGATGATGATGATGATGATAGTTGATGAAAATAAGGATAAAAATTATTATTGAATCCCATCCCAAATCACTAAGTCTATCTATCTATCTATCTCCAACCCCTCTACAAGTGACCACCCCTCCCTCATACCCTTACCTTCACCCCCCCACCCCCCCCCCTTCTCCTCTGTCGGTGACCCTCGTCGTGATTCGGATTTGTCGGTGGGGATTACCGATTATCCTCCCCGCTGGATAATCCGACAGCGACTGGCTAATCCCACCTGATCCATGGCATGTGCTCCTCCTACCAGTCCCAGAAGATGTGATCTCTTTATCCGTCGTCCTTGTGTCTAAACACCGCTGTCTTCTGGGGGTAGGGGGCAGAGGGGAGGGGGGGGGAAGGGGAGGGGGAAGGGGAGGGGGAGGAATGCAGTCGGTGAGGGAGAGAATGAGACCCCCCAAAAAATGGAAGAGAGATGATGGGTGGGAGAAAAAGAGAGAGAGAGAGAGAGAGAGAGAGAGAGAGAGAGAGAGAGAGAGAGAGAGAGAGGTAAATTTCCATCATTAAATTTACATTAGTATTTAATATTCTTTATCAACTTTACAAATCCCTGATATTTTGCTCATTAGAGAGTATTAGTGTTTCGTCGAGGCTCATGGAATTATAGGAGATATTCTAAATTAGATGAGGTTGTGGTTACAGGACAGGAAACAGAGTCAGCATTAAAGGCACTAAATCCAATTGGGGTAACGTCACTAGTGGAGTACCCCAAGGCTCAGTTCTTGGATCGTTACTATTTATTATATACATAAACGACATAGATATAGGCGTAGACAGCAACATAATTAAATTTGCTGACGACACTAAAATAGGGCGAGTAATTAAATCTGACGAGGACTCTGCAGAACTACAGGAAGGGCTAAACAAATTTTTCGCATGGTCTGAAAAATGGCAGATGGAATTTAATGTGGACAAATGTAAAGTATTAGTCTAGGAGATGTAAGGAGAGAAACCAGATTTTGTGGTAATGATAAGAACATAAGAATGGAGGAATCTGCAGCAGGCCTATTGGTCCATACTGGGCAGTCCCATTTACACCCAACCCCTATTGCTCATATAACCATCCAACCTATGTTTGAAGCTATCCAGCATATTCGAATTAATGATGATATTTGGTAACTTGTTCCACTCGTCTACTACTCTGATAAGTAGGAATGAGAATATAGATGGTAAAATAACCAATGAAACAGCAGGAGCTGTTTATTAGTAGGAATCTTAAACCAAGACAACAATGGGTATTTGACCGAAACAAGGCTAACAAAGTACTTGGGTTTGTACAAAGGAGTGTTAGTTACAAGACTAGGGAGGTCATCTTAAAACTATATATTGCGCTTATGAGACCTCACTTGGATTACGCAGTTCAAATTTGGTCACCGTACTACAGAATGGACATTGAATCCCTGGAAGCATTCAGAGGAGGATGAGAAGACAAATACTTTAAATAATTATTCATCCATTTGGGGTTATTGTTACTTGAGGTGAGTTTTCTGTATGGTATAGTCTGCCTTAAGTAACTCATTATGTAAATTATTATGGTACTAGTCAACCTCATATCTCGTGGTCAGGTCACCTGGTAAAATAGGATCACCCTCAAGGTCACTTTATGTAAGGTAACGTTATTTACACCCACTCACTAGGGGAAAGGTCACGGCAGGGTTAGCTCCGGAGGGATAATTATCAGATATGGCCAGAGCTAGGTGCGGTCTTGGGTATGAGAGTTTGTTGACCAAACTGGAGTGGTCCACTGAAGAATTGGCGAAGGCCAAGTTGGAGAACTTGAAATTAAGGGAAGAGCTGGCGATGTTAAAAGGAGAGGCTGGACGAGTAAAGCCAGTGGCTGACGAAAAATCAAGCAAGTGGAAAATTGTGAGTAGTGGTAGGACCAAGCTGGTGGTAAAGAAGCACACGAAGGATACGACAACAACGACAGCAACAGCTAAGTGTACCAACCCGTTCAGTCCCTTGATAGACGAATTGGACGTTAGTACAGTCAGGGGCAGGGATGACAAGGAAGGTATAAAAACTTTAATTGTTGGTGACTCACAGGTAAGGTACATGGACAGGGCCTTTTGTGGTAAAAACAAAAATAGGATGAGGGTGTGTTTGCCAGGAGCTGGGGTGGGGGATATAATTGACAGGATGGACAATATCTTGTCTGGTAATGGGAACAAACCCATTATCTGCCTCAGTGCAGGAGGCAATGATATTGGCCGGTGTAGGAGTGAGGAGCTTCTTGATAAGTTCAAGGCAGCCATAGATCGTATTAGGACTAAGGGAGGGATCCCTATCATATGCGGTGTCCTGCCTAGAAGGAGAGTTGGCAGTGAATGGTTGTCAAGGGCAGTTGGTGTTAACGACCGTCTTGACAGATATTGCAAGTCAATATCAGTCCCATTCATTGACAACTGGGACAACTTCTATGGCAGAAGGGACCTTTATGCTAGGGATGGGGTGCACCTGTCTAGGGATGGAGTAGCAACCCTGGCTGGGGCTCTAGAGGGGGCAGTTCAAAAGATATCGAAGTCTTTAAACTGCTAAGAGAACATAGGGGCATGGGGGTGGAGGAGACTGCAGTGGGAGCGGGTAAACAAGGCGAAAGATTACAGGGAAATAGTGTTAGGAATGATGACATAACTAAATTAGACAGGGAGTTTAAAACTAAACGCGGTAAGGGGAGGACTCAGAACACGACTAACTTAAATGTATATTACGCGAACAGTAGAAGTATGAGAAACAAAATGGATGATATTAGGGCCTTGGTATGTACCGAAGAAATCGATATAATTGCATTCACTGAAACATGGATCAACCTAGACACACGTGAATTACCAGTCGAATACCAAATTGCGGGTTACAAACTGTTCCATACCGATAGGCAGACCAGGAAAGGAGGCGGAGTAGCAATCTATGTTAGGGATAATCTGAAGTGTGAAATAAATAAGGAAATAAAAACTGAGAGGAATACAGAAACAATTTGGATAGAATTAAGCGACGGTCGGGAAAAATTAATCACAGGAGTAATATATAGACCCCCCAATCTTGATAGCGTCAATGAGCGACTTATCTGGGATGAAATGCGCAGGGCTTCCATACACAACAAAGTCTGTATAGTAGGCGACTTTAACCTTGGCCAAATAGATTGGACCGACCTTACGGGTAACTCAGAATCAGAGGATTTTCTCGAGACGATCCAGGACTGTTTCCTAAGTCAACATATAACCGAACCCACACGGGGTAATAATATATTGGATTTAGTTTTGTCAAACAGAGAAAACCTCATTAGCAATGTCGAGGTAGGGAACGAACTTGCAAACAGCGATCACAAAGAAATTCGATTCCAGTTAGATTTTCAGGGCAGACGTAAGGAAAATTCCACTAAAGTACCAGATTTCAGAAGGGCAAACTTTGACAGTTTAAAGAGGCAGCTGAGAGAGGGGGTGTCGCGCTTGGCCGTGAACCTGACAGATGACACCCACCTGATAACGAGATCTGAGACTGCCGAGTTCCACGACAATTTAAATAGTGAGTTACTTAATGCACAAAGGCAGAACATACCATACAAAAAACTCAGATCAAACAACAATGACCCTAAATGGATAAATAATTATTTAAAGAACATCATTGGCCAAAGGAAGGCTATAGGTAGAAGGATAAATCGTGGCGAAATTCACCTCCGGGACTATTATAGGGTATTGGCGAGTAGGGTTAAAACCGAGATAAGGAAAGCAAAGAGGAATAATGAGGTAAGGATAGCAAGGGAGGCAAAGACAAACCCCAAAGGATTCTACCAAATGTATCAAACTAAAACACGAGAAAAGATTGGACCAATACGGTCAGACTCCGGCAAGCTCACTGATAACGACGGAGAAATGAGCAATAATTTGAATAAATATTTTTCAACAGTTTTCACCACCGAAAATTTAAACATGATACCCGAGGCACCGACTCTATTCAGAGATAGTGAAGAAAACAAATTAAGTGAGATAGTAGTGACTAGTAACGATGTTAGTAAGCAAATAGACAAACTAAAGCCCAATAAGTCACCTGGTCCCGATGAGATATTTACCAGAGTATTAAAGGAATGTAAGGAAGAGCTTAGTATGCCCTTAGCAAAGTTGTTTAACATGTCCTTAAAAACAGGTGTAGTACCAGAATCATGGAGGATAGCGAATGTAATACCGATCTTCAAGAAGGGGGATAGATCACTATCCTCTAACTACCGCCCAATCAGTCTAACATCAATAGTAGGCAAATTACTGGAAGCAATCATTTCAAACTCTATTCGAAATCACCTGGAGAAGCACCGATTGATCAATGATTCCCAGCATGGCTTCACAAGCGGACGTTCTTGCCTAACTAATCTATTAACATTCTTTTCATCAGTTTTCGAATCAGTGGACGAGGGGCACAATTATGATGTGGTATATCTCGACTTTAGCAAAGCCTTCGACAGAGTACCCCACGAAAGACTAATTAGAAAGGTAGAAGCTCATGGCATCAAAGGTGACATCCTTAAATGGATTAGGGCGTGGTTACAGGACAGGAAACAGCGAGTGAGCATTAACGGCACTAAGTCCCATTGGAGCAACGTCACAAGTGGAGTTCCCCAAGGCTCAGTACTTGGACCATTATTGTTTATTATATACATAAACGACATAGATATCGGCATAGACAGCAACATAAGTAAATTTGCTGATGATACTAAAATAGGACGTGTTATCAAATCTGACGAGGACTCGGCAAAACTACAGGAGGATCTAAACAAATTTTTCGAATGGTCTGAAAAATGGCAGATGAAATTCAACATCGACAAATGTAAAGTACTCAGTATAGGAAATGTAAACAGGGAAACCAGATACCAGATGAACAACGATGCCATAGAGAAATCCGACTGCGAGAGAGATTTAGGAGTAATGATAAGTAGGAACCTTAAGCCAAGTAAACAATGTGTTTTTGCTCGTAACAAGGCTAATAAAGTACTTGGGTTCATACAAAGGAGTGTTAGTTACAAGACTAGCGAGGTCATCCTAAAACTGTATCTTGCTCTTGTGAGACCACACCTGGATTACGCAGTCCAGTTCTGGTCACCATATTACAGAATGGATATAGAATCCTTGGAAAGAATTCAGAGGAGAATGACAAGACTAATCCCGGGCATTAGGAACCTTGAGTATAGAGACAGGTTAAAGCATCTTAATTTGCACTCCCTTGAGAGACGTAGAGCGAGGGGCGACCTGATAGAGGTGTATAAGTGGAAGGCAGGGCTAAACAAAGGGGACATTACAAAGGTACTCAAATTATCCAACCAGGAGCGAACTCGTAACAATGGTTTTAAATTGGACAAATTTAGATTTAGGCGTGAAATAGGTAAACACTGGTTTGGAAACAGAGTAGTGGATGAATGGAACAAGTTACCAAATATCATCATTAACTCGAATACGCTGAATTGCTTCAAACATAGGTTGGATGCTCATATGAGCAATAGGGGTTGGGTGTAAACGGGACTGCCTAGTATGGGCCAATAGGCCCGCTGCAGTTTCCTCCATTCTTATGTTCTTATGTTCATGTCATTCAACCCTTAACCCCCAAAACTCCTACGGCGACAGACGAGTGGCGACGGGGACAGGCAGAGATGACTGCCAGGAGCCTCTAGGCACGTCTCTTGGCGGCATAGATATGATGGACGTTTATGCACTGAGATCTATGCAGGAGTGCAGGGCGACACGTTCAAGGGTCAGAAAGAGATCGCCAATATGTCCTCATCACCCGAGCCATGCGTGGCCTCAGACCACTGTGACACAGATCTAATATTAGCACGTCGCCCCAAAACGGCGAAGGTAACAAGTCTTCAGAAGAGGTTTTAACACCAAGCGACTGGAGGATCAAGCTGTAAAACATACTTTCAGTGAGCAGCTCGACAACAAATAACCTAAACCCGAGTTCCGAATAGTGTATCCTCAATGATGTCATCACAAAAACCTACAGCGAGACCCACGGCCTGATCGAAAGAAAGCACCAGGTTTATTTGGATAAAAATAACCAGGAAATCGACGTACTCGTCAAAGGTAAATGTACTGTCTTCACTGACTGCCGTTCTGCTCGTCAGTGAGGACCAAAGCTGATAACATCCGAATGAGCCGAGAAGAAAGCGGTGGCCCAGCGCAAACTTCGAGATCTAAAGGACGAATAGTCGAAAAAAAGCGTGTAAAATGCAAAAATTTACGATCGACAGAAGATGCGCGCATTTTTCAATTCCACCAACGCAATGTACGGCCCAACTACTCATGGCGCGGCCCCCTTCCGCTCATCCAACGGTAACTCCCCAATTAAAGACGAAGAAGGCATCCGACAGTGCAGGAAAGAGCACTGCCATTCACTGCTCAACCGAAACACCGATGTGGATGTCCTTGACTACCCAGCAGGTCCCTCAGCATCCAGAGTTGACCCACCTCAACTATACTCCATCCTGTGACGAGGTAACTACTGCCATCAAGCACATGAAAAATAACAAACCCTCAGAGCCTGATGGAATCCCAGCCGAGGTTTATAAAGTAGGAGGACCTCTGCTTACCAGCCGTCTCCACTCTCTCCAGGGCAGGGATGAACTAACGTCTCACTTAAGTCTGCCGCGATGGCTCACTTAGCTCAAAATCTTAAGTGCAAACTGAAAACTTTAGTTCGCATGCTGGAACCAAACTTACGATTGTCGTAGACCAAGACAGTCGTGGCTAAAGACTGTATTCTGCCGTGTTAGCTGACATGTCAACCAATCAGAGTGTAGGTTACAAATATTTTTCTGTCCCTTCAGCCAATCGCAGAGCAGATGCTATGGAAGACGGCATTCACCACACTGCTAAGGCCACACAATATCAACAGCGAATCAACAAAATAACAACCGAAGTTTATGTATTCCTGTATATTATATTTATTTACGTACAATATTTTCACTACTTTATTCTGTAATTATAATTATTTTCTATATTTCTAATTTCAGTAAATCATATTCTGTTTTCTCTTTATTAACATTTCTTTAAATATTTATCTTACCTTATTTCTTCGTACCTAGAGAGAGATGTGCGGGGGAGTGACTCTTACCCTCCCGACTTTGAGTAAACAAAGTTGGCAGAGATACGAAGCACCAATCATACATTGCATTGAAAATACCTTTCTGGTGTAGTGCATGAACAAACTACTGCACGCTACGGCTTAAAGCAGTGTTACCTTAGTGAATGCAGGGCTAGTTTGCTCACTAAAGACAACTGAGGAGTGGACTTAAGTCTCTAAGATCCCAGGCTCTAGCTAAGACAGATGACTTAAGTGTACATGCAGAGCGCCAGCAGAGACTTCAGTGACTTAAATATGATAGTGCATGCAGGCCCTGGAGAATATTATGGGAAAAGGAGGAAATCCTCCACGATATTAAAGACGCCTCCATCATCAATATAAGAACATAAGAACATAAGAAAATAAGGAGTCTGCAATAGGCCGGTTGGCCTGTGCATGGCAGCTCCTGTCGAGAGTTACTACCACTCTCTATCATCCATGAATCTATCCAGCCTCCCTTTGAAACTTTCCAGCGTTCCAGCACTTACTACAAAGTTGCTAAGCTTGTTCCACTCATCCACCACCCTATTTGTAAACCTGTTCCTTCCTATCTCCCTCCTAAACCTAAACTTATCCAACTTGAATCCGTTGTACCGAGTCCTATCCTGCTCGGATATTATAAGAACTTTATCTATATCACCTTTATTGATTCCTTTCACCCACTTGAATACTTTTATCATATCTCCCCGCACTCTTCGTCTTTCTAGGGAATGCAAGTTTAGTTTCTTCAACCTATCTTAATATGGAAGGTTTCTAAGTCCCGGAATCATCTTCGTCATTCTTCGCTGCACCGACTCCAATGAATTGATATCCATTCTATAATAAGGGCACCAGAACTGAACCGCATAATCGAGGTGCGGCCTGACTAGCGCAAGATATAGTTGCAATAAGACCTCTGCACTCTTGTTACTTACACTTCTAGATATATAACCCAATATTCTGTTTGCCTTATTTCGAACATTAACGCACTGTTTTCTAGGCCGTAGGTCCGGGCTTACAAGTACCCCTAGGTCTCTTTCACAAGTCGACTTCTCTATAAGAACAAGGGAGACCGGTGAGACCGGTCTGACTGGGACAACTACTGAGCAATCAAGAAGACAAATGTCTTTAAGTTCATTTTCTTTATCATTTACTTTTATTTTAATCTCAAAATTTAAATAATTTCTTTACCCGTGTGTTTCTAGGGACTTTTAGGTTGAAATGATTTAGTTATAATACCTTGTAAAACTCGTGCCCATTTAAGTAACAAATGACAATCTGTTTGTATTGTGAAGTTTCTAGTTATTATGTTTCACTGTAGGTTTAGTTGTTATTGCATTACTTGGCTTAATTGAGTATTTGACACCACACTCATGGTTGACATGACAGTACCCAACACAGTATAAATAGTAGGACGTGAAATATATGCAAATGATTTTTAAATAATATTCTTCAAACAAAATCAACACAAAACACATATTCATAGGTGAAAGATAATGTACTTAGCTGTACTAAAACACGTTACAAATAGATGGCCTGTAGATTCCGCGGTGAACAGGCAGTGCAGGTAACAGAGGGGTCGTGTAGATTAAGCCGTGCATATAAAGGTGACAATGCAGTGTATTTTCATGTAAATCTGACCCTTCTATTTTACACTGGTAAGATTATCGCCTGAGTCCTCCTAAACAAACTTCTTCCTCAAATGTAATCTCCCTACCAGAATCTCAATGTGGCACCACTGATATGATCCTTGTTTCCCACCAGATACAGGAAAAGTGCAGAGAACAGCAACGTGACTTTCACATTTCCTCCATCAACCTTACCAAGGCCTTCGACTAGCTCAACAGGGAAGCCCTCTGGCGGACCCCCAATCCTTTCGGTTGACCACCAAAATGCATCGCCATTGTTAGACAGCTCCACCATGGCATGAACGGCAGTGTCCTGCACAATGGCACCCAGGATGAGTTCTTCCCCATCCAAACAGCGATAAAATAAGTATATGTACTGGCCCCAACTCTCTTTTCCATTTTCTCGGCGGGGTGGACTTCCATTACCGTATGAAGGAGCTTTTCAATATAAGACAACTCCAGGAAGGAACGAAGGTGTCGGCCGCTTCCATAACTGAACGTCAGTGTGCAGACGACCTCACCCTCGTCGCTCACACTGAATGCGACCTACAGGAGATCCTGAACACCTAAGCAGATACACATGCATGCTTCAGTCTTGAGGGAAATGTATGAAAGATTCAAATTCTCATCCAACTTGCCCTTGGTTCAGCCACACCTCCACCATTCATCCAGCTTCATGGTACTACCTTTTCTAATGTTACCCACTTTCAGTATCTTGGATCCTACCTGTCCACCACCACAGACATCGATGAAAAGATTCAACATCAGATTCGATGTGCATTTCAAGCCTTTGGCAGACTCTACCCATGTTTTCAGCTTTAGGGAGCTGAAATTATATACAATACTGCATGTATATCGATCAGTGGTCCTCCCTACCCTGATGTATGGCAACGAGACATGGGTCACATACAGGAGGCACCTCAAGGCACTTGAAAACTTTTACCAACGTAGTCTACATTCCATCCTGCGAGTTCACTGGAAAAACAGACAATAAATGCCAACATTCTCCCAGACACCAACTGTGGAAGCATTGGGGCTGCCATTATCCATGAACAAACACGTTGGCCTGGCCATGTCACCCGTGTGGACGACAGTAGACTGCCAAAGCAGCTACTTTACAGTCACCTAACGAATGGTAAACTTAACACTGGTGGACATAGGAAATGATATATAGGTAGTCTTAAGACAAACCTGAAAAAGTGTTAAATCGCCCACCCCTTCTAACCTGGGAGACAATAACTCCACACTGTATCGCTTGGAGGAGCACCACACGAGAAGGTGTCAATACTTTCAAGTTAGTAGACAAGCACCAGCGCCGGAAAGACGCTGGAGCCGCCCCTCCCCCACTAGATGTAGCCCTCCACACGTGCAACATCCGTGGACAGCCCTGCCAGTCCTGTATCGGCCTCTCGAGTCACCTTAAAGCTCACCAATGAAGGTGAATTCCTTAATAACTCATATTGTATCAAATCTGGATGATCTTCATACAGTATATACTCGATTCCAAGAGACAGCAAAGTAGTAGTAGTAGTAGTAGTAGTAGTAGTAGTAGTAGTAGTAGTAGTAGTGTGTGTGTGTGTGTGTGTGTGTGTGTGTGTGTGTGTGTGTGTGTGTGTGTGTGGAGGAGAAAGACAGGTTGATAAATGATGTCTATGTTTGTGTGCGAGAGAGAGAGAGATAGACAGAGAGAGAGAGAGAGATTGAAATATCGAGACAGACAGACAGACAGACGGGGAATACCGAGATAGACAGAAAAAATAGATAATAAGCATATAGCAAAAGAAAGAAAGAAAGAAAGATGCTGGTCCTAGGGAACTCCGTGTGTATCAGCGCTGGCAAGGAAGAAGTCACGAACCACTTGATGTCATTTCTCACCCTCGAGTATCATTTAAAACCTCGAGTGCGGTAACTTGACTCCTTAAGGACGATGACTTAACACCTTGAGAGCGATGACTTAACCCCTGGAGGACGATGACTTAACCCCTGGAGGAAGACGACTTAACCCCTAGAGGATGATGACTTAACCCCCGAGAACGATGACTTAACCCTTGGAGAACGATGACTTAACCCTTAAAGGACGATGACTTAATCCGCGAGAACGATGACTTATTCCCTGGAGGACGATGACTTAACCCCTAGAGGAAGATGACTTTATCCCTTGAGGACGATGACTTAACCCCTGGAGAACGATGACCTAACCTATGGAGGACGATGACTTAACCTCTGGAGGAAGATGACTTAACCTCTGGAGGACGATGACTTAACCTCTGGAGGACGATGACTTAACCCATGGAGGACGATGACTTAACCCCCGGAGGACGATGACTTTACCCCTTGAGGACGATGACTTAACCCCTGGGGGACGATGACTTAACCCCCGGAGGACGATGACTTAACCCATGGAGGACGATGACTTAACCCCTGGAGGACGACTTTTAGACATTTTAAATATGCTGAGAGAGAGAGAGAGAGAGTGCCTTAACAATGATGATGATGATGATGATGATGACCTTAACGTCCCAACAGCATCACCAATAACACAATAACTTTCCATGTAATAGTGATTCAATTTCTTAACTTGTTATGTTTACCGTTGTGATGACCTCCGCCCACTCAACCCTCACCATAAAGAGGTCACAGAAGAAGGTAAAAAAATAAAAAAAAAAGACCCTAGAGGTGTGAAATTGATGGGAGCTGCGTGGTTCAGCCCTCAACTCCGCCAGCATTAAATCAATTTTCTGTCAACCAGGCGGAGAGAATAAGGTTTGGACGCTGTCTTGCTCAGGCCAATTAATTCGATTTGAAATTCAATTCGGCTGGATTGTTAATTCTTTTTCTTAAGCTGTATATCTTTCCGGGTATATAGGAAGTGTACTCAAGGAAACAACCCCCTCTCCTCCATCCCTTCCCCTGACGTGTAGAGTACAGGAAGACTCGTAGAGGAGGAGTACTTGATGATTCGTCCCCCTGTAATTTATATCACCTGAAGATTAACTATATCATAACGCTACTGGGGGTGTTAGGTTAGGTTAGGTTAATGTTGAGGTGGTTAATCGTGAGGTGACATAAGCTAGGGAGGCGAATCTTCAGATGTTCCAAGAGATAAAATGTTTCCAGACGTGAAATGAAACTATTGAAACTTCGCTCGGTCTGATAAAAATCTTCCGTGAGTGAAACGAATCAGTTGAAACCTCGGTCAGAACATTTTAAACCTGCGGGGAAACAGCAACAAAAAACACACAATTCAACACCAAAAGAAATTAAACCACGTGGCTGTAATTAACTGTATGGCGGTCACGGATAAAACATAATACATTTAAAGGATAAAATTGGTCGATTAAATATATGAAACAAATCGGACTTCGACCCCACCCCCCAAAATAAAGACGAACTTGAATGAAACTAAAGAAACACACACACACACACACACACACACACACACATGGATTAAAATTAAATAAATCATAGACTCCGGGAATAAAATAGATAGAAACGTGGGTACAGTAACGGTGTGGGTGTAGTGTGGGTTGTGGTGTGGGTGTAGTGTGGGTTGTGTGGGTTGTGGGGTGGGTGTAGTGTGGGTTGTGGGGTGGGTGTAGTGTGGGTGTGGGTGTAGTGTGGGTGTAGTGTGGGTGTGGGTGTAGTGTGGGTTGTGAGGTGGGTGTAGTGTGGGTGTGGGTGTAAGTTGGGTGTAGTGTGGGTTGTGGTGTGGGTGTAGTGTGGGTTGTGGGTGTAGGGTGGGTGTAGTGTGGGTTGTGGGGTGGGTGTAGTGTGGGTGTGGGTGAAATGTGGGTGTAGTGTGGGTTGTGGGGTGGGTGTAGTGTGGGTTGTGAGGTGGGTGTAGTGTGGGTGTGGGTGTAGGTTGGGTGTAGTGTGGGTTGTGGTGTGGGTGTAGTGTGGGTTGTGGGTGTAGGGTGGGTGTAGTGTGGGGTGGGTGTAGTGTGGATTGTGGGGTGGGTGTAGTGTGGGTTGTGGGTGTAGGGTGGGTGTAGTGTGGGTTGTGGGGTGGGTGTAGTGTGGGTTGTGGGGTGGGTGTAGTGTGGGTGTAGGGTGGGTGTAGTGTGGGTTGTGGGGTGGGTGTAGTGTGGGTTGTGGGGTGGGTGTAGTGTGGGTTGTGAGGTGGGTGTAGTGTGGGTGTGGGTGTAGGTTGGGTGTAGTGTGGGTTGTGGGGTGGGTGTAGTGTGGGTTGTGGAGTGGGTGTAGTGTGGGTGTGGGTGTAGTGTGGGTTGTGAGGTGGGTGTAGTGTGGGTGTGGGTGTAAGTTGGGTGTAGTGTGGGTTGTGGTGTGGGTGTAGTGTGGGTTGTGGGTGTAGTGTGGGTTGTGGGGTGGGTGTAGTGTGGGTTGTGGGGTGGGTGTAGTGTGGGTGTGGGTGAAATGTGGGTGTAGTGTGGGTTGTGGGGTGGGTGTAGTGTGGGTTGTGAGGTGGGTGTAGTGTGGGTGTAGGTTGGGTGTAGTGTGGGTTGTGGTGTGGGTGTAGTGTGGGTTGTGGGTGTAGGGTGGGTGTAGTGTGGGTTGTGGGGTGGGTGTAGTGTGGGTTGTGGGTGTAGGGTGGGTGTAGTGTGGGTTGTGGGGTGGGTGTAGTGTGGGTGTGGGTGAAATGTGGGTGTAGTGTGGGTTGTGGGGTGGGTGTAGTGTGGGTTGTGAGGTGGGTGTAGTGTGGGTGTGGGTGTAGGTTGGGTGTAGTGTGGGTTGTGGTGTGGGTGTAGTGTGGGTGTAGGGTGGGTGTAGTGTGGGTTGTGGGGTGGGTGTAGTGTGGGTGTGGGTGAAATGTGGGTGTTGTGTGGGTTGTGGGGTGGGTGTAGTGTGGGTTGTGAGGTGGGTGTAGTGTGGGTCTGGGTGTAGGTTGGGTGTAGTGTGGGTTGTGGTGTGGGTGTAGTGTGGGTTGTGGGGTGGGTGTAGGGTGGGTGTAGTGTGGGTTGTGGGGTGGGTGTAGTGTGGGTTGTGGGTGTAGTGTGGGTTGTGGGTGTAGGGTGGGTGTAGTGTGGGTTGTGGGGTGGGTGTAGTGTGGGTGTGGGTGAAATGTGGGTGTAGTGTGGGTTGTGGGGTGGGTGTAGTGTGGGTGTGGGTGTAGTATGGGTGCAGGTGTAATGAAAGTGTGAGTTAAATTTAGATGTGGGTGGAGGAGGAATGCGGATGTAATGAAAGTGTGGGTTAAGTTTGAGTGTGGGTGTGGTGTGGATGTGGGTGTAATGAAAATGTCGGTGGAGGAAGGGTGTGGGTGTAGTGAATGTGCGGATTTAATGCGTGAGTGGTTGTAGTGTGAGAGTAGGTATGATGTAGACTCAGGTATAATGTGAAACTTAGTGTGGGAGTGGGTGTTGTGTGTATGGTGTAGTGTAGTGTGAGGCATTGGGGGGTGAACTACAGTGTCGTGCACAATGGCATCCAGTCTGAGTTCTTCCCCATCCAGACGGGGGTTAAACAAGGATGTGTACTGGCACCAACTCTCTTTTCCATCTTCTTGGCTGCCTCCCTTACTCGTGCCAGCGAAAATTTAGCCGGCGGGGTGGACATCCAGTACCGGATGAAGGGTGTTTTCAACACAAGACTGCTACACTGAACGCGACCAACAGGAGATCCTGAACACCTACGCAGATGCCTATGCACGCTTCGGCCTTGAGGTGAATGTACGTAAGACTCAGATTCTCTTTCATCCTGCCCCTGGTCCAGCCACACCTTCACCATCCATCCAACTTAACGGTACTACCCTCTCTAATGTTACCCACTTTCAGTATCTCGGCTCCCACCTGTCCACCACCGCGGACATTGATGAAGAAATGTAATATCGGATCAGATGTAATTCTCAAGCCTTTGGCAGACTCCGTACCCGTGTCTTCAGCTGTAAGGAGCTGAAATTATCTACAAAGCTGCACGTATATCAAGCAGTGGTCCTCCCCACCCTGCTATATGGCAGCGAGTCATGGGTCACATACAGGAGGCACCTCAAGGCACTTGACAACTTTCACAAACGTAGTCTACATTCCACCTTCCAAGTTCGATGGGAAGACAAAAGAACAAATGCCAGTATTCTCGTTGACACCAACTGTAGGAGCATCGAGGCTACCATTATCCATGAACGACTACGTTGGACTGGCCCTGTTACCCGCATGGACGACAGTAGACTGCCAAAACAGCTACAGTACTTTACAGTTACCTAACGAATAGTAAATGTAACGCTGGCGGTATAAGGATAGTCTTAAGACAAACCTGAAAAAGTGACATCTCGACCCCCACACCTGGGAGACGATTACTCTACACCGTAACGCTTGGAGGAGCACCAAACAAGAAGATGTCAATACTTTAGAGTTAGCCAGACTGCATACGAGGCAGACAAGCGGCAGCACCGGAAAGACTCTGCCACCGCCCCTCCCGCACTAGAGGTAGCCCCCCACATGTGCAACATCTGTGAACGACCCTGTGGGTCCTGTATCGGCATCTTTAGTCACCTCAGAACTCACCAACGTAGGTGACATCCCTAATAACTCATATCATTGTATCATAGCTGGATGATCGTCATATTCGATTCCGAGTGACAACAAAGTAGTAGTAGAGTGGGCATGGACGTAGTGTGTCTGGGTGGTGTGTGGGCATGGGCGAAGTATGAGCGTGGGTTTGATGTTGATATGGTGAAAAGAAAATAAAGTCACAGGAAAAAATTCACATGACTTGTACACATTGACAACACATTATATATATGATGGCATTGCACGTAGGTTAGGTTAAGTTAGGTTAGGTCAGGTTAGGTTAGGTTTGGCTTTTCCGTGCATTTTTTTGTGAATTTTTTCTTGCGATTTTTTCCTGGATTCGTTCAGATATCGGTATATTGTGGGCGCTGATGTTGTAAGAGCGTGGGCGTAATGTAGACGTGGGCGTGGATGTTTTAAGAGAGTGGGTGTATTGTAGACATGAGCATGGAAGTTTTAAGGGCGTGGGCATAATGTAGACGTGGGCGTGGATGTTGTAAGAGCGTGGGCGTAATGTAGACGTGGATGTAAGAGCGTGGGCGTAATGTAGACGTGGATGTAAGAGCGTGGGCGTAATGTAGACGTGGATGTAAGAGCGTGGGCGTAATGTAGACGTGGGTGTGGATGTTGTAAGAGCGTGGGCGTGGATGTTGTAAGAGCGTGGGCGTACTGTAGACGTGGGCGTGGATGTTGTAGGAGCGTGGGCGTAATGTAGACGTGGATGTTGTAAGAGCGTGGGCGTACTGTAGACGTGGGCGTGGATGTTGTAAGAGTGTGGGGGTAATGTTGTAAAGGCGTGGGCGTAATGTGGACGTGGGCGTGAATGAAGTGGCTTGGTGTGGTGGGAGAGGCGCGGCCACTAACGACAGTCATCATGACTTTACTTGACCCGCCCCTCACCTGGTCACCTCACTACCCAGGGTCAATCACTGTTACCTGGGTCATTATTGTCCGCTGATCTTACCTGTGTGTGAAGGATTTAGAGAAATAAGAATATAATTACTAACACCAACTCTTACACCTGTTCTTTATCAACAGGTGTGATTACTACTACTACTACTACTACTACTACTACTACTACTACTATTAATAATAATAATAATAATAATAATAATAATAATAATAATAATACTGTTACTATTATTACTATTATTATTATTATTATTAGTAGTAGTAGTAGTAGAAGTATTAGCAGCAATAGTAGTAGTAGTAGTAGTAGTAGTAGTAGTAGTAGTAGTAGTAGAAGTATTAGCAGCAATAGTAGTAGTAGTAGTAGTAGTAGTAGTAGTAGTAGTAGTAGTAGAAGTATTAGCAGCAATAGTAGTAGAAGTAGTATCACCACGTTATCTGCAGAACTCTTGGGGTAACAAAGTAAGGGTGTGACAGCCGTTAAAGGGAGACATTAAGGGGGAGGAGGCCCCCTAAGTCATCACCATTAACCTCTAATGTTTCTCGTTATCACCAACATGCGAAATACCGACAGCTCCCCCTCCTAGTGGTCGTGGCTTCCTCCTGCCCCGCCTGCCCTCACCTGCCTTCACCTTTGACCTGCCGCTTCGGCCTGTACTTTGATCTCGAACACACTGGGAAGCTTCAAATATAGGTTGGGTGGATATATGAGCGATATCGGTTGGGTGTAAACAGGACTGCCTAGTATGGATCAATAGGCCCGCTGCAATTTCTTCCATTCTTTGACTTGATGCTTCAGCTAGTACCTGCCAGATCCTCCAGCCTGTTGTTATTTTGTTTACCTGTTGTTCCACCCTGACCCAGTGTGTGTGTGTGTGTGTTGGCATTACCTGTGTTATGTGTTATGGTGAGGAGTTAAGAACATAAGAATGGAGGAAACTGCAGCGGGTCTATTGGTCCATACTGGGCGGTCCCATTTACACCCAACCCCTATTGCTCATATATCCATCCAACCTATGTTTGAAGCTATCCAGCGTATTCGAGTTAATGATGATGTTTGGTAACTTGTTCCACTCATCCACTACTCTGTTTCCAAATCAATGTTTACCTATTTCGCGCCTAAATCTAAATTTGTGTAATTTAAAACCATTGTTACGAGTTCGCTCCTGGTTGGATAGTTTCAGTACCTTTGTTGTATCACCTTTGTTTAGCCCTGACTTCCATTTATACGCCTCTATCATATCGCCCCTCGCTCTACGTCTCACGAGGGAGTGCAACTTCAGATGCTTAAACCTGTCTCTGTACTCAAGGTTCATAATGCCCGGGATTAGTTTTGTCATTCTCCTCTGAACGCTTTCCAAGGATTCTATATCCATTCTGTAGTAAGGTGACCAAAACTGAACGGCTTAATCCAAGTGAGGTCTCACAAGCGATTTAGGATAACCTCGCTAGTCCTGCAACTAACATCTTTTTGACCTTATTTCAGGTAATTACACATTGTTGTCTTGGTTTAAGATTCCTACTTATCATTAAGGAGAGAAGAAGGTCAATGAAATAAGGAGAGGAAGAAAGAAGGAAGGGAAGATAGAAAAAGAGGACGTGAAGAGGAAAGGTGGAGAGAAGAAAAGGAAAAGGAGAGAAGAAATGAGGAGTACAGGATGAGAGGTTGAAGAGGCAGGACCAGTCGACAGAAGACCCACACCGCCACACGTGTTCCTTCACCGTCTCCTAAGTCTATGGGAGGTAACAGAGAGATCACGACCCTTTGAAGTAAAACACACCTCTTCCCCCTGACTTCTATAACCCCCTACCCTCCCTTCCCCCCCCCCCTTTGTAGTGACCTGACCTAGCCTGCTGGTTGACCTCTACCTCATCTACGAAATGACAGTGAACAAAATGGCCCCGGCGGGAGGTACAGGAAGGGGGAGGTTATGAGGGCGGGAGGAGGAGAGGTCGAACTTCCTGGGGTTAGGAACGATATGTTATTACCTATTTGTTACTGTGGGATTTTTCGGTGTATCGTGTCAGAATCATTGAAATAAATTAAAAATATAATGATAAAAACAAAAATCAAAATAAAATAGAAGATAAAAATTTAAAAATGCAATGCAAAAATTTTTCAGACATTAAAAAAATACTAGTCCTAATTTTTTTTCGGCTATGCGTTTTTGTTCACGATTCAGTTTGTACTCAAGACTTGTTCCCGTGTATTCTCTTACTCCTATATGTAATGTGTTCTATGAGAATGTTTGTAAAATTTGTGTGGACGTGTTTCAAATTCTGGGATATTTTTCTTTGGTTTGATAATAATAATAATATAATAATAATAATAATAATAATAATAATAATAATAATAATAATAATAATAATGTTTTGCCTCCCTATAACAAATCCTTCATCTTTTCATGCGTCCAGTATAGGTGGAAGCTCTTCAAAACGTCTACTCCTGTGTCAGCACTGTTGTGTTTTCACCTTTGGGATAAGTCAAGGTAAGTTAGACCCATCAGCTGATTTCGGATAACCTGAACATTAACTCCACTCAGTTTAGTATACTCTTATTATTAACCACCTTACCGCTAACCTAACCTAACCTAACTCCCTGTTAAATAAGCAGTTGGGCTAATCCTCAGGTGATCTCTTCGTCAAAACACTACACGTTATGGAAAGTGAGCTAATTTCAGTAGCAGTTTTTACATCTATAGGAAACTAAACTTAAAGTGAGTGATTAGATGGTGACCATAAATGACCCAAGGTGGAGGTCATCGTAGTGAAAGGTCATTATTGGGTTGATAATGATGACCTCTGAGTGACCTTTTTTTTGTAGACGATTTTGTCGTTTGTGAATAACGTGTTTAAGAAATATACATTAATGTTTGTTTTGTGATGTTTTAACTCTGATACAGGTCCTCCACTACCCATCACCCCCATACCCCATCACCTCTCACCCCCATCACCTCTCACCCCCATCACCTCTCACCCACACCACCTCTCATTCACCCCCATACACACACCTCATCTCCTCCACCCTTCACCCAAGTGGTTGAGTACTTGACCGGGACACAGTTGTTGGAGGTGCTAACTGCTTTGTCTGGTTAATAAGGTCAAGAAAGTTTACTGATGACGTCGTTAAGTACCCTTGACACCATTAGAAGTTGAATAGGCAGTTGGTAGGATATATTTTTATCTTTCGTTTTGCATCTGAAGGATTTATGACCTGTTAAGAATAATGATATCTTAGAATCACCTGAAAATTAACCACCCTAACCTAACCTAATAAGTCCCATTCATTGACAACTGGGACAACTTCTACGGCAGAAGGGACCTTTATGCTAAGGATGGGGTGCACCTATCTAGGGATGGAGTAGCAACCCTGGCTGGGGCTCTAGAGGGGGCAGTTCAAAAGATATCGAAGTCTTTAAACTGCTAGGAGAACATATGAGCACGGGGGTGGAGGAGAATGTAGTGGGAGCGGGTAAACAAAGTGAAAAATTACAGGGGATTAGTGTTAGGAATGATGACAAGACTAAATTAGACAGGGAGTTTAAAACTAAACGCGGTAAAGGGAGGACTCAGAACACGACTAACTTAAATGTATACTATGCGAACAGTAGAAGTATGAGAAACAAAATGGATTATATTAAGGCCTTGGTATGTACCGAAAAAATCGATATAATAGCATTCACTGAAACATGGATCAACCTAGACTCACGTGAGTTACCGGTCGAATACCAAATTGTGGGTTGCAAACTGTTCCATACCAGTAGGCAGACCAGGAAAGGAGGCGGAGTAGCAATCTATGTTAGGGATAATCTGTAGTGTGAACTAAATAAGGAAATAAAAGCTGAGCGGAATACAGAAACAATTTGGATAGAATTAATCGACGGTAGGGAAAAATTAATCACAGGAGTAATATATAGACATCCCAATCTTGATAGAGTATAGTAAGCGACTTTAACCTTGGCCAAATAGATTGGACTGATCTTACAGGTAACTCGGAATCAGAGGACTTTCTCGAGACGATCCAGGGCTGTTTCCTAAGTCAACATATAACCGAACCCACCCGGGGTAATAATATACTCGATTTAGTTCTGTCGAACAGAGAAAACCTCATTCGCAATGTCGAGGTAGGGAACGAACTTGCAAACAGAGATCACAAAGAAATTAGATTCCAGTTAGATTTTCAGGGCAGACGTAAGGAAAACTCAACTAAAGTACCAGATTTCAGAAGGGCAAACTTTGACAGTTTAAAGAGGCAGCTGAGAGAGGGGGTGTCGCACTTGGCCGTGAACCTGACAGATGACATCGACCTGATAACGAGATCTGAGATTGCCGAGTTCCATGACAATTTAAATAATGAGTTACTTAATGCACAAAGGCAGAACATACCATACAAAAAACTCAGATCAAACAACAATGACCCTAAATGGATAAATAATTATTTAAAGAACATCATTGGCCAAAGGAAGGCTATAGGTAGAAGGATAAATCGTGGCGAAATTCACCTCCGGGACTATTATAGGGTATTGGAGAGTAGGGTTAAAACCGAGATAAGGAAAGCAAAGAGGAATAATGAGGTAAGGATAGCAAGGGAGGCAAAGACAAACCCCAAAGGATTCTACCAAATGTATCAAACTAAAACACGAGAAAAGATTGGACCAATACGGTCAGATACCGGCGAGCTCACTGATAACGACAGAGAAATGAGCAATAATTTGAATAAATATTTTTCAACAGTTTTCACCACCGAAAATTTAAACATGATACCCGGGGCACCAACTCTATTCAGAGATAGTGAAGAAAACAAATTAAGCGAGATAGTAGTGACTAGTAACGATGTTAGTAAGCAAATAGACAAACTAAAGCCTAATAAGTCACCTGGTCCCAATGGGATATTTCCCAGAGTATTAAAGGAATGTAAGGAAGAGCTTAGTATGCCCTAAGCAAAGTTGTTTAACCTGTCCTTGAAAACAGGTGTAATACCAGAACCCTGGAGGATAGCGAATGTAATACCGATTTTCAAGAAGGGGGATAGATCACTATCCTCTAACTGCCGCCCAACCAGTCTAACTTCAATAGTAGGCAAATTACTGGAAGCAATCATTTCAAACTCTATTCGAAATCACCTGGAGAAGCACAGATTGATCAATGATTCCCAGCATGGCTTCACAAGCGGACGTTCATGTCTAACTAATCTATTAACATTCTTTTCATCAGTTTTCGAATCGGTGGACGAGGGGCACAATTATGATGTGGTATATCTCGACTTTAGCAAAGCCTTCGACAGAGTCCCCCACGAAAGACTAATTAGAAAGGTAGAAGCACATGGCATCAAAGATAATATCCTTAAATGGATTAGGGCGTGGTTACAGGACAGGAAACAGCGAGTGAGCATTAATGGCACTAAGTCCCATTGGAGCAACGTCACAAGTGGAGTTCCCCAAGGCTTAGTACTTGGACCATTATTATTTATTATATACATAAACGACATAGAAATCGGCGTAGACAGCAACATAAGCAAATTTGCTGATGACACTAAAATAGGACGTGTTATTAAATCTGACGAGGACTCAGCAAAACTACAGGAAGATCTAAACAAATTTTTCGAATGGTCTGAAAAATGGCAGATGAAATTCAACGTGGACAAATGTAAAGTACTCAGTATAGGAGATGTAAACAGGGAAACCAGATACCAGATGAACAACGATGCCATAGAGAAATCCGACTGCGAGAGAGATTTAGGAGTAATGGTAAGTAGGAACCTTAAGCCAAGTAAACAATTGTATTTTTGCTCGTAACAAGGCTAATAAAGTACTTGGGTTCATACAAAGGAGTGTTAGTTACAAGACTAGCGAGGTCATCCTAAAACTGTATCTTGCTCTTGTGAGACCACACCTGGATTACGCAGTTCAGTTCTGGTCACAGTATTACAGAATGGATATAGAATCCTTGGAAAGAATTCAGAGGAGAATGACAAGACTAATCCCGGGCATTAGGAACCTTGAGTATAGAGACAGGTTAAAGCATCTTAATTTGCACTCGCTCGAGAGACGTAGAGCGAGGGGCGACCTGATAGAGGTGTATAAGTGGAAGGCAGGGCTAAACAAAGGGGACATTACAAAGGTACTCAAACTATCCAACCAGGAGCGAACTCGTAACAATGGTTTTAAATTAGACAAATTTAGATTTAGGCGCGAAATAGGTAAACACTGGTTTGGAAACAGAGTAGTGGATGAATGGAATAAGTTACCAAATATTATCATTAACTAGAATACGCTGAATAGCTTCAAACATAGGTTGGATGCTTATATGAGCAAAAGGGGTTAGGTATAAACGGGACTGCCCAGTATGGGCCAATAGGCCCGCTGCAGTTTCCTCCATTCTTATGTCCTTATGTAATCAAAGCTAACTTAACCTAATCTAGCCTAACATGAAGATTAACTAACCTTACCTAACCACCCTAATCTAACTCACCTGAACCGAAGGTAAAATATTATCCTAATCTAAGCCCCCTAGGGAGTGTTAGGGTAATTAGTTGTCAGGTGAAATACACTAGGGGGAGAATGTTAATCTTCAGGTAATGGCTAACTTGTTTGAGTATATTAGAACACAAACGTAAATTTCCAGTTGTGAAATAAATCAACACCAAGTGACGGAAACACATCAGAACAATGTAGCATTTATGCCCCCCCCCCCCTCCTCATCGCCTGGCTTTTGTTCGCTCGCTAATAACACTCCTCATTTCTGTCGTCACGCCCTTCATCAGCGCCAGACTCATGTTCGCTCACTAATAATACTGCCCACCTCTATCGCCTCACCCTTCGTCATCGCCAGGCGTATGATCGCTCGGTAATAACACTGTCCATCTCTACCTCCTCACCCTTTGTCATCGCCAGGCGTATGATCGCTCGCTAATAACACTGTCCACCTGATACCGCCTCGCCCTTCGTCATCGCCAGGCTTATGTTCGCCCGCTAATAACATCACCTTAAGTGCTATACTACCTCCACTTTACAAGAATTTACGGCAATACGCGATACCTTTCATCATTGCAAACTTGACGTGGTTCAGGCGTCTGGTCTCTGTCGACGCTTCAGTGGAGAGATAAATTAATTCGCAATAATTCCCAAAAGGATTCAGTGCCGCAAATTCCCTTCGGCACATCACTACAATGAGACGGATTTATTTGCAGTAATTCGCGAAGGAGATTCATCGTGGCAAAAATCAGCTCCGCACATCACCAGGAAGCGAGGTTTAGTGGCCGCAATCAACAGCTATACACACAAGCAATCATCGCTGCAAATTCGACGTCTCAGGGCCATTTCTCCCCTCTACACATCGTTGCAAAAAAGGAGACACGTTTACACCAATCAACGGTAATAAGCGTGAGAGGATCATGGTTGCAAATTCGAGTTCGCCAGCACATTCGTTCTCGCGGCGTATCATTGCAAAGGGAGATTCATTTGCGATAATCAGCAACAGTTCGCGGAGGGGGTCTCATTGTTGTAAATACAGAGTGGTGAGCTACTCCCTCTACACGTCGTTGCATTAAGAGGTTTATAATATGCGTGAGAGGCTCCAGCGAGGGTTCATTGGGGCAAATTTAACATCGTCAGCTATTTGTTGCTCCGACGCACATCATTGCAAAGGGAGACGCTTCAATTGCACGTTCCCTCACTCCTGCAGGTGGCTAGGTTGGAGCCCCGAGTTTGGGATGCTTCGGGTCGGTCCTGTTGTCATTATTCACTTTGTTATCTTTTGTTCGCTGGTGAGGCTCTACTTCTTTGTCACCATCCCTTCGTTAATGAGACTCCCCTTCGTTAGTGAGACTCCCGTTCCTTGTCGCCTTCCCTTCGTTAGTGAGACTCCCGTTCCTTGTCACCTTCCCTTCGTTAGTAAGACTCCGGTTCTTTGTCACCTTCCCTTCGTTAGTGAGATCTCCCGTTCCTTGTCACCTTCCCTTCGTTAGTGAGACTCCGGTTCTTTGTTACCTCCCCTTCGCTTATGAGACTCCCCTTCGTTAGTGAGACTCTCCTTCTTTGTCACCTCCCCTTCGTTATTGACACTTCCCGTCACCCTCAGCAGTGCCCCCCTCCCCCCCGGACCACTTCTCCCTGTCCTCCTCTTTTATCCATTTCCTTCATACCTCTAAATTATCCGTTTTGTTTCATTGTTCTTTTTTTTTTTCCATTTATGTGTTGTTCTTAGTTGACATTTATATCCATGAGTATAATTTATCGCTTTTGTTATTTACCGTCTCTATAATTCTGTTCATTAATTATTTCTTTATCGATAAAACAAAACTTTTTTTTTCCTTTTTATATATTTTGTTTCAAGGTTTTTGTCTCATTTATTATGGAAAAAATATTATACCTAATTTCTGCCCCATTTAATGACACCTGGATTTCTTCTCATTAACCAACCATTCACGCGCACACACACACACACACGCACACACGCACACACACACACACACACACACGTACACACACACACACACCATAATCAAAGAGTTAAAACACTATGTTACAGACGCCGTTAGGGGCATTAACACCAAGAAACAAGCGAGTCATGAGAGGATATCCTAAATTCAGCTTTATATCAGTAAACTACCAGTAATGCCTCGTTATTGTTGCGCCCACCTACCCTGTCGGTCTGTCGGTCTGTCTATGTACGACACACAGGTGAACATCATATTAACTACTGCTCCTGCTCCTCTGTCTGTCTGTCTGTCTGTCTGTCTGTACATCCAGCTGCCCCCCCCTCTCTCTCTCTCTCTCTCTCTCTCTCTCAAAGGCAACACTTACATGACGTTCGTATTTCTGACAAAGAACAAATATTAAGCACAATTATTTCCCTTCAAAAACAATATATATATTATACTGATAGGTTAGGTTAGGTTAGGTAAGGTTAGGCTAGGTTAGGTTAGGTTAGGTTAGGTTAGGTTAGGTTTTATAGAGACAAAAGGGGGTGAAAATCCTGATAGATTACTGTTGTGATATAATTTCCACCTGAGGAATTTATCACCTGTTACATAATTTTGTATTAAAAAGACGTTTCCTTTTATTACGTGATGATAATCTAGAATAATTCTTAGTTGTTGCAAGATTGATTTTAATTGATTTTAGGTTTTCGGTAAAAGGTGTAGATTAGCAGAGGTCTCATTATGGCAGTGTGTGTGTGTGTGTGTGTGTGTGTATATGCGTCCGGGTTTCATGATTAGAATTAAGATTATAGAAATTCAGGTCGTAATTATGACTCGCGAATTTTATAAAATAGGTAAATACAAAAAAAATAAATAAATTCTTCTTGATATAAATACAGATACCGTCAGAAGCAGGGACTTCAACGCTGGCTACCACAGTGATCTTTTGAGAGAGAGAGAGAGAGAGAGAGAGAGAGAGAGAGAGAGAGAGAGAGAGAGAGAGAGAGAGAGAGAGCAGCTTCATGGGGACAGTCAGCCAGTCTTATCCATGATTGACTTGGATAAAGACATATTTTGGTTCATAAACTACGACTCCGTTTATACACGCTGCTGGGGCGGGGGGGAATAATCAGCCCCGGACTAACGCTATTTCAAACATAACAACGTGTGTAGAATGAGTTAGTCCACCTCCTCTTTATGGCAGGTGCTGAAGGCGTCTTGGTAGATGTACAGGTATGCCATATAGGGTTTACTTATTAAATAAAGTACATAGTGTCCTCGTACTTCAGGCACTTAACAACATTACTTAATACAGTACTGATAAAAAAAAAAAAAGGTGTCTCAGTAACCTACTTAACCTAACCTAACGCTGTTACTTAATGTTGAAATTCTTGATGATGAAACGTGAAAGAATTCTTATAATTTTTCAATATATTTTGCTTGTTCTTTATACCCGAATGAGGTTAATCTTTATAGTTTATCCGCCTTTACTGACCAGACTGATCGATGTATCTCGGGAGGGATGGTTTATCGGTGGCCGGTAATAAAGTCACAGGGAAAAAAAGTCACAGAAAAAAGTCACAATTTTGGCTAGGAAAAAAAGTCACAGGAAAAAAAGTCACAATTAATTTATGGTGGCCGGTAATAAAGGCGAGGTTAGGTTAGGTTAGGTTGACATTAACCTTAAAAAATGTGAGAATTCGATAGTTAACTTTTCTTTTTTCCTGTGACTTTTTTTCCTGTGACTTTTTTCCTGTGACTTTTTTCTGTGACTTTTTTACCTGTGACTTTTTTACCTGTGACTTTTTTTTACCTGGATTCGGTTTATCAAGTTCAGTAAAACACCAAAAATGACAAATTTCTTGGTTTATCTTGTTGTGTGTTTACCGAGTTGATTATCTTATTATTTATTGTATCTAATTACACGACAATTAGGACACGGCAGAGCTTATTTCACCTGATAATTAAACAACCTATCGCATACCTTGAGGATTTGGTTAGGTTAGGTTAAGTTAGTTTAAGTTAGTTTACGTTAGTTACATTAGGTTAATTTAGTTAGGTTGGGTTAAATTAGGGTTTATGTTTTAATATGTTAGGTTAGGTTAGGGTAGGTTAGGTTAGGGCAGGTTAGGTTAGGGCAGGTTAGGTTAGGTTAGGTTAGGTTAGGGCAGGTTAGGTTAGGTTAGGTTAGGTTATGTTAGGTTAGGGTAGGTTAGGGCAGGTTAGGTTAGGTTATATTAAGTTTGGTTAAGTTATATAAGCTGGGGTGCCTAATTTTCATATGATCCCTTTTATTTATCTACCCACCAATCACAAGACAGAGGACAAACTTAATTTAGAAGCTAACCAATCACAAGCGTTTCTTCACATCTGTTGCTTGTGAGTGTCTGTCTGTCATGCTGGGGTTATACATAGGTCTTAAGGATCCCCCGACTGGACGAATCCAGGTAAAAAAGTCACAGGTAAAAAAGTCATAGAAAAAAAGTCACAGGAAAAAAAGTCACAGGAAAAAAGTCACAAAAAAGTCACAGGAAAAAAAGTCACAGGAAAAAAAGAAAAGTTAACTATCGAATTCTCACATTTTTTAAGGTTAATATGTCAACCTAACCTAACCTAACCTAACCTTTATTACCGGCCACCATAAATTAATTGTGACTTTTTTCCTGTGACTTTTTTCCCTGTGACTTTATTACCGGCCACCGACTGGACAGCCATAATGTCGAGAATCAGTTATTGATTAATGTTAATAGAAAGATTTACAAATAAACAAGTGTAATGCTGAGTCTTTTATTTTTATCTTTAGTTAACTATTTTTTTTTATAATTTACTGTGCATTTATTTTAATATATGAGTCGATTAATAAATTCTTCGTTACTTTTTACTTTGTGAATTAAATATTTTTTTTACTTATACTTTAGTACATTGAAGTTTGGATACTTTGACCTCTCCTTGAGTAATATTTTGCCAATGTAACAATGCTTTAAGTAACAAAATCCTGCTTATACAGTATATAAAGACACAAATTGATTCTACAAAAGTTGACGACCAAGAAGCGGGTCATCTGGTAGGTGAGTGTTGACCTCAGTTGACCCGTGGCGAGCCAGAGGTTAGTGTGTGTGTATGTCTCCAGGGGGCAGTAAACAGCTTACTGAACTACTCAAGACCAATACTAATTGATAATTGACCTCCGACCGTTCCGACACAACGCTGATAATTGGCATCTAACCTAACCTAACCTAACCAAACCTAACCTAACCTTAAGCTCTCGGCTATCTTAACCCAACCAACCTAACCTAACCTAACCTAACCTAATCTAACCTAACCTAACCTAACCTAACCTAACCTAAAGCTCTCGGCTATCTTAACCCAATCAACCTAACCTAACCAAACCTAACCTAACCTAAAGCTCTCGGCTATCTTAACCCAATCAACCTAACCTAACCAAACCTAACCTAACCTTAAGCTCTCGGCTATCTTAACCCAATCAACCTAACCTAACCTAACCACTTAAGACCAATACTAATTGATAATTGACCTTTGACTCCCCGGCTCAATCTTGGTCCCCTGAAAGATCGATTTTAGGGATATTATACGAGGCTATTTTAGGAACGTTTAGGGATTTTAGGGATATTGTAGAGTATTATACGAGGCTATTTTAGGGACGTTTAGGAATTTTAGGGATATTTAAGAAATTTTGGGGGAGATTTCAGGAATATTTGGGGGATATTGTGGGCTTTTGTAAGGATATTTGTTATATTAGGGATTTTAGGGATGTTTTGAGGATCGGGGAGAAATTCTACGGATATTCTCTCTCTCTCTCTCTCTCTCTCTCTCTCTCTCTCTCTCTCTCTCTCGTCATATAGAAAAGTCAAACAAATTAGATCTTATATTCACCAAGTTTTGCAAGTTATTATATTTCCTTAACTTGAAGATTAAGAGAATTTAACTCCACTTAACGTAGAGTCTCGACGTAATTTCAACGCCATCTTGACTACTGTCTCTGTGCTCTCTATAATCAATCCTGAGATCTTTAAATAATTTCGTATTTGTATTGGTAATTTAAGTTTTTATGTCTACAGTTACGAGAAAATTTTGTCGTAAGTTTAATTTATAGTTTTTTATTTAAAGTAAAAATTATACTTAAGAGTCGTTGAGAATAAACCTTTGTATGGATGTTTTTATTGTTAATTCAGTTAAGATATATTGTAGTATCTTTCATCAGGTGAGAGATAGGGATATTTTTTTTTTTTTTTTTTTAGAATCTGGATGTGACAAGTCTATAATTAACGACCCAGATCATTGTTGTGACTCCTTAACGAGGTTGTTGAGGCAAACCCGGAATTAAGTGGATTAGTCTTAGCCCACTACCTCTCCCGACCACCTCCCAACCCCACCTACCTCCCTCTCCCTACCCCCTCCCCACCCGCTCCCCTACCTACCCCTCCCTACCCCTTCCCAACCCCCCTACCTACCTCTCCCTACCCCCTCCCCACCCCCTACCTCTCCCTACCCCCCCCACCTTCTCCACCCCCACTCTCTCCCCCACTGTCCCTCCCCTTTATACCTCAACCCCTCCTACTTTACCTACTCCCTACTCCCTCCCCCTACTCCCTACCCCCCTTCCCCCTCTCTACTTACCCATCTACGTCCTCCCCCTTCTCCTACTCACTCTTCTCCCCCCTACCCTTGTTTCCTTTTATCTCACAACTCCTATTTCGTCCTTCTCCTCTCCTTCTCCTCTCCCTCTACCATCTTCTCTTCCCCTTACCTTCTTCTCCTCCTCCTCCTACCCTCCCCTACCCTCCCCCTCCCCCCATCTTCCCCTTCACCTGGATGCGAACCCTCAAAGATTCTTACGTTGTTCTTCCCCTTTTCATTGTTCTTCCCCTTTTCACTGTTCTTTCCCTTTTCATTGTTCTTTCCCTTTTCATCTCAACTAGGAGAAAAGAACACTTACTTCCGATAAAGTCTCAGAACAATTTCGTCGCCATCTTGACTATATCTGTGGTAGCCTAAGTGAAGTAGAATAATTAACTGACTGAAGACACGTCATAAATATAGCAATAAAAAGGGCTACCACATGTTACTTAAGACTATACTGTAACTAGATGAGCTCTCTTATTAATAGCTACTAGGGTGAAATAGTAAATTATAATATAGAGCCTTGAGTTTTAATGGACTGTATCGAGTGAAAAGCTATGAGAGAGAGAGAGAGAGAGAGAGAGAGAGAGAGAGAGAGAGAGAGAGAGAGAGAGAGAGAGAGAGAGAGAGAGTAAATTTAACAAAAGCAGACTAGAAGAAAGAATTATTAAGTAAAGACAAAATTGCAAGAAAACAACAAACATATAGGTAGACTCTCTCTCTCTGTCTCTCTCTCTCTCTGTCTCTCTCTCTCTCACGCTGTAAATCAACCACCCGTTTTAATTATGCACTAGCTAAAGGCTTGTATTAAGACGTGCGTAAAATTGTGAGTCACGCTGAGGTGAAGCTCGTGGTGCAACCGACCTCATCTTGTTTACATTCGCTCCCATTCATAATTCATTGGCCGACAAAGACTTCAATGGACGGCCGATATCTTTCTTGTTTGTAAACATTCCTCTCTACTTTCGAGTTTGATTTAATGTCTGGGTGGCGTTCATTGGTGGTGTTAATTTTGTGAACGGGATTTTATTTTTTCTAAAAGATTATTTGGTGAAGTGATATTATTATTATTATTATTATTATTATTATTATTATTATTATTATTATTATTATTGGTCCATTTTTATTAATATTCTTTACTTCACTTTATTAACAATCATTTCGTTAATCCACTGAAAATCATTTAAGACTATTATCTGTAGAGTTTCTTAATAATTTCCACTCACTAGACACGTACGACCCTCATTAAATATTGTCCATTATTTACTAGCTGGCATCTGTGTACGATAATTAGATAATTAAGGTATACACGAACTAAATGGTGGGTATTTACAGGAGTATAACGTGTAGCTTATAGCCTATGACCAATGATTATATTAGTTAAGTATTTATGAATAAAAACACGGACATTAATCTCTGTGTACTGATATAAAGAGTAAAGTATAAAATATAATACTGCTGCTATATCCAGGCCCGGGCGCACGATAATTATATGATACAGTTATAACAAGAAAATATAGGTGCCAGATGTTTTATGTTACATATAACACCAGAATGGTACAGTATATCATAAAATAATATAACACACAGTATACCATCTGAAATATACAGCTTATATTAATACACTGTGTAGCATATAACGTCTAACTTACTGTATATCATACACTAATATAAAGTATATAATGAAATATGTATCTCATATTAAAAAATATATCGCATGAAATATACAACATATATCAACCTAACGTGTAACATAATTTATATCGTAAGATATCTTTTATTAAAACACTTGCCAGTAAATGATGAAATCCACGACTATTTACCTGAAACAAACATCTGACAAGATGTGTCTTGAATCATCTTTTGTGTGTGTGTGTGTGTGTGTGTGTGTGCCTCTGTAGCCACACACAGGGTGGTGAAATGCGTCTAGGGTGGCAGCATTATGTTAGTGTTAAGGTGCAAGAACTGCTTGCTCCCTCTCGCATTCAGCTGCCGCCGCTGGCTAGCCCTCGTTGCGAACAGGGAAGCAACTTGTATAAGTCTTCCCCTGCCAATATACAGCCTCCTCACCATTAAGACACCTGCTGTGCCTCCTCGCGGCAACACACGATAACTGGGTGCCTCGTGGGCCCAGGCTACATCAGCAGGGGATCTCGGAGTAGTAGCAAAGGGCCCCAGAGGTACGGCGCATAGGCCCACTGGCATGTGGACACGCCCTGGCGCCTACCAACCACTGCCCTGCTACCTTGTTGGTTAATCTTGGTATGTATAAGGCTACGGGAGTAAACCCCAAACGGAAAATCTGCGGCGGAGCCCCGCATCAGGCAGACATGCTTACAGAGCTCCAACAAGACCCCAACGGCGGTATAGGCGGAAGAGGTGACCACCATGGGAACCCAACGACTACACCGGTGGAAGAAGGCAATGCATTATGGACAGGCTACTAAGGAAAACCCAACAAATGGGCTATCGGCAGTCCATTGCGACTCTCCCTCTCCCCAGTCGTTGCAACACTTGCACCACTGGATCAGGAAAAGGGAGAGCCAAGATGTGTGGTTGCAGCCAATGCTCCTGCCTCACCACATAAATTAACTCACGTGCAGCCATCACCCAGCTCATCATACCTCTCATCATAAAAAAAAAAAAAAAAACATAACCCCCCAAAAGCAGTATGGCGACGGACGAGTGGCGACAGGGACAGGCAGAGATGACTAACGGGAGTCTCTAGTCACAACTCTACACATGGGCGGCATAGATAAGATGATCGTTTATGCACTGGGATCTAGGCAGCAGTGCAATCCGGTCCTATCTGTGCGACTGAGCAGCCCTTTCGAGGAGCCACTCTGCTCATTCCACATGAAGAGGGGGCTAGAAAAGGTGCCTTGAACATAGCCTGCAGTCGAAAACACAACCAAAATCATAGATTTAAACAAAAACAAAAAATACAACCTCATATGGTCACTACATGGTATGTCAGGACCCTTCTGGATACTGGCACAAATGTGCATCCTGAAAGAAGAACCGCCCTTGTGGCAAAAGAGTTGGCTAGGTATAACATCGACATAGCAGCCATCAGTGCGTCCCGGCTCCCAGATGAGGGCCAACTCACAGAACGAGCGCCTCATGACGCTTCGAGCCCCACTGAATCACTCACGTCATGCCTTCTTCGTCAGTGCTTACGCCCCAACACTGAATGCAGAGGATGACATCAAGGAGGCCTTTTACGCTGACCTCGACAGAGTGTTAACCTCTATCCCCAGAGAAGACAAAGTTGTGCTTCTTGGTGACTTCAATGCCAGAGCTGGCAGAGATGCTGACATTTGGCAGGGAACCAAATGGAAAAATGGACTAGGCAAGTGTAATCCCAACTGCCTACTCCTTCTCAACAAGTGTGCTGCACACAACCTCACTATCACCAACCCCTTGTTTAGGCAGGCCGACAAGTTCAAGGGTTCGTTGCAACAACCACAATCCAAACACTGGCATCTCATTGACTACATCATTGTCAGAGAAAGAAATCGCCGAGATGTCCTCATCACCCGTGCCATGCGTGGCACAGACCACTGTGACACTGTGACACTGTCAGAAACTAAGCTTTCACTTCAGTCGCCCCAAAACGGCGAAGGCAGCAACCCTCCAGAAGAGGTTTTAATACTAAGCGTCTGGAGGATCGAGCTGCTTTCAGACAGCAGCTTGAACATGGGCTTATAAACAACCCAACAGCAAACAACGTGACTCCCAATGCCGAATGGGAATCCTTCAGCGCTAGAAAGAGCACTACCATTCATTGCTCAACTGAAACACCGATGTGGATGTCCTGACTACCCAGCAGGTCTGTAGGCATCGGCATCCAGAGCTGACCCACCTCAGCTATACTCCATCCCTGGATGAGGTAGCTACTGCCATCAAACAGATGAAAAATAACAAAGCCTCGAGGGCCTGATGGAATCCCAGCCGAGGTGTATAACGCAGGAGGACCTCTGCTTACTAGCCGTCTTCACTCTCTCCTGGAGAATATATGGGAAAAGGAGGAAATCCCTCAAGCTCTTAAAGACGCCTCCATTGTCAATATTTATAAGAACAAGGGAGATCGGTCAGACTGTAGCAACTACCGTGGTATCTCGCTGTTGTCCGTAACTGGAATGAATATTGCCCGAGTCCTCCTTAACAGACTTCTTCCTGAGACAGAACACTTCCTCCCAGAATCTCAATGTGGTTTTAGACCATCACGTGGCACCATTGACATGATCTTTGCTGCCCGCCAGATACAGGAAAAGTGCAGAGAACAGCGTCGTGACCTGTACATGGCTTACATCGACCTAACCAAGGCCTTCGACTCGGTCAACAAGCAAACCCTCTGGTGGACCCTCAGCCGTGTTGGCTGCCCACCAAAATTCATTACCATTGTGAGGCAACTCCACGATGGCATGAACGGCAGTGTCCTGCACAATGGCACCCAGTCTGAGTTCTTCTCCATCCAAACGGGGGTTAAACAATGGTGTGTACTGGCACCAAGTCTCTTTTCCATCTTCTTGGCTGCCTCCTTACTCGTGCCAGACAAGAACAAAGGTGTCGTCTCCAGTATGCAGGCGATTTCACCCTTGTTATCACACTGAACACGACCTGCAAAAGATCCTAAATACCTACGCAGACGCACACTTCGGCCTAGAGGTGAATGCATGTAAGATTCAGATTCTCTTTCAACCTGTCCCTGTTTCAGACACACCTCCACCATCCATCCAGCTTAACAGTACTACACTTTCGGTATCTCGGCTCCCACCTGTCCACCACAGCAAATATCGATGAAGAGATTCAGCATCGGATCACATGTGCATTCCTAGCATTTGGCAGACTCCGAAATCGTGTCTTCAGCTGTAGGAAGCTGAAATTATCTATAAAGCTGCACGTATATCAAGCAGTGGTCCTCCCCACCCTGCTGTATGGCAGCGAAACATGGGTCACATACAGGGGGCAGCTAAAGGCATTTGAAAACTTTCACCTACGTAGTCTACGTTCCATCATCCGAGTTCGCTGGGAAGACAAGAGAACAAATGCCTTTATTCGTGCTGACACCAACTGTAGGAGCATCGAGGCTAGCATTATCCATGAACAACTACGTTGGACTGGCCATGTTACCAGCATGGACGACCGTAGACTGCCAAAGCAGCTACTTTACAGTCACCACACGAATAGTACACGTAACACTGGCGGGTAACTGAAAAGGTATAAAGATAGTCTTAAGACAAACCTGAAAAAGGGTCAAATCGACCCCCTCACCTGGGAGACGATTACTCCACATCGTAACGCTTGGAGGAGCACTACACAAGAAGGTGTCAATACTTTCGTGTTAGCCCGACTGCAAACCGAGGCAGACAAGCGCCAACGCCGGAAAGGTGCTGCCACCGCCCCTCCCGCAGTAGATGGAGCCCTTCACATGTGCAACGAATGTGAACGACGCTGCGGGTCCCGTATCGGCCTCTTTAGGCACCTCAAAATTCACCAGCGAAGGTGACATCCCTAATAACTCATATCGTTGTATCATAGCTGGATGATCGTCATACTCGATTCCGAGTCACTGCAAAGTAGTAGTAGTAGTAGTAGTAGTAGTAGTAGTAGTAGTAGTAGTGTGTGAGCCACAGAATAAAGAAGACACCTGCCTAAATGTTCGTACAGTCAAATTAACAATCACAGATGCTGAGAAAGTACCGGTAAAATGCTTGACTTTCGTTGAGTGAAAGTACTATAATAAGATGTTGGGAAGACCCCTTGTAAAATAACCCTACTCTCGTTCAGAGAAAGTCCCGTACTTCATTTTGGTACATGCTCGACTTTCGTCCAGAGGAAGTTCCTGTAACAGCTGCTACGAAAGTTCCAAGACCAGTGAAAGGAATTGACCTGAGGTTTTCTTCAACTATTATTACTTGGCTAGAGTGAAAGTACTCTCTCTCTCTCTCTCTCTCCCACACACACCCGGAACAGGTGTCATGAACGACTCAGGTGACCTTAAGTAGTAATATTCACTCGTGATTAAGTGTTAATTACAGGTGTGTATATATCACCTGCGATGGTAATTAGCCGGTACAGCAAAATTAATAGTTCCATTAACTGAGGAAGATATATGGTAAGTTTTAGTACCGTAAGGTGATAAGAGTAGGTGGAAGTTTCATATATCTCTCTCTCTCTCTCTCTCTGACGCCAATGCAATGCCAATATGGGTAGGTTCGAAAGGAATTTCTTCTTCTCTGTTCAATCTTCCTCTTCTTCAATCTTCCTCTTCTTCAATCTTCCTCTTCTTCAATCTTCCTCTTCTTCAATCTTCCTCTTCTTCAATCTTCTTCTTCTTCAATCTTCCTCTTCTTCAATCTTCCTCTTCTTCAATCTTCTTCTTCTTCAATCTTCCTCTTCTTCAATCTTCCTCTTCTTCAATCTTCCTCTTCTTCAATCTTCCTCTTCTCCAATCTTCCTCTTCTTCAATCTTCCTCTTCTTCCATCTTCCTCTTCTTCAATCTTCCTCTTTCTTCAATCTTCCTCTTCTTCAATCTTCCTCTTCTTCAATCTTCCTCTTCCTTCAATCTTCCTCTTCCTTCAATCTTCCTCTTCTTCAATCTTCCTCTTCCTTCAATCTTCCTCTTCCTTCAATCTTCCTCTTCTTCAATCTTCCTCTTCTTCAATCTTCCTCTTCTTCAATCTTCCTCTTCTTCAATCTTCCTCTTTCTTCAATCTTCCTCTTCTTCAATCTTCCTCTTCTTCAATCTTCCTCTTCTTCAATCTTCCTCTTCGTCAATCTTCCTCTTCGTCAATCTTCCTCTTCTTCAATCTTCCTCTTCTTCAATCTTCCTCTTCTTCAATCTTCCTCTTCTTCAATCTTCCTCTTCTTCAATCTTCCTCTTCTTCAATCTTCCTCTTCCTTCAATCTTCCTCTTCCTTCAATCTTCCTCTTCTTCAATCTTCCTCTTCTTATCCTTCCTCTTCTTATCCTCCTCCTCCTCCTCCTCCTCTCACCTGGGTCTTACCTGGCCTAGGTTGAGGCGTCTCCTCTACCCTCTCCTCCTCCTTCTCCTCCATTTCTTTTTCTTCCTTCTATTCCTTCTCCTCCCTCATTTCTTTCTCCTCTCCCCTTTCCTCCTCGTCGTCTAATCTTACTGTTCTTCCTCCTCCTCCTTCTCCTTATTTTACTCCCTATCTTCCTTCTTCTAATACTCCTCCTCCTCCACTTCGTCTTCTTCCCCCGTCTTTCTTTTCCTCTTCTTCCTCCTTGTCAAAGAAGATAGAATCGCCGAAAGTCACAACAAGCGCGATTTTTTTCCTTCATTCCTCTCAAAAATCATCATACCCTCCTCCCTCTCATTCGCCCCTTCCCCCTCCCTCCCCCCCCCTTCCATTCTCCCTCCCCCTTCCCCCTTCCTACCCCCTTCCTACCCCCTCCTTCAACCCCTCAAAAATTAATCGTTCCTTCTCAATTTAAGATGAATAGAAACAAGACGAGTATCTACCCTCGACAACAGTGTACATTCCGACAGCTCTCTTTATGATATCGTGGACGTGAGTGGGTCGACCGCCTCTAAAACCTGATACTCTCTCTCTCTCTCTCTCTCTCTCTCTCTCTCTCTCTCTCTCTCTCTCTCTCTCTCTCTCTCTCTCTCTCTCTCAGCCTACACGACCAGATAGATAGACATCTCTGAGGCGGTCGATTGTAACCTGATTACATCCCTTGTTTGCGACCTCCTGATTGTACCTTCTGATAACCTGGGCCATCTGACTGTGTGTTCTGATTGTGAGTCTTGATAACACGTGTCCTGATTGTGACGACTCGTGATTGTGATTAGGGGGTTGGCCTAGGGTTAAGATTGGGTGGGTAGGATGGATTCTGTGATTGTGTGAGGGTGTGAGATTGGTGGGTTCAGGACATTGTTGGTGTGGGTGTGGGCGGGAACCTTTTAACAAGTCGTTTGTCACCACAGGACGGCAGACACTACGGGGGAGGAAGGGAGGGGTAGGAAGGAAGGGAGGAAGGAAGGAAGGATGGAGAGAGGGAAGGGCAGATTCTTGTCCTGTGTTAACTTGAGTTGCAGCCAAACAAGACGAGGAGGAAGAACGTCCCTTCAGCGTTATCGCCAGGGTGACTAATTTTCATCATGTGATCCGGATTCTCGTCCTCTGGTATTTTATAATATATGTATACAAAAAGTTGGTTTATCTACGAGTGTGAAAATGTGTTCCAAACCCGTCCGGCAGGTGGTTCACACCCCACCACCTGACCAAAACCTGTTTGTCACTAAAGCACAATCTGTATTTTTCTTTGTCTCAGCTTATCCGTTCTCCCTCTCTAACTCTTTCTTTATTTATCCATCTGTCTTTTTTTCTCTTTCTCTTTGTCTCTCATCAGCCTTTATCTGTCTGTCACACACAGAGTCTCCCCGGGAGGTAATTATTCCCCCTCACCCCCCACACAAGTGTCGCTGAGAGGTGCAACTTATCATTAAGACAACGGGTGCGTCACTTATCTTGGGTTTGTAATAATGAAAGTGTCAGTGTGGACGGCTGGTAACGGCGATGATTACACGGTAGCGGCCGACACTTTCACCACAACCTCCCACTTATACATGGGTGGTCCGCTGCTCCCTGGCCCGACCTCCTCCTCCTCCTCCTCCTGCTGCAACAGGACTTGCTTTAAATACTGCTTAGAAAGTGCTGGTGTAGCTGCAGTTTAAAACATTGCTTTTGTTGTTGATTTTTTTTTTGCTTCTGCTGTTCCACGTGCTGTTCCCGGTGCTGTTCCACGTGCTGTTCCCGGTGCTGTTCCACGTGCTGTTCCCGTTGCTTTTCCACGTGCTGTTCCCGGTGCTGTTCCCGGTGCTGTTCCCTGTGCTGTTCCCGGTGCTGTTCCTCGTGCTATTCCCGTTGCTGTTCCCAGTGCTGTTCCCGGTGCTGTTCCCGGTGCTGTTCCCTGTGCTGTTCCCGGTGCTGTTATACGTGCTGTTCCCTGTGCTGTTCCCGGTGCTGTTCCTCGTGCTATTCCCGTTGCTGTTCCCAGTGCTGTTCCCGGTGCTGTTCCCGGTGCTGTTCCCTGTGCTGTTCCCGGTGCTGTTATACGTGCTGTTCCCTGTGCTGTTCCCGGTGCTGTTCCACGTGCTGTTTGTCCTTGTGAATTAAGTGAGGTTCGTTGCCGTCCCCGTTACCCTCAGTCGCGTGTCAAGGCCTCTGTCAACATACAGACTCAATGACTTATATAAATGTAGGTTATTTATACACAAGGAGTTAACTCAAGATACTCAAAGGGTTAAATCATCGTACTCAAGGTGTTAAGTTATCGTACTCAAGGTGTTAAATCATCGTACCCAAGGTGTTAAGTTATCGTACTCAAGGGGTTAAGTCATCGTACTCAAAGGGTTAAATCGTCGTACTTTAGGTGTGAAGTCATCGTACTTACATTGTACTCAAAGGATTAAATCATCGGACTCAAAGGGTTAATTCATCGTACCCAAGGTGTTAAGTCATTATATTCAAAAGGTTAAGTCATCGTACTCAAGGTGTTAAATTATCGCACTTACATCGTACTCAAGGGGTTAAATCATCGTACTCAAAGTGATGTCTTCGTACTAAAACGGCTAAATCATCGCACTGAAGGTGTTAAATCATCGTACTCAGAGGGTTAAGGTCACCGTACTCAAAGGGTTAAGGTCACCGTACTCAAAGGGTTAAGGTCACCGTACCCAAAGGGTTAAGGTCACCGTACTCAAAGGGTTAAGGTCACCGTACTCAAATGGTTAAGGTCACCCAATAGTCATTAACTCACCATTTTCCCTCTCAATATTATATATTTTTTATCCACCATACACTGTCTATATTTTGAGGTCATGTAATTAGTCTGTTAAATAGTTATGGCAGTATAAATGTCAAGCACTCAGTAGGGATGAAACAATGGTTATATATATGACGTGAAATTTGTTGATGGTAAATTATATGTGTTTGTGAAGTAAAGTTATTTATTTATTTATTTGTTATTGGGGTGTTGTTGTTTCTGTTGTTGTTTATACCAGACTAATATTAACACTGTCCTTAATTCTATAAACAACAACAAAAAGATATTCACTAACACAATAAACACCTAAGAGGAAAAGAAAATCCTACTCAAACCTTATCAAAACCTCTTCCATTCCAATATTTTTTTTTTTTTTAGCCTCGGTACTAAACATTCCAAACCTTCAACGAGAGAATCGAAACCGTATCCGATGACCTCTACTGAACCATTCGATCTTGACTTTTTCTGCTCATTTGGACTTCATCGAGTGTAAACATACCGCTAGTTTCCTTCCTCTGATTGCCTTTGGAGATTTTGAAGGTCATATGTTAGGGGGGGGGGGGATGGCTCGTGTTTCGTGTCCAGCAGATGTAGGAGAGAGAGAGAGAGAGAGAGAGAGAGAGAGAGAGAGAGAGAGAGAGAGAGAGAGAGAGAGAGAGAGAGAGAGAGAGAGAGAGAGAGAGAGACGTCTACACAAATTGTCTGACAGATACACAGACAGACAGACAGATAGACAGACAGACAGGTGTTTCTCATCTCTATTCTTCGCTGTATGTAATTAACTGTTCAATCAGATGACTAGATATAATTTACCCAGGACCTCTCAATCCCTCTCCCCCTACTCTCCCTTTCCCTCCCTCCCTCTCAACCCTCTCACACTCTCTCTCCCTCCCTCTCACCCTCCCACTCTATTTTTCTCCATCTCTCCACTTTTAAATAATGAACAAAGACCTAAATTGGCAGTCGTCGTTATAGGTTGAGTTGCCAATTCATGAATATATTTTCCTTCATTAAGTAAATATACAAATATTCGGTAACTTGTCATGACCTTAAATAACGATAAATAGTTTAGTATTTTTAAAATGTTACCTTTGGTTTGTTTAATATTTATCCTGACAGTGATACAGCCGTAAACAGATCCACCAGTCACCTTACTTTACCATAATTTGTATATAACATTTCACAATTATACAAGGCAATGGAACTAAACTATATAATTTTAACTCTTTTCGTTGTGTTAGTATTATCGTTAAACTCGTGCTGTAAATATTAAGTTAATATTGTCTGTTAATAATATTTAGTTGTATTATCTTTTAACATTATCTATCATTAACATCTATATCAACTTTATCTATTAATATTATCTATTAATCTTATGTCAGTGTTATCAATTGATGTTATCTGTCCGTATTATCTATCGGTATTATCTATGCAAAATACCTACCAATATATATATTACATTTATCAGTACAATCTTTTCAGTACACTACAGTCACCTGACATTAATTAAAGAAGAAGGTAACATTACACTTTAATGAGTATCATCCTCCAGGTAGATATAACTAATTAATGAAGCACAGGTATTCGAGACGGTAAAATAAAGGGCTTATTTACCTGTTCTGTGTCATTTATAACAATTATCTCCTTAGTACAGTAGACTGACTTTACTTAATTATACACAGACACTTCATATATAAACAAGGTCTCCTATTAAGATATAATTAAACTATCAATAAAACACTTACGGAAATGTGAGAAATAGATTCAACTTATTAAAAATTTTCGTTATAAAAACAGTAGGATGATGAAAATTAATAGTTAGTTTGTATGAGAAAAATCTACCATACAGGATATAATAACTGTGTGGAAAATAGACATAGCTCTCGGTAATATTAAACGAAAATGGAGCCCAAAACATCCAGTAAAGACAGAGAAGGACCCAAGTTACTCACGTTAAGTACACCAGAGCAATGAGGGCTTGGTAGCGAGGGCCGGTTAGCGGTGTTCGGCCTAGGGCGTAGTGACCACTGTATACGACCTATCCGCCCCTCCCATCCTCCCTCCCATTGGCTGCTTTACGCCACCGTGAAATGCGCGGGCGTATGGGAAGGTATGCGGGCAGGAGGGTTGGTGGCAAGGCAGTAACACCTACCCATCCAGGTGGTAGTGAGGTGATGACCATTGGCCGGGCACCTCTACTAATTACTTGAGGGCCGTCCTGGGTTATGGCCGCCGCCTCTCACCACCCGCCTCCTGGCCCGGATTCTTTGAGCTATGCAAAAAGAAATTTTACCTCGTAACTGAGGGTGTGAGAATAAATCCAGTTACGGTACACGCTCAGTGTGTCTGAGATGCCTTGTTAACAAACCAGTTAATAGGATAATTTTCAACGAACGAACTTTTAAGAATCATATGCGATTTTAGATGGTATTAGGTGAACCCAACCCCAGCAGAGCCCGACCCCAGAGAAACCTCGACCTCTCCAGCCAAAGAGAGCCCGACCTCAGAGACATCCCGACCTCTCTAACCAAAGAGAGCCCGACCCCAGAAAAACCTCGACCTCTCTAACCAAAGAGAGCCCGACCCCAGAGACATCCTGACCTCTCGAACCAAAGAGTCCGAACTCAAGAGAAATTCCAGTTTCATAGGCCTTAGAAGATCCCACCCTGCGCGTGAGAAAGTATTATCACATAATATTCCAGTTAACATTCTCCATGAGGCCGGGTTCGGGAGGGGCTCATTTCATTAGTTTTCTTTTCCATCACCAGTTGCGAAGAAAAGAGAATTGGCATCCACACACAGAGATAAAGTAATAAATAGATTCACAAATCGATATAAGCGTGCGTGTGTGTGTGTGTGTGTGCGCGCGCGCAAACACAGGGTGGTGTAATGCGTATAGTGTGGCATGATTATGTTAGTGTTAAGGTGCAAGCACTGCATGCTTCCTCTCGCTTTCAGCTACCAACGCTAGTTAGAACTTGTGGTGAACAAGGAAGCAGCCTAGCGTAGGTCTTCCCCTGCCAGTACACAGCCTCTTCACCACCAAGACTCTTGCTGTGCCTCCTCGTGGTAACAGACGGTAACTGGGTGCCTTGTGGGCGCTTGCTCGACCCGGAGGGGATCTCGGAGCAGCAGTGGGCCTCAGAGGGACAGCGCATTGGTTCACTGGCATGTGGACACGTTCTAGTGCCTACCAACCACTACCTTGCTGAACTGCAGATTAACCTTGGTAGGTATAAGGCTACGGGAGTAAACCCTGAACGAAAAATCTGCGGTGGAGCCCCGCATCAGGCAGACATGCTTACAGAGCTCCAACAAGACCCCAACGGCGGTATAGGCGGAAGAGGTGACCACCATGGGAACCCAACGACTTCACCGGTGGAAGAAGGCAATGCATTATGGACAGGCTACTAAGGCGAAACCCAACAAACTGGGCTATCGGCTATTCAGTGCAACTTCCCTCTCCCCAATCGTTGCAACACTTGCCACTGGATCAGGAAGAGGGAGAGCCAAGATGTGTGGTTGCAGCCTGCGCTCCTGCCTCACCACATAAATCAACTCACACGTAGCCATCATCCACCTCATCATTCCTCTCATCATCATCAAAACCCCTATACCCCCAAAAATTCTATGGCGATGAACGACTGGCGACGTGAACAGGCAGAGATGACTGACAGGAGTCTCTAGTCACAACTCAGCACATGGGCGGCACAGATAAGATGATCGTTTATGCACTGGGATCTAGGCAGCAGTGCAATCTGGTCCTGTCTGTGCGACTGAGCAGCCCTTTCGAGGAGCCACTCTGCTCACTTCACATGGAGAGGGGGCTAGAAATAGTGCCCTAAACATAGCCTGCCTAAAAAAACAACCTGACTGGGCAACCGCACCCAGTAAGGTCATCCTTGTGCGGTCGAAAGCACAATCATAATCACATATCCAAAAACAAAAACAAATTATACAGCCTCCTATGGTCGCTGCATGGAAAGTCAGGACCCTTCTGGATACTAGTACAAATGAGAGTTCTGAAAGAAGAACCGTCCTTGTGGAAAAAGAGCTGGCTAGGAATAACATCGATATAGCAGCCATTAGTGAGTCCCGGCTCCCAGACGAGGGTCAACTCACAGAAAGGGGATCTAGCTATACCTTCTTCTGGAAGGGTAAGCCTGATGTGGAGAGGAACCATATTTATGGAGTTGGATTTGCCATCCGCCAATGCATCTTAAACAGGCTAACTGAAATGCCTATTGGGATAAATGAGCGCCTGATGACGCTCAGAGTCCCACTGAATCACTCACATTGTGCCTTTTTCATCAGTGCATACTCCACAACACTGGATGAAGTGGATGACATCAAGGAGGCCTGTTACGCCGACCTTGACATAGTGCTAACCTCTATCCCCAGAGAAGATAAGGTTGTGCTTCTTGGTGACTTCAATGCCGCAGTTGGCAGAGATGCTGCCACTCAGCAGGGAACCATAGGGAGAAATGGACTACACAAGAGTAATCCCAGTAATCCTCAGCAATTGTGCTGCACACAACCTCGCTATCACCAACACCTTCTTTAAGCAGGGCGACAAGTTCAAGGGTTCGTGGCAACACCCACGATCCAAACACTGGCAACTCACTGACTATATCATTGTCAGAGAAAGAGATCGCCGAGATTTCCTCATCACCCGTGCCATGCGTGGCTCAGACCACTGCGACTCTGATCATTGATTGGCTCGTCAAAACCAAGCTATCACTTCACGTCGCCCCGAAACGGCAAAGGCAATAAGCCTCCAGAAGAGGTTTTAACACTAATCGTCTGGAGGATCCAGCGGTAGCACATGCTTTCAGAGAGCAGCTCGAACATGGGCTGATAAACAACCCGACAACAAACAACGCAAGTCCCAGAGCCGAATAGGATATTCACGACACTGTCATGACAAAAACCTGCAGAGAGACCCTCGGCCAGATCGAAAGAATACACCAGGACTGGTTTGATAAAAATGACCCGGCAATCAATGAACTCGTCGCTGATAAACGTGCTTGTTTAACTGACTCACAGAACAACCCTCAATCTCGGACCAAAGCTGATACCTTCCGCAAGAAGAAAGTGGTGGCTAAGCGCTAAGTTTGCAATAGAAAGAACGACTGGCTTAAAAATAAAGCACATGAAACACAAAAATTTGCAGATCAGCACAAGGTGCGGGATTTTTCCAATTCCACTAAACATTTTATGGACCAATCAATCGTGGCACAGCCCCCATCCGCTCAACCGACGGTAACTCCAAATTAAAGATGATGAAGGCATCCTTTAGTGCTGGAAAAAGCACTACCATTCGCTGCTCAACCGAAACACCGATGTGGATGTCATGACCACCCAGCAGATCCCTCAGTATCCAGAGATGACCCACCTCAGTTATCCTCCATCCCTGGATGAGGTAGCTACTGCCATCAAACAGATGAAAAATAACAAAGCCACAGGGCCTGATGGAATCCCAGCCGAGGTATATAAAGCAGGAGGACCTCTGCTTACCATCTGTCTCCATTCTCTTCTGGAGAATATATGGGAAAAGGAGGAAATCCCTCAAGCTCTTAAAAACGCCTCCATCGTCAATATTCATAAGACTATGGCAACTCCCGCAGGATCTTGCTGCTGTCCGTAGCTGGCAAGATTATCGCCTGAGTCCTCCTGAACAGACTTTTTCCTGAGGCCGACAACTTCCTCTCAGAATCTCAATGTGGCTTTAGACCATTACGTGGTAACCACTGACATGATCTTTGCTGCCCGCCAGATACAGGAAAAGTTACACGTATATCAAGCAGTGGTCCTCCCCACCTTGTTATATGGCAGCGAGACATGGGTCACATACAGGAGGCACCTCAAGGCACTTGAAAACTTTCACCAACGTAGTATACGTTCCATCCTCCGAGTTTGCTGGGAAGACAAGAGAACAATTGCCAGTATTCTTGCTGATACCAACTGTAGGATCATCGAGGCCACCATTATCCATGAACAACTACGCTGGACTGGCCATGTTACCCACATGGACGACAGTAGACTACCAAAGCAGCTACTATACAGTCACCTCACGAATAGTAAACGTAACGCTGGTGGGCAATTGAAAAGGTATAAGGATAGTCTTAAGACAAACCTGAAAAAGTGCCAAATCGACCCCCTCACCTGGGAGACGATTACTCCACACCGTAACGCTTGGAGGAGCACCACACGAGAAGGTGCCAATACATTCGAGTTCGCCCGACTGCATAACGCCGGAAAGACACGCCCCTCCCGCACTAGATGTGGCCCCCCCCACATGTACAATGAAAGTGAACGACCCTGTGGGTCCCGTATCGGCATCTTTAGTCACCTCAGAACTCATCAACCTAGGTGACATCCTCATTATCTCATATCATTGTATCATAGCTGGATGATCGTCATACTCGACTCCGAGTGACAGCAAAGTAGTAGTAGTAGTAGTAGTAGTAGTAGTAGTAGTAGTAGTAGTATTCACCCATGGAGTCAAGCATCGCTGGAACTACCTGATGCGTACCATCCCTGAGATCGGACCCCTCCTCCACCCTCTGGAAGAAGCCATCAGTGTCAAGTTCATTCCCAAACTAGTGAAACACCCTGACTTAACCCCAGCAGAAAGAACACTTCTTGCACTTCCACCAAGACTGGGAGGGATGGGACTAACTAATCCAGAGGAGATTGCTGACACTGAACATCAAAATTCACTTAAGCTCACGGCAGCCCTTACTGACCACATAATAGCCCAGAATGCAACAGGGGAAGTGGACACCAGGGAAGTAAATAAGATCCGTAGGGCCATTACAACAGATCGGCAGCACTGCCAAAATGACATGTTGCAGCAACTATTGCTGCAGGTTCCAGAAAATTTGACAAAAAAAGTAGCTATAGCGCAGGAGGTGGGCGCCTCGAACTGGTTAACTACGTTACCGATAAGGGCAAATGGTTTCAGCCTTAACAAACAAGAATTTACAGATGCCATTGCTCTAAGGTACGGTTGGCCAGTAGATGGTTTGCCCTCCCAATGCGTGTGTGGCTCTTCCTATGACGGCGATCACGCCATGGTCTGCAAGAAGGGGGGCTTCATATGCATGAGGCATGACGAGGTAAGGGATCTCACAGCAAATATGTTGAAGGAAATCTGCCGGGACGTCATGGTAGAACCGACCCTCCTTCCACTGGATGGTGAGATCTTCCAACACAGGACTTCAAACACATCTAACGAAGCCCGTGTGGACGTCAGTGCTCGAGGATTCTGGACGCGGGGACAGCGAGCTTTCTTCGACATCAGGATTTTCGATCCCATGGCCACTTGTCACCGTAACCTAGCTCTCGATGCTGCACATAGGAGGAACGAGAACGACAAGAGAAGGGCATATGGGGAGAGAATTCAAAACGTTGATCAAGGCAGCTTCACTCCTCTAGTGTTCACAACCTCTGGTGGGATGGGCCCAAGTGCAAGATGTTTCTACGCCAGACTCGCGGAGGTGATCTCCGAACAGAAGCAGCAGCCCAGAAGTTATGTTACAGCCTGGATGAGATGTCGACTGTCCTTCTCTCTCCTTCGGTCGGCTTTGCTCTGCCTCAGGGGAACGAGAGCTTCTGCCCCTACTTCGACAACTGCTGCAGATATTGACTATGAGGCTACAGTCACTGAATGCCGCATAGATCTGCGGCTCAACTAATTTAACACAGATAGGATAGCTTATTATGTATTAGGATATTTAATATTAAGGTAAATAAATGGTGGCGAAGGTGTGGCTATTGGGGGAGGCTGGAGGCCAATTAAAAAAAAAAAAAAAAAAAAAGTAGTAGTAGTAGTAGTAGTAGTAGTAGTAGTAGTAGTAGTAGTAGTAGTAGTAGCTTCACTCCTCTAGTGTTCACAACCTCTGGTGGGATGGGCCCAAGTGCAAGATGTTTCTACGCCAGACTCGCGGAGCTGATCTCCGAACAGAAGCAGCAGCCCAGAAGTTATGTTACAGCCTGGATGAGATGTCGACTGTCCTTCTCTCTCCTTCGGTCGGCTTTGCTCTGCCTCAGGGGAACGAGAGCTTCTGCCCCTACTCCGACAACTGCTGCAGATATTGACTATGAGGCTACAGTCACTGAACGCCGCATAGATCTGCGGCTCAACTAATTTAACACAGTTAGGATAGCTTCTTATGTATTAGGATATTTAATATTAAGGTAAATAAATGGTGGCGAAGGTGTGGCTATTGGGGGAGGCTAGAGGCCAAGATAAAAAAAAGAAAAGAAAAAAAAAAAAAAAAAAAAAGTAGTAGTAGTAGTAGTAGTAGTAGTATGTGTGTGTGTATGTGTGTGTGTGTGTGTGTGTGTGTGTGTGTGTGTGTGTGTTATGTTTAGAAATAGCTTTTTTTCACTGACAAAAGAATGCAAAAGTTCACCTTCCTTCCCTCCCTCAATCCCTCCCTTAAAAGCCCGACATGACAGGCAGGTTCAGGCATGTGTTTAGCCATGTCACAGTCATGCCCCCTTGCCCACACCCTCGTCAGGCATCAGGATGTCATTCCACTGCCCACTCATGAAGAAACTCATGTTCTGTTACACATCGTGAATATTGGTCACCTTAAATTCGCTGCTCATCGGCGATCAAACCTTTGTATATAAGGCTCGAATTTTCACCCAAATACTTTACGTTTTTTCGTCTTGTTCCCGGGATTACTGACGTCTTCACTGCTGGTTAGAGGCTTTAGCAACGAGCTGGCATTCAATATGTTCACATCTCCCGTGTCACCATACGACCAGATCACCACACTACCTCATCACCACATCACCACACGACCAGATCACTACACTGTCTACCAGATCACCGCACCGCCAGATCACCACACCGCCAGATCACCACACCACATCACACCACATCGCCACACCACATCACATCGCCACACCACATCACCACACCATTACATCAACACATCACATCACCACACCACCACATTACCACGCTACCAGATCACCACACCACTAGATCACCACACCACCAGATCACCACACCACCAGATCATCACACTACTAGATCACCACACCACCAGATCACCACACTACCAGATCATCACACCACCAGATCATCACACTACCAGATCACCACACCACTAGATCATCACACCACCAGATCACCACACCACCAAATCACCACACCACCAGATCATCACACTACTAGATCACCACACCACAGATCACCACACTACCAGATCATCACACCACCAGATCATCACACTACCAGATCACCACACCACTAGATCATCACACCACCAGATCATCACACCACCAGATCATCACACTACCAGATCATCACACCACCAGATCATCACACTACCAGATCACCACACCACCAGATCACCACACTACCAGATCACCACACTACTAGATCACCACACTACCAGATCATCACACTACCAGATCACCACACTACTAGATCACCACACTACCAGATCACCACACTAACAGATCACCACATTACTAGATCACCACACCACCAGATCACCACACCACCAGATCATAACACTACTAGATCACCACACCACCAGATCACCACACCACTATATCATCACACCACCAGATCACCACACCACTAGATCACCACACTACTAGATCACCACACTACTAGATCACCACACCACTAGATCACCACACCACCAGATCACCACACTACTAGATCACCACACTACCAGATCACCACACCACTAGATCATCACACTACTAGATCACCACACTACTAGATCACCACACTACTAGATCACCACACTACTAGATCATCACACTACTAGATCACCACACCACCATATTACCACACCACCAGATCACCACCACCACCAGATCACCACACTACTAGATCACAACACCACCAGATCACCACACTACCAGATCACCACACCACTAGATCACCACACCACTAGATCACCACACCACCAGATCACCACACTACTAGATCACCACACCACTAGATCACCACACCACCAGATGACCACACCACTAGATCATCACACCACCAGATCACCACACTACCAGATCACCATACCACCAGATCACCACACTACCAGATCACCACACCACTAGATCATCACACCACTAGATCACCACACTACCAGATCACCACACCACTAGATCATCACACTACTAGATCACCACACCACCAGATCACCACACCACCAGATCACCACACCACTAGATCATCACACCACTAGATCACCACACTACCAGATCACCACACTACTAGATCATCACACTACCAGATCACCACACCACCAGATCACCACACTACCAGATCACCACACCACTAGATCACCACACCACCAGATCACCACACCACCAGATCACCACACTACTAGATCACCACACCACCAGATCACCACACTACTAGATCACCACACCACCAGATCACCACACTACCAGATCACCACACCACCAGATCACCACACTACCAGATCACCACACCACCAGATCACCACACTACTAGATCACCACACTACCAGATCATCACACTACTAGATCACCACACCACCAGATCACCACACCACCAGATCACCACACCACCAGATCACCACACCACCAGATCACCACACTACTAGATCACCACACCACTACATCACCACACTACCAGATCACCACACCACCAGATCACCACACCACTAGATCACCACACCACCAGATCACCACACTACCAGATCACCACACCACCAGATCACCACACCACCAGATCACCATACCACTAGATCACCACACCACCAAATCACCACATCACCAGATCATCACACCACCAGATCACCATACCACCAGATCATCACACTACTAGATCACCACACCACCAGATCACCACACTACTAGATCATCACACCACCAGATCACCACACTACGAGATCACCACACCACTACATCACCACACCATTACATCACCACACCACTACATCACCACACCACTACATCACCACTCTGCCACATCACAGCATCACACGGCTATATCACTATCGCTACATCACAACACTACTACATCACTACACCACCACATCAATCACCACACCGCCACATCACCACACCAACATATCACACCACCACACTGCCACGTAGCATGTAGTAGACTAAATTCCTTCTGCAGTGTCAATAACATCCTTACAGACTCTCAGTTTGGATTTAGAGCTAGAAGGTCGACTGACAGTGTTCTGCTATCCTTTACTAATGACATGTTAAACTCCTTTGATGACAGTCAGTTGACAGTAGGTATATTCCTGGACCTCTCTAAAGCCTTTGATACTGTCGACCATACCATCTTCCTGTCAAAGCTTGAACATTACGGCGTTAGGGGCCTGTCTCACAATTGGTTTTCCTCATATCTGTCTAACAAGAAGCAGTATGTCGGCTATAACAATCATCACACTGACTCCTCACCTATATTGTATGGCGTCCCTCAAGGCTCCATTCTCGGTCCTGATCTGTTCCTGTTGTACAGTACACAAATGATAGAATCCACTCAAACACACTTTTAAAATACAACTTATTTGCAGACGATAGTAATCTCTATGCCTGTCACTCAGATCTCCATTCCTCAATGAAAACTATGCAGAGTGAATAGACTAAAGTCAGGAACTAGGTAATATGTAATAAACTGACCTAAGCCTCGATAAAAACCCACTACACGATCTATCACAGAAGGAAAAAGCTACCTCAAGATTTGCCCCCTTGTACCTTGGTAATACAGTCCTCAAACGTGAACAAAATAATAAATTCTTTGAGGTTAATGTTGATGATAAACTAAACTGGAGAAATCACATACAAGCCATTCACAATAAAGTCAATAAACGGTGCCTGTAACGAAAGAAATGTATTATGATTTTGTTTACCAACCCTTGATACAATGTCACACACTATGGGGCCTCTGGCTCCACAAAAACACAACCCCTGGTCACTCCACACACCAATGAACAGTTTGCTAAATTGAAAATGTTAAAATTCGAGAATATTTACACCTACTGCCGTGCTCTATTTGTTTATAAATCTGTCAAAAACTTGATTGACAATAATTATTTCCAGTTCTGGACTAACCAGAGACACAACTTAAGACACCCACACCAACTAAGACCACCCCCCCCCCCCCCCCCCCCCGTTCAAGAGCTCCTCTCAGTCCCAGACCTCCTTAAAATATCACGGTGTTAAGGTGTGGAACAACTTACCACCACCCATCCCAGTAAAGACTACGCTCCCCTCATTTAAATCATATCTTAAAAAATATCTATTCTAAGTAGTAATAATTTTGTAACATTTACTTTAAACTCTTACCTTTTTTGTTCCACCAAAACCATTTCATGTACTGTCACTCGTAGATAGAAATTTCCATTGCAATAATTATATATTTACTCAATCATCACATCAAAATTAAAGCTCTGCATTTATACTGAACAAAAATATATAAATATGCACCAAAATACATATGAATATACTGTACAGTATATTCAAATTTCTATCTCCTCCTGAAATAATTTTTTAATTCTGTTGAACTGAAATAAATATACAGTATTACCTAACGAAATAAAATATACTGCAGCATAGTATTACCTAACCTAACCTTGTATAACTGACGTAAAATACACTGCAGCTTAGTATAACCTAACCTAATGTAATCGATATAAATTACAAAGTGGATATTTTGCCATGACCGCCTAAATTCCTACTATTTCACCGTGAGTGCGCTCTAATTGGCTAGCTGATTGATTGATTGATACGTTTATTGAGATACAAAAAACATTAATACATCTCAAAGGGATGAAGTGACATAAGTCATCCCCACCCCAGTCCAGGAATGTCCCTCTCAGGGCTCACATAAATCCCTAATATTTCATATAATCAGTTATACAGTACAGGTAGTACTGCTATAACGCGATAATTGTGTTCTTGTAAAATATCGTGTTATAGAAAATCGCGTAATAGAAATAACAGGTCTTATGGAGAAAATAGGGTTAGGTGCAGATTACTCAAAATCGAAAAAATTTAGTAGTTAGCCTAACACAAAGGATAGCACAGTCTAAATAAATGTTACATTCATATCTAATAATGAAATCATACAGTAAATGTAACAATTTACCTTGAAAACATATGAATGTAACTTGATGGGGGAGAAGGGTGATTTTTAGGTTGATAACATCGAGCTTCTCTTCAAGTGTTATATCCTTTCTTTTACGATCATCACCGGGAATTCTATCACCAGAACGCTTCTTGGAGATATTCTTCTTTACCATATTCACAATTAATACCACAAAATTGGAGAAATAGTAAGCAAAAATCGCGTTATAGCAAACAAGTGTTCGCGTTATACAAATATCGTTCCTAATTCATAAATCGCGTTAGAGCAAATTCGCGTTATCAAAACACACATTATAGCAGAACTCACTGTAGTACATAGTTATATTCTAGATGCAAAATTTCTATATTTCTTTTATATTTCATCTATTTTCCTATTTTTAAACATCCACTCTATATGCATGGGACATTATTTATATGGGCATTTCTATATACATTAAGCAATGGGCATTCCAGTATATAATGTGGCAGGGTATGGGATCTGGGTGTTCTACAAACTCTACATTCTTTATCCTGTTCACTTCTCTCAGCTCCAAGTTCCCAATAATATTTATATCCTAATCTTAACCTCATATACACTGAATCTTTCCACCTACTCCTATCTTTCCCATATGTAAATTTTGTGTTCATGAGAGCATGGTGGTAATGTTTCAGTGTTTCACTTTTCTCGTATATTTCATTCCTTTTGAAATAATCTTCTATCGATTGTATTTTCCGTAATTTGCTCCTTAATTGTTTCAAGGTTTTAGTACATATTATGTCGATCTCGGCCTTTTCCGAGGCTCTTTTTGCTATTATATCTACTGCTTCATTAAGACCAATGCCTACATGTGAAGGGGCCCATACAAATTGAACATTATGGCCATTTTTCTTTATTGTATTTACTAATTTTCTACATGAACCAATAATGTGTTCAAAGACTGGACTCCCACTGTTCAAAGAATCCAAAGCTGCCCTACTATCAACAAAAAAAATTTGCATCTTTATACATATATACAACATTTTCCAATCCTACTAACATTGCATATAACTCGGCTTGTGTTGATGATATAAAACTGCTCAACCGAAGTCCAATTTTGATGTCATCATTTCCTTGTTCTGTGTACTGTCTTATAAGGATCCCACAACCTGCCCTGCCACTTGACATAACTGAACCGTCACAATATACATGCAATGAGTTTATTTTAGGCAAATTACTTATCTTATTCCCATATAAAGCCCTTAACTGTCCTGGTTCATGTAATGATTTCTTCATTGTGAGAGGCACTATGTCTAACTCTAGTTCTCGTTCTTCCCAGGATGGATTCGTACAACTCTTCTGAACAGCTGTACACCGGTCTGCCAGATTACATTTTTTAATAATATTTACTAATCCATTCATGTATCCTCTCTTGCCTTGCCTGCAGAAGGTCCTTTTATCTTTTAAACCATCATTTATATCTTGTACAAATTTACCCCCACTGTTCCCTCTCATTAATCGAACTGCTGCAACTGTATTAATTTCATTAACCCTCTGTGAAATGCTCTGTAACCCCAGTTCCATTTTCATTATCTCAATCATTACATTCTTTTGACACCCTAAAATTATTCTCATTGCTTCATTTTGCATGATCTCAAGCTTCCGTAGCCTTCCTTCACCAGTACAAGAGAGGACAGGTGCTGCATAGTCTATAAGTGATCTGATGGTAGAAATATACATCATTCTCAGTATGGGTACCCCAGCACCTTTACCACAACATGCTAGAGCCTTCAAGGGCTGTAATCTTGCTCTACATTGAGTGAGGACATGATATATTTCTGCCTCTTTACTTTCACAAATAAAGCCAATATACATTCCTAAATATTTATACTTTGACACTTTCTCAACAATTTTTCCATTTAGAAAAATGGATTCAGTTCCTCTTCTCTTACATTCACACTTGTTTTTTCTTCATTGATAACTAAGCCCATCTTTTGAGAAAGAACACTAAAATTATTTAATGCAGTCTGTAAATTTTTTACAGAGTTTCCTTGAAATAAGATGTCATCTGCATAAATGATGGTTACAACTCCTTTGGGATATTTGTGTGAGGCAATCTTGTTCATTAACACATTAAATAACATTGGACTCAATACTCCCCCTTAGGGAGTGCCTAGTTCAAGTGTTCTTTCCTCAGACAAACATCCCTGATACCATACACAGATTCTCCTTCCATGCAAGTAGTCACCTATCCAGTGTAACAACTCCCCTGATACCCCTAGAGCAGCCAGTTCATTCATAACTACTTCACTGTGAGCTTTATCAAATGCTCCTTGTAAATCCACAAAAACTCTACGTCTGTCTGCATCATTTGATAAACATTTTATAACACAGTCTGAAGTACATTTCCCTTCCAAAAAACCAAATAAATTACAAGATAGATTTTCCCCCACAATATATACAAGCCTATTTAATAATACTCTCTCCATCATCTTGGAAAAACATGATGTTAAAGACACTGGCCTGTATCCACCAGTTGCCTTAGGGTCAGGAATAACTATCGCTTTCTTCCATTCTGTTGGTAATCTACCCTCTGTATAGCTCATGTTGAATAAATCTAATAATGGACTATTTTCCATACCAACTAAGCAGTTCAAAATTTCATATGTCACACCATCTTCGCCTGGTGCTGTAGATTTTCCTTTTTTAACAGCATTTAATAACTCATCTTGAGTAATATCTACACATGTTACATCACAAATATTTAGAGCTGATGAAATAAATTTTCTTCTTTCATTTTGCCACTCATCTAATGCTTCTATTGTCCTGTTAGGCAGAGAAGTAACACTAGCTGCTTTAGCCCACTTGTCAACCAGTTTATTAGCTTCTTCCTCTGGATGAGGATGACTAATAAAATTACTCCTTTTTCCTCTAATTTTGTTAATATCCTGCCATATTTCTTTGAGATTTTTACTCTCCCCAATGTGCTGTGCAAAGTCTTGCCAATATTTCTCCCTTGCCTCCTTCCTAGCCTGCCCACATATTTTGGCTATATCCATGAAGATTTCCCTATCTTCTTCTCTTCTACCATTCTTTACCCAATCTTTATGTGCTGCCCTTAACATTTGTGTCCATCCCTTCAACATTTTGTCATTGGTATAGCAGTGTTTCCTAGCCCCATGTGTCTTATCATTTATCTTTTTCTGTGTTGACTTAGTTAAATATCTTTCTATCTCCCCAACTAAGTCATTATAAAAGCTATCCATACAGACTGGTGTATAATTTCTGTACCATTTCTCTATATTTTGGGTAAACACTTCTGTGTCATCCTTGCTTAGTTTCAATCTCTTCCTCCTATATCTCACCTGTCTCTTCCCTAATGGTAATTGAACATACACAACAAAATGGTCACTGACTAGCTCCCTTATTATCTCACATTCTCCCTGGACTCCCTGACTGCTTATCATGCAAGCATAGTCTAACCTTCCTCCTTTAATATGAGTCACTTCCTTATTTCCTAACAAGTAAGCATCTGGATGATCTTGTAAAAATTGCCAAAATTTTATACCATTACTATTAATTCTCCTCATTGTTTCGAGTCTTGGATGTCGAGCATTAAAATCTCCTACAGCCAAAGTTGAGTCCAAAAACATGCAATCTGGTAAGAAGTTGAGGTCAAAACAGCCAGGAGTGATGGGACTCCGAGCAGTTATTTTCGTGTGGTAAACAGTAAGTTTCCAACACCAAAGTTGCTTGACGATAGTATCTTATCTTCAGGTCTTTATACACAAGTAGGTAAGTATATATCCTTCAGATAATGTAATAGGCACTCACAGCTGTGTTTACCAGTGCCCGCCACGAGCGTCCAGCCACGAATTGGCTAGTACTTTCTGTTTAATATGACAGGGGTCTGTCCCCCAGCTAGGAAGTTAGGTAAGGTTAGGTAGGTTTTTTTGGTTGGTTAGGTGAGGTGCTGTTAGGTTCCAGTAAATGTTCACCGGTAATGGACAATTAGCCAATCAGAGCGCATGCACAGTAAAATAGCTTTAGTAGGAACTTAGCTGCTCACGGCAAAATATCCACTGCCTATAAAATATGACTATGTACCTTGTACTGTACTTACCACCATCGCTTCTGTCTTCATGTACAGTATCTTCATCACTTGCCTTGCACTGAAGTTTTATCCTGTAAAAACATAAACCAGTATTAGAAACAGGTACAGCATGCTCGTTAAACCAAATCTTGTAAACCAATAATCTTCATGCCAATGCAGTAGTTTTAACACAACTGTCATGACAAAAAACTATCTAGGATGAGTCAGTAGTTCCTCTTCAGACATATTTCAGGCACTGTACCAATTCTATTAAACACCCTACCCCTCCTAGCAAATTGGTTCTCTATTTTAAGATTATCAATAGTGCCACAACCACTACTGAGTAACCCACCCCTTTCAGCAGTGCTCCAACTCCAAGGCCCAATAATACACACTGTGAGAATACATCCAAGGAAATTATTCACTATACTGTGCAAATAGAGGCAGGACTGAGAAATACTAATTTAAGACAATTAACAACGATTATATTCACAATAAAAACAAAGTACAGACATTGACACTGCAATGCCTTTTGGCCCAACTCATTTAGTAATTTATCAATCTTAGTTTCACAACAAGGCTCTTAGTATTCATGCTAGTGAGTAAATTAATACCAAAATGCAGGATATACAATGGATGAAACAAGATTACAAACACTTTCTTGATATCATATCCACACCCTGTTATTCACCCCTTGAGGAAGATCATTTTTTTATGTAAACAGACAATACATCTTTAACTCAAAACTTCTTTGTATAAGTACATAATATTATATGACTACAAAATATTAGAAATTACATTGAACCAATATAATTCACTATAAATATAAAAAATAAATTAATTTCAAAGGACACATCTTTTTACATGTTTCATATAAAACCAAACAGCTCTCACAAAGGTGATTGATATAGAAGTACCTACGGCACACATCTCTGTATATTAACGATAGGTAAAATACATAGCCATATGTAACAGTAGCTACAACACATATGTGGCGATGATATGGCTGCACCTGAATGGTTGATTCACTAACCATAGAGATGCAAAGAAAATATTGTGGTGCGTAAAGTCTATAATATTTCAGGCAATTTGAAGTAAAATTTTGTGCTTGGTAATATAATTTTAGGAGAAATTGACGACACAAACTATGCAATGTTATTACTACTAATTTCGTCATAGCTTTTGAAAAGAATTACTATGCACTATTAACTGATTCTTATTGCAAAAATAGGCAGATATGTTACAAATAAAAATAAAACTTAGAATTGTGTGTTGCTTATATATACAAAGAGTAACAAAGAGTTCCACAACTTTGATAGCCGAGTTAATTGTTTCTCATTCAATGGATCAGTGAACAACTCCAATGACTTAATTAACATAACCTAACCAAAGTAATAATGTTAAAGTGAAGTTCAAAGTCAGGTTAAGTTAAGGTTGGTAGGTTAGTTTGGTTGGTTTTGATTCACATAAGGTTAACCACGAAACTCTATATTGATTTTTATGAATAATTTACTCCCACATTTTCGTCGGAAATTTATATATTTTTAGTTTCTCTGACTTTTCGATTTCAGGCTTGGTTCTTTAGGTTCATTTGTTTGTTTGTTTTCTTTTGTCCTGGATAAGAGGTATGGTCTGGTCATTGTGTTTTCTCTGATTAGCTTAGGATAACCATTTGAGTCGTTCAGTTAGGTTTTTTACCTTTTCTTTGGCAAAAATGCATTTCCTCCACCATTTTAGGGAAACGCTTGATAAACTAAAGAACTTTTATTCTATGGAAAAGTTTTCAAATGCAGCTCCTTAACCCGGACACCTGTTCTTAAATATCACCAATAGTTAGGTAGGTTTAGGTTTCGTTTCATTTTTTTGTATGTCATTACCCCACAATTTCCCTCGACTTCAAATCCTTGCTCAGCTTGTGTAATTAAAATTGTATTTTTTAAGTGAAATCGAAGACTAAACAAAATATGTATGATATAAATTTCCGACGAAAATGCTATAAAGTATTCTTCTTCTTATTATTTTCAATCTCATATTCAAATCAATATAAAATTCCGTGATTGACTTTTCCGAATCTCTACCTGGTCGGTTAATTTTAAGAATGATATTATAAATAGTCACAGGATACAGGCACGGCAGCCGTACCTCTTTGTCTACAGGCACGGCAGCCGTACCTCTTTGTCTACTGGTACGGCACCCTTATGAGCGTGAGTGGTGGGCAGACCATACAATGATAGTTACTAAGATGGCCTTCTTTCTGACTAACCTAACCTAACCTAACCTAACCTAACTGCACCAACTACGACGACATTATAAATACTGTAGCAATGCCTGGTACTTCAGACAGTAACTATTCTTACCCCAAGTTCCCATCTTAAGCAATGTCAAGACGGGCACTCGTAATTTTATATCTGTTAAATACAAGATTACCAAGAATATGATTAAGGTTGTCTGTAATATTTGCTGGTGAAAAACAGTAAATGTACTCACATTAAGTGGCCTTCATGGTGACGTCCTCCCGAGATCACTAACTCACACACACAACCATTAACTTTTTTAAAATGTTATCACTTAACACGCTCAAAATCTGATTGGTATTATAAAGAATCATTGTTTTAATCATTAACTCTTACATAAATTTTCAGGAAAGTTTGTTTAAATCCGCTGTTGTTAATCTTTATTTTCTTTGTTTAAATAATTTTCTCATCTTTCCACACAATAATTTTTATCTAAGATATTTGTAGCACGAGTATTCTAAGAAAACCATCTGACGTTTATGTTCCGTTTATAATGTATGAAGAAAGTTAATTATATAAAGAACTATATAGAAATAAATTATCAGATATCATATACCTTTGCAGTAATAAATATTTAATATCTACTTTAATATGAAAATTATGGGTACAATTTGAACATCTTTTGAAATTCATATATTAACAGATAATAAACTATTTTATTAACGATCCAGTGATATATATGTAATTAAATATATATATATAATATTCTACTAATACTACTAATATTATTATTATTATTGTGAAATCCATATGAACCCTTTAGTGTTATATGACGAGCACTGCAAATGGCGCCCAAACAGTGACTCGTTAAATCGTTCGTAAAAGTTGATTATGAAGATATTACTATCGGTGTAAGCATGCTAGTTGTTTAAGACCTCATCAGGGATCGTCTAAGATCAAGAGAATGATGAATACCATAATCTAACAGGATGGTATGAGGCAGTTAGCTGATTAATGTAAGTATACAACAGGATGGTCCATGACTGTATATCTGTTACATTCCTTGCCACTTACTAACCGTGCTAAGATTGCGTTTAATGCCAAATATAATTGTGGCAAACTGTCTTATTATCCTGTGTTATTTTTTTGTCACGACCTTGTGTTGACATTACTGAACAGTTTGTCAAGCCTTAGTCATCTTTCATCGGATGTGTATTAGATTATGAATAGTGTTCCGGTATGTGAGGTAACTGCCATGTTTTATGAAGTGGTTAACAGCAGTGGTTTATATAGTGGTTAACCTTCCTGGTGTAATTGGGTCGCAATAACACTCTATTAATTTTTTACACTATATTCCACAGTTTCTACTCAATATTTATTTTTCCCTCTCGGACGATACATTCTAAAAATAAACAAAATAAAAGAAAATAATGTGCGTGTCTTTTTAACTTCGTGAAATAATACAGCGGTTATTAACTGACAAATATATACCTCTGGCCATAGAATACTTTGTTTACGTTACTGAATGATTATACACAACTGGGCAGACCATTCAGAGTTGCTTAAGCATAAGGCTATGAGCTCCACTACTGTTCTTTCGGACATTTGCTTGTATACTTGACCAATGAATACAAGATTTTTTTTTACTCATGAGCCGAGATGTTTTTCAGTTTCTTGAATAAAATAATTTTCGTATGCCTTTGTTGCTGTACAGGACAACGCAACCTTTTGTGGGTAGTGTTGGGAACTCGATTTCTTGTTGCGCTTATGTTTACCATGTGTGTACTGTGTCTTTTTGGTGATTATTGGATCTAATGATGTTAGTGTTTTTTTTATATTAAAATCTACTTTTCTGGTATATTTTGGTGTGTTTTCGCCTGGGAAGATATTGGAAGCATAATGTATTGCCCAATGGTAGACCCTGCTCCCATATGGCAACACAAAAATTGTGACCATGTCCCAGGTTGCTGGTCTGAATTTCTGCCCCATCTACACACAATTGCAAGGTCTCAATTGTTTCTCTTACATTGACAACACAACATACATACTGTCGTTTCTCACTATTGATCTTTTTTATTTAATTTTTTATTTATTATTACAGTATAATTATTATTATTATTTTTAATACTTGGGAAATTAGGGGTTTTCAAGGAAATGGCGATTTTACATATCAAAGTCTTATAGATCTAACCAATACCTAACTTCCTAGTCGGAGGCTGAGTCCTGCTGACCCACCCCTTCCCCCATATTAAACAGAAAGCACTTATTTTGATATCTGGAGTACTTTTACGTTTTTAGTGGATGTGAGAGCACTGGGCGGGTCGGTTATAAGCAAACAGACGACACGCGGCAACTTGGCAAATTTTTCGGAGGAGTATTTAGGTAAATAATTTAACTTTCGACAAAACTTCCAAAATAAAGACTGTACAAGAATGTTGAGAGGTAACGTAACCTATATCTAAAGTTCAAATAACAAATTAACTCTTAGTATCGGAAATGTTATTTTTAGTAACACCAATCTTAACCATTTTTTATTTAAATGTAGATTTCAATTCTTATTTTTCTTAGATTTTTCAGCATTGTCTATCCATTCTGTCAACAAATATTTAATTCATGTTTGTTTGTAAACAGACAAACCGAAGTAAACATGAAAGGCCATATAAGGATTTTAATTTATTTTTATAACTGTTATTTAAAGCACAAATTAAGATGAATGTGCTTATTAGATCGGCAGAAAAATAATTACAATTACTTGTTTTTTTTATAATGTTATTACTGCGCTTCAAGAATTAAGGTAACGTATCGCTTTACAATGTTGAATGGATTGTAGCGATAAATTTAGTGATTTCGTTAAAGATGTCTCAGTTCGGTGCCTGATGAGTCTGTCAAACAAGTGTTCCTAAATTTGTCGATTTACCACCAAATTTTGAAGTTCGTGGGTTTGGTGTGTTTTGTCTGGCATTAAATTAAGTTTTATAATACAAGACCAAAAAATAAATCGATAATGTTTAAGGCGAAATTTATTAACTTCAGAGCCTTTATGGCCGTGTTTTCAAAATATTTTCACACGCTTATGATATTTGATGGTTTAGTTAGCTATAAGGTAAGGTGTAGAATATCTATCCAACTGTCCTACACACTAGACAATCAAATTCCATTGTTTCTCCTGACAATTTAACTAGAACATGGGGAACTTTGGATCATGTTCACATTCCCTTAATAGAGACGAATTAATTTTCTCTGGAGTGACTACAATAACACCTTCGTTGTTACTTAGATGTTCATTATTCCTATCTTTCTCCTCTCCCTGCTCCCTTTCTCTCTTCCTCCTCCTTCTCTCCTTCCAAACACAATTAGCCCAGAACCTCTCCCCCCTTCCTCCTATTCCTCCTCTCCTTTACAAAACCATGAAATACCCTCCATTCCCCCTTCCTTCCACACCCACTTCCTCCCTCACTGCATTCTCCCCTTCCTCCCTCACCCCATTCTCCCCTTCCTCCCTCACCCCATTCTCCCCTTCCTCCCTCACCCCATCCCTACCAGTGGGCGGCCCCCCCCCCACAGATGGGCGTGACCACTAACACGCCCACTCTCGAAATTTGTTATTCCCACCTCACCATGAATGAGGTATATCCACCTGTGCCAAACGTACGATAAAAAATCCCACCATTTTCACTAATTTCAACTCAATTTGGAGGTCAATATATCCAAATAATTCTGTTTGTTGTAAATTGGTGTCTTAAGTGTAGAAAATAAATAGAAATGGGTAGGAAATAGTTCAAATTGGGGAGAGATCAGGAGTATGGTCGGTGGATGTGGCAACGTTGTAATGAGAGGCGGGATGATATATTTGTTTACCAACACAAAGTTCCTCCCGCCAGGCACAACAGACTCGACCCTCCCCCCCCCCCTCCCTCCCTTCCTACCCCCCCTCCCCCCTATCCTACCCCCCCTGGTTACCCGCAAATTCTAGCTACAATAACCAATGCTGGAATTTTTTTCTTTCCAAATAATACTGAAATAATTGTAATTTGGCTTCCACAGACTTTCATTTCATTAACATAGTGGTAATTCCAACCTAACCTAACCAACGCTGAAGTTTCTCCCTGTAAATGCTAGTGGAAAGTTACACTCTAGGATAATCTTCATCTATCGAGAATTTCCTGGTGAAGTGAAATCTGTTTATTTAAAGTTATAAAATAATTGATGATTCTATCCAAACTAAATACTGAAATCTTACCCTGATAAATAGTTAGGTCAAATATTTCCCTCATACCCTCCCCCTTACCCCCCTCATACCCTGCCCCTCACTCCAATATTTCCCTCATACCCTCCCCCTTACCCCCCTCATACCCTCCCCCTCACCCCAATATTTCCCTCATACCCTCCCCCTCACCCCCCCTCATACCCTCCCCCTCACCCCAATATTTCCCTCATACCCTCCCCCTTACCCCCCTCATACCCTCCCCCTCACCCCAATATTTCCCTCATACCCTCCCCCTCACCCCAATATTTCCCTCATACCCTCCCCCTCACCCCAATATTTCCCTCATACCCTCCCCCTCACCCCAATATTTCCCTCACACCACTTCTGCCCTTCTTGATAAATATTTAATGACACGTGGTAAAGGTTCTCCGCTGACACATGAACGCTCGTCTCTGGTAATTAATTCAAGGCGCGGTGTTATGGAGACGCCGCCCGCCGCCGCCAACCTGGATTTAGCAATAGATTATCCCAAATGAGTCAACAATGCTTGATCAAACAGTGAATCTAACTTAGTCGAGATGGTCAAATACAATGCTGATTATTGGCATTGCTAGGAGGAGGGGGAGGGGGGGGGGGAGTTGGAAGTTAAGGGAAGGAGTAGGGAATAGGGAAACGGTTGCTGGAAGGGACGGGAAAGGGGGTGAGGGAAGGGGAGGTGTGGGTGGTAATAACCTGAAGGTAAGTTATAGTTTTGGAGATAATTAAGTTGTTAATAATCTATCGGAGGGTGAGAGAAAGACAGAGATAGAGAGAGAGAGAGAGATAGGTAGAGACAGACAGAGAAGGAGACAGAAAGACACAGAGACAGGGAGAGACAGACGTAGAGAAACAGACAAAGACAGACAGACAGAAACAGACAGACGGAGAAAAAGACAGACAGAGCGAGATAGAGACAGAAAAAGAGAAAGACAGACAGAAAAAAAACACAGACACAGACAGACAGAGATGGAGACAAAGAGAAAGACAGAAAAATAAAGACAGATAAAGAGACAGACAGAAAGGGGTTACGGCTCTGTAACACTGTACCTTACGGCTCTGTAACACTGTACCTCGCGGCTCTGTAACACTGTACCTCACGGCTCTAACACTGTACCTCGCGGCTCTGTAACACTGTACCTCACGGCTCTGTAACACTGTACCTCGCGGCTCTGTAACACTGTACCTCGCGGCTCTGTAACACTGTACCTCGCGGCTCTGTAACACTGTACCTCGCGGCTCTGTAACACTGTACCTTACGGCTCTGTAACACTGTACCTCGCGGCTCTGTAACACTGTACCTCACGGCTCTGTAACACTGTACCTCGCGGCTCTGTAACACTGTACCTCGCGGTTCTGTAACACTGTACCTCGCGGCTCTGTAACACTGTACCTCACGGCTCTAACACTGTACCTCGCGGCTCTAACACTGTACCTCACGGCTCTAACACTGTACCTCGCGGCTCTGTAACACTGTACCTCACGGCTCTGTAACACTGTACCTCGCGGCTATGTAGCACTGTACATCACGGCTCTGTAACACTATACCTCACGGCTCTGTAACACTGTACCTCGCGGCTCTGTAACATTGCACCTCGCGGCTCTGTAACACTGCACCTCGCGGCTCGGTAACACTGCATCTCGCGGCTCTGTAACACAGTAATTGTGGCTCTGTAACACGGTAATTGTGGCTCAAATGATCATGTTTTCTGCTTCGTGTTTGTAACCAATTACCTTCTATGAACACGATGGTTCATAAATAACAATTATCTTTATTAACAGTAATTGAAATTAAGGGTCCAGTTAGTCCTCTATTATTATTATTATTATTGTTATTATTATTATTATTATTATTATTATTATTATTATTATTTTATTATTATTATTTTATTATTATTATTATTATTATTTTCTTTATTATTATTATTATTATTATTATTATTATTATTTTTTTTATTTTTATTATTATTATTATATTTATTATTATTATTATTATTATTTTTTTTATTATTATTTTTTTATTATTACTATTATTATTATTATTATTATTATTATTATTATTATTATTATTATTATTATTATCCGTCACCCTCTTTCCCCCTTCCTCTCCCTCCCACTCCTCTCTTTCCGGCTCTGCCTCACCCTCTTCTCTCTTACCTTTCCATTTATCACACCTCTCTGTTTCTCTCTCCTCTCTTACACCCTCCCATCCCACTCCGATTCCCCCCCTTCCCTCACCCCCTCTCTCCCCCCCGCCCCCCCCTCCCCTCTCCCCCCCATCCACCTCCCTTCATTTTCTTGATGGTTTCTCGACCAATGAGCGACCTGTGTTTTGTCGAGTAGGCCATACATATTCAGCATGGGCCTCTCCTTATAAAGTAGGCCTACCTCACATTATTTCTGGTAGGAGGCGGGGTGAGGGGGGTGGGAAGAAGAAGAGGAGGAGGAGGAGGAATATATTGATGGTAAGGAGGAATGTTTTCTCTGCTATTTCTTCTCCTTTCCTCTTTCTCTCTTCCTTCCTCCTTCTCTTCCTCGTTTTTCTATTCTCCTTTTCCTTCTTGATCTTCCATTTTCCTTTCTTCTCTTCTTTCCTCTTCCTTCCCTCTTCCTTCTCCCCCTTACTCTCATTCCCTTTCGCCTTCTTCAGTTCCTCCTTCTCCTCTTATTCTTCCTCCATCCTTCCCTCTTTCCCTCTCCCCCTTCCTTCCTCTCCCCCTTCCTTCTCCCCTTTACTTCTACACCTCCCCCTCCCCCTTCCTCCCCCTCTCCCCCTTCCTCCCCTTCCTCCTCTCCTCCTCCCCATCTCCCTCTCCCCACCCCTTCCTCCTCTCCTCCTCCCCATCTCCCCCTTCCCCTCCTCACCCCCCTCCCTTTCCCTCCCCCTTCCCCTCCCCCCCTCCCCTCCCCCCTCCTGACCTTATATTAAGAACACCCCGTGAACAAGAGAGTGAGAAGGCCAGGTCTAATTACTCGTCTGTCTGGTGCACCATTGTTCTTATCTTTGGTTAGTTATTACCGTGTTCTAGAGAGAGAGTGAGAGAGAGAGAGAGAGAGAGAGAGAGAGAGAGAGAGAGAGAGAGAGAGATGATAACGTAAACTTGTTCTCTTTTTTTTTCTAATACAATTAATTAATTACCATAATTACACTTACACAAATTAATTACTTGATTCTTGTGAAATTTGAGAATTATATGAAATTAATTTACACGATTATGTTATATATAAATGACTTAATAAATTATAGAGTATAGAAAACTATGAAATAATTGGCAATTAGGGATGGTGGAAGTTGTGGTGGTGTTAGTGGTGGTAGTTGGTGTTGCTGGTGGTAGTGGTTGTGGTGGTGGTAGTTGTGGTGTTAATGGTGGTAGTTGTACTGATAGTGGTGTTGCTGGTGGTAGTGGTTGTGGTGGTGGTAATGATGGTGGTAGTGGTGGTAGTCGTACTGATAGTGGTGTTGATGGTGGTTGTGGTGGTAGTGGTTGTGGTGGTGGTAGTTGGGGTGGTAGTAATGATGGTTGTTAGTGGTGGTAGTTGTGGTGATCGTAGTATTAGTGGTGGTGGTGGTGGTAGTGGTAATAATGGTGGTTGTAATGGTAGTAATGATGGTGGTAGTGGTGGTAGTTGTGGTGATCGTAGTATTAGTGGTGGTGGTGGTGGTAGGGGACTGGAAGTGGTGTTGCTGGTAGTAGTAGTAGTAATGGTGGTTGTAATGTTAGTAATGATGGTGGTAGTGGTGGTAGTTGTGGTGATCGTAGTATTAGTAGTAGTGGTGGTAGTCGTACTGATAGTGGTGTTGCTGGTAGTAGTGGTAGTAATGGTGGTTGTAGTGGTAGTAATGATGGTGGCTAGTGGTGGTAGTTGTGGTGATCGTAGTATTAGTGGTGGTGGTGGTAGGGGACTGGTAGTGGTGTTGCTGGTAGTAGTAGTAGTAATGGTGGTTGTAGTGGTAGTAATGATGGTGGTAGTTGTGGTAATCGTAGTATTAGTGGTAGTGGTGGTGGTGGTAGTGGACTGGTAGGTAAAAATACAAAATAATATAAATAATAATATAATAATAATATAAATCAATATTGTCATTCCCCTTTTCTTCACCTTTCTTCTTCTCTCCATCTCTTCACCCCGTTCTGTCACCTCCTCCCCACCCCTCCCCGCTCCTCTCCACCCGCTCCTCCCCATCCCTCCCCATCACCCTACCCCACAAGACCATGATTCCCCTTTAAACAAGTCACACAGAAAAGCAATATTAAGCCTAAGACCCAGAAGTAAATTAGGTCTACAATGAATAAATTAAGGTGAAATGAGGCGGTTGGGCTGTTGAGAAAGAATGGCGAAAGTGATTGGTTGACGGTAAATTGCTCCCCTAAGGTAATGACCAATCAGGGGACAGCTCCACTCTGCTATCGACTTGTAATTGGTTCATGGGTTATTTTAGTCTTTGTTTATTTACATATACATATATCTAGAGAGAGAGAGAGAGAGAGAGAGAGAGAGAGAGAGAGGTGGATAAAGATATGGGGATAATTATACTTTACATCTATCATTATACAGACGAATTCATCTGTCTATCTATCTATCTCTGTCTGTCTGTCTGTCTGTCTGTCTGTCTGTAGTAACTTCAATGTAAAATTCACAATTATTCACACGAACAGAAATATTATTCACCATGTATATAGTTAACAAGAGCTACCGAAAATGTTCTCTCAGTCAGTCAGTCAGTTAATTAGTCAGTCAGTCAGTCAGTCAGTTAAACAGTCAGTTAGTCAGTCAGTCATTCAGTCAGTCAAACATTCAGTCAGTCAGTCAGACAGCTAAGCAGTCAGTCAGTCAGTCATTTAATTAGTCAGTCATTTAAACAGTCAGTCAGTCAGTCAGTTAATTAAACAGTCAGTGAGTCAATCAGTTAGTCAGTCAGTCAATCAGTCAGTCAGTCAGTCAGACAGTAAATCAGTCAGTCAGTCAGTCAGTCAGTTGAACAGCCAGTCAGTCAGTTAGACAGTCAGTCAGTTAAGCAGTGAGTCAGTTAAACAGCCAGTCAGTTAAACATTCAATCAATCAGTCAGTCAGTCAGTCAGTCAGTTAACAGCCAGCCAGTCAGTCAGTCAGCCAGTTAAACAGCCAGTCAGTTAAACAGTCAGTCAGTCAGTCAGTCATTCAGTCCTATTAAAAAATACAAAAAAAAATCAATTAGTTTGTTAATGCACAAATCACCTACACCATAAGCACTCATTTCAAGCAATTATAGATGGTCCTAGTGATTATAGATGGTCCTAGTGATTATAGATGGTCCTAGTGATTATAGATGGTCCTAGCAATTATAGATGGTCCTAGTGATTATAGATGGTCCTAGTGATTATAGATGGTCCTAGTGATTATAGATCCTCCTAGCGATTATAGATGGTCCTAGTGATTATAGATCCCCCTAGCGATTATAGATGGTCCTAGTGATTATAGATGTTCCTAGTAATTTTAGATCCTCCTAGCGATTATAGATCCTCCTAGTGATTATAGATGGTCCTAGTGATTATAGACCCTCCTAGTGATTATAGATGGTCCAATGATTATAGATGGTCCTAGTGATTATAGATGGTCCTAGTGATTATAGACCCTCCTAGTGATTATAGATGGTCCAATGATTATAGATGGTCCTAGTGATTATAGATGGCCCGAGTGATTATAGATCCTCCTACCGATTTTAGATCCTCCTAGTGATTATAGATGGTCCTAGCGGTTATAGATCCTCTAATTACTTCATCGCCAGAGGTCAATTAAGGAATGGCAGTACAGGCAATTATTTTATGATCTTTTGACTCCGTAATGAGGAATTCTTGATGTTAATTTGTGTATTATTATTATTATTATTATTATTATTATTATTATTATTATTTCCTTCTGTACCGGTAACCCTTTGAGGACATTGTACTCAGGGAAAATTGGAATCGTACTCAAGAGATTATGTCTTTATATTGACACGTTCAAGTCATTGTACTGAAGGGGTTAAGATTCCTAAGTTATTTTGAGTTCAATTTAAAGAATGAGATAATGTAATTTTCCACTACATATCAGCGAGGAAATTTACGCCTTTGGGAAACATTTAATTCAGCGATATTTGTCTCTGTTAAAACACAAACAATGAAAAAAAATATATATATATATGTACTTTTATTTGATAGATAAATTATACACTAAATCATCACTTCACTCAGTATATTCCTTAAAATATTCTTTCTCTGGCGTTTTTTTTTACGGTCAAACTAAAATACTTTAAAATATGAAGGTAAATATTTATTGTGTTATAAATATTAGAAAACTCAGCATTAGAGTCTCAGTGTATTATGCGCCAGAGAACAGTGTTATCGGGTTTCTTGTAGATATTAGTTTTAGATATTTAGATAAAAACTTAATAAAAATAATAATTAGTTGTCTCAATATTATTTCCACTTGTTTCTAAAAAAAAAAGGGGGAATTAACTCGCTGTATAATGAAGACCTCCCTCACTATGTTCCTAAATCCATCTTACCTACTAACACCACCTCCTACCTCAGTCAGGTATTTTGTGCCATAACATCGCCAGTACGAGCAATCAATAACGTCTAGTGTTTCCCTCCCCCTATATCCAGGAACTACACAGTTATAAAGGTTAGGTCAAACGCACGTTCACTCATCTATCGCTTGCAGTGGCGGAGCTTTTGTCCAGCTAGACTGCTAGAGGGAAACTAACAGTGTTTATAACAGTTCCTAGACAATAGCTCACAGATAAACAACTTTTGCCTAGTTCGTAACTCTTATCCACATACACTATCCACATACTATCCACATACACTATAAACATGCTATCCACATACACTATCCACATACATTATCCACATATTATCCACAACCACTATCCACATGCACTGTCAAAGTACTATCCACATACACTATCTACCCTACCCGCATACACTATCCACTATCCTTACCTCAATAACAGAGAAATTATACCGTATGTCAGTTTCTCATACCCTATTTGTATTAGTGTATTAAAAAATAACAGCTAGCGAAAAAAAAATATTTATCCTGCCACTCAAAGGGGGGGAACTGAGCCATATTTCTCATACTCCTGTAATATTTATAACTCTCAACTAATTGGTGGTAGCAATTTTCTAGTTCCGTATATTAGTAGTAATACACAAGCTGAAATTACCTACTGTGAGCTATCTTAAAGTATCAAGCTTGGGGCGGTTTAATTTTGTGGGCTGGTGGTGGTAATTGTGGTGTTGGTGGGGGATGGTTGAAGGTTGTGGTGGTGGTAGGGATAAGGGAGATGTTGGAGGTAGTGGTGGTAGTAGGGGTGGTGGTGGTGGGGGGGATGGTTAGAGGTAGTGGGGGTGGTGGTAGGGGGATGGTTGGAGGTAATGGTGGTAGTGGGGGTGGTGGTGGGGGGGGATGGTAGTGGTAGTGGTGGTGGTGGGGTGAGTTGGTGGAATAGGTGGAAGGAGGGTAGGAAAATATAGAGGGGGAGGTAGGATATGATGGAGGGATAGGTAGAAGGGGTGAATGGAAGGACAAGGAGGTGAAGGTAGGGGGGAGAAAGAGGAAACGATAGAAGAGACGGAGAGGAGAAATAGAGAGAGGTGATGAAAGGGAATTAGGAGAAGGTGATGGTGGAGGTTAGATTATAGGATGTAGAGAAGGAGATGGATAGGTGGAGAAAGGATGGGGAGGAGGGGTAAGACAAGATAGTGGAGAGGTGAGGGGATAGAAGGGGGAGGGGGAGGAGTATGAAGGAGGGAGGGGGGAGAGGGTACAGCGAGAAGGAGGGGCGGAGGGAAGGGAAGGGGTGGTTGTTCTAGCAAGACGGAGGGGCACCACTGGGTAATAGCGAGGGATGGTAGGGGGTAAGCAGGAGGGGAGAGGGGTAGGGAGGGAGGGGGGACTGGGTAGCAACATCATGACGGAGGGGGGAATATCGAAAGATGAAGTACCACTGCCAGTAAGAGGGAGAGAGGGAGGGAGGCAGCGTCCAGCTTTACACTGACGACCCAGCAGTTATGGACATGTTGGCACCTCCGTCTCAATTGGCGCCATCTTATGCTCCAGTTGCCGATGGGCGTCATTCATAGTGGACCGCCTCCCTCCCTGCCTGCCTTCCTGCCTCTCTCCATGCCTTCCTCCCTGCCTGCCTGCCTGGGTTCGGCTTGAGCTGTTAGCTAACTCGGCCAAAGTTCTCTCTCCACTATTCGTTCAGTTCCAACACGCACCCCGTCCTCCTCCTCCTCTAACTCACCACAAAGGACTTATATTTTCTTCTTTTTTTTACTCTCTCCTGCGTCCCCACCCTCCCCCACCCTAACCCCCACCCTCCCCCCAACCCTCCCCCAAACCCTCCCCCAAACCCTCCCCCCCCCACCCGATAGCCAGCGAGAGGAATAAATGGGAAAACGTCCGCAACAAAAAGAAAAGCGGCATAACAACTCAGTCAGGACCTGGAATTTGCAAGTCAATTAAAAGAGGGCAGGTGAGACTGGCCCCTACGGTCACCTGGGCGTAGGGCTGAGGTTCCATGCAGCTCGGTGGGACCCAAGCTGTAATTACCACAACATGAATACGACAATGTAGAATTTGCGGCCGCGGAACATGTTATCAAACGAACCAATAACAGCGGACGAGCATTTGTTGACGTTCTTTCAGCTTTATGGTACATTTACCACGAACAATATCCCTTAACGACGATGGCGACGATGATGACGAAGACGATGACGACGAGGGTATAAGGCTGGTGTGTGGGTGGGTGCGACTGCCCCTTCTTCCTCCTCCTTCTCCTCTTATTTCTCCTTCTCTTTATCTCCTTCCCCCTTCATTGTCACCATATTAGGTATAAGTGAAGGAGTAAAATCGGACCTTTAAAATAAGTACGACCAGTCCCCTTCTTCCTGCTCCTCCTCCTCTTCCCTTATCTTCCACCTCTACCTCCTCCTCCTTATACCTCCTCCAGTTCCACCTCCTCGCCCTCCCCCAGCTGGTCACCCCGATGGAGGCGTGTGAAGGAGGGAGAGAGGGGGGGGGGGGGCAGTAAAGGGGCCACTCAGTCAACACCTCCTTTCAGTCTCTCCTTGGCTGACTCGCCGCGGACAGACGGACGGAAGTGAAGCCCCCAGCCCGAATTAGGTATCAATATACGCGCTGCTAAACACGGTATTTTAACCCGGGTTATTGAGGATATTTATACGGTCTTAGCAGGTTTGTCTGGTGGGGAGGGGAGAGGAGGAGGGGGATGAGGGGGGGAGGGGTGAGGGGATAAGGGGGGGTGGCAGAGTGAAGAAACTGGACGGTTTTCCTGGACTTATGGTAGGAACTCTGACCATTTGGTGTCGGGAGGGGTAGCGGGATGAGGGGGGAAGGGAGGGGGGTGAGGGGAGGGGTAGAGAAAGAGGGTGAGGGGGTAGAGAGAGGGGGTGAGAGGGAAGGGGTTATTAGAGCGAGGTGTGACAGGTTCTCTTTATCTATCAAGCTTCCTGTAGTAACAACAATAACCGAGCAAAAAAAAAATAATATTAATAAAAAAAAAAATTCTCATCCCAAAATCTAAAAGAGAATTTATATTAATACCGGAAATACAACAACATACAAAAAAAAAATATCTCTTGAGTATTCCAATTGATTTTTTTTTAAGTTCAACAAAAGAGGATTATTTTTTTTTTTTTATCGAAGCGGAAACAATAACTTTGAGTGGGTGTAAAGTGCGTGTGTGTGTGTGTGTGTGTGTGTGTGTGTGTGTGGGAACATGTTGTCACACTAGCGAGGAGTTGAGGTGTGACATTAATGCGATATTGCCGGTCAGTGACGAGGTGTTGGCGAGTGTCGGTCCCCACCTGTGAATATGTCATTATAGGTCCCCCTCCCCCCACCCCCCTCCCCCTCCCCTCTCCCCTCCCCCCTCCCCCTCCCCCTTCTTCCTTTATGTCCTCAGGGGATATTTTTTTTTGGGGGGGGGGGGAGTCCTCTGTCGTTTTCTGTCTGTCTGTCTGTTGTCCTGTCAGTCTCAGGGGAGGATGGTCTGAGTACTTCCCCCCACTCCTCCTCCCCCACTCCCCCTCCCCCGCCCCCCCCCCGCCCCTCTTAAGTCGTATACATCTGTCTCGTCATTTTTGTTATCTCAAAATCTCACACTTCTTTCCTTATTTAATATCTCAAAACAGTAGTGCGAGTCATGAGTCACGAGTCAGCGTTAGGTTGGGAGAGACGGGGGGAGGAGAAGGAAGGGAAGGAGGAAAGGAAGAAGAGGGGAAGGAGGAATGAATAGGGGGAGGGAGGGAGGAGAGATGAATGGGGGAAATGAAGGAAGATGGAAGGAAAGGAGGTAGGGAGGGAAGGAACTAGAGAGGGAGTAAAGGAGGTATGGAGGTAGGGAGGGCGGGCTAGGTGAGGTTACAGTACATGTCATCCGGCCGTCAACTGTATAAGGAGGTGTTGGGTCGCCAGGGAGTAGCCATCACGCGTTACAATTCGCCGGATTTTACCACACAGAATGACACACACCCACACATTACCCACACCCGGCGCTTCACCCACAAAATGGCCGCCATGATCAATATTAGATTTGTAGTTGTTTTGATTAGGGGAAAAAATACCATGGTGTTTTATTTTTAAAGCCATTTAAATTTTCCTACTCATTTGTCTCTTTTTTTTTTCGATTTCCATATTTTTGCTTTGAAAAATTCTAAAAAACAAAAAAAAAATATCTCTTGCTTATAACATTCTTGACGTAGTTTTATCATATGATCTTCACGTCAGCGCCACAAATATTGGATTTTTTCTTGAACATCTCAGTTGTTTTAGTGAGTCCTGCTGTATGTGGAATTCTCTTAAGTATTCGTTCAGTAAATAATAATACCAATAAGTTTTTTTGACCTTATATAATGAAAACAAAATAATGATTATCCAAATTTTAGTATTACTTAAAATTAGTTGTATCAGTGGCAAAATAATAATAATAATAATAATAATAATAATAATAATAATAAAAACGATCAAAAATTAATACTGCTAAAGTAATGATTATTATTTTTATTACTATTTCTCAACGTCAATAGTCTCACTGGCATTTTCCTCTGGTAATATTTGCTAAATCTTAAAAAAAAATAAAGTGAATAATATTTGGCTGTCTTAAAGTCAGTCTATAATTCTCGCGGTTTCTAGCCTGACTGATGGATATTTTGACAGTGAGGGCTGCTGGTTGTGGTCACTCAGGCGTCAGTCATGGCGGGGCAGCGGTGAGTGGCAGGCAAGACAACAGCAAGTGAACAACATTATCATCAATACCAGTGTGGCATTATAACAGTCCGGTACCCATGGCGTGGATGACCCGCCTCCTCACACCTTTTGCACAGGACGCAGAAAAAAACGTCTTAGGTGCGTAGTCTCTTGTATACACACGTCTTGTTCTCTAAAAACACACCCAGGATAACTTACAAGAATTAATAACCATCAATATTATATTCCAGTTCCTCTGTGTTGACCATCCTGGGTCGCTTATACTGGTAAACTTAACGAAGACGGGAGTCAAGGGGGAAATCTTCATGGACAGAAGTTACTGTCTACTGAGGTATGTATTTTTATACGAGTTGTCACTTTTTATATTTTGTGATTTATTCAGGTTTTCTTTTTCTGTTAAGTTTCTCTGAATTATTTATAGGAAGAGTTGAAGGGTTTGGTTATATTAGCTGTGTTACTGTTTTGAGTGAGAATCTTTTAAGTTTGCCGTATATTGATGATGCTATTATTATTATTTTTATTATTGTTATTATTACGGTACTTCACCTCTGCTTCAAACAGTCCAAACACGAGAAGAAAATCAAAACAATGGAAAATACCCCCCCCCCCCCCCAAAAAAAAAAAAAAAAACGAAAAAAATATATATGGACACATCCGGGAAAGTTTTTACTAGTCTGAACATCCGAGTCATTGCCTAGTAATTTGTATATCTCACCTGGACACACCTGGTGGCTTTTTTTTTCTCTCACTGTGAAGATATTACCAATAATGTTGTGTGAGTTAAGTGTGAGGTAGAGGCTGCCAGTAATGTGTGTTAATAAGTCGCCTGGGTCTTGTAAGTGATGGGTCAGTAGTGGGGTAATTTCCTGTAAATTATATCTTAAGGTACAGAAAGTGAATGTTCCTCGTTGTAAATTAACACTTGTATACTAGTTCTTGTACAATAGCCTTCGTATAATAGCACTTGTACACTAACGTTTGATTGCTAACACTTGTACATTAACCGTTGTTTACTAACACTTAATACACTAACTTTTGTTTGCTAACACCTGTACACTAACGTTCGTTTTCTACCCTTAAATTTTATAGCCTTAAAGTCTTGTACTCTTGGTAATATATAAGTACATTATCGGATGAATTAGCATCCTGCCAAGGTGGTGGAGTGACCCACTAGCTGCTGAATGTTAAGACTCAGGATAATATATACAGTATACCACAAAGACAGTCAGTAGTACAATAATTCTAATACAACAGCCGCCAGTAAAACTCTTAGAAGAACACGCTTTAATAATATGTCGTGATACAGAGACTAACACATAACAGCTGGCCAGTGAGGACGTGTACTACTGGCGGCGTTGTGTCCTGGCCAGTGAGGACGTGTACTACTGGCGGCGTTGTGTCCTGGCCAGTGAGGACGTGTACTACTGGCAGCGTTGTGTCCTGGCCAGTGAGGACGTGTACTACTGGCGGCGTTGTGTCCTCCTGGCCAGTGAGGACGTGTCCTACTGACAGCGTTGTGTCCTCCTGGCCAGTGAGGACGTGTACTACTGGCAGCGTTGTGTCCTGACCAGTGAGGACGTGTACTACTGGCAGCGTTGTGTCCTGGCCAGTGAGGACGTGTACTACTGGCAGCGTTGTGTCCTGACCAGTGAGGACGTGTACTACTGACAGCGTTGTGTCCTGGCCAGTGAGGACGTGTACTACTGGCAGCGTTGTGTCCTGACCAGTGAGGACGTGTACTACTGGCAGCGTTGTGTCCTGACCAATGAGGACGTGTACTACTGGCGGCGTTGTGTCCTGGCCAGTGAGGACGTGTACTACTAACGGCGTTGTGTCCTGACCAGTGAGGACGTGTACTACTGGCAGCGTTGTGTCCTGACCAGTGAGGACGTGTACTACTGGCGGCGTTGTGTCCTCCTGGCCAGTGAGGACGTGTACTACTGACGGCGTTGTGTCCTCCTGGCCAGTGAGGACGTGTACTACTGACGGCGTTGTGTCCTGGCCAGTGAGGACGTGTACTACTGGCAGCGTTGTGTCCTCCTGGCCAGTGAGGACGTGTACTACTGGCGGCGTTGTGTCCTCCTGGCCAGTGAGGACGTGTACTACTGGCAGCGTTGTGTCCTAGCCAGTGAGGACGTGTACTACTGGCGGCGTTGTGTCCTCCTGGCCAGTGAGGACGTGTACTACTGGCAGCGTTGTGTCCTCCTGGCCAGTGAGGACGTGTACTACTGACAGCGTTGTGTCCTGACCAGTGAGGACGTGTACTACTGACAGCGTTGTGTCCTCCTGGCCAGTGAGGACGTGTACTACTGGCAGCGTTGTGTCCTCCTGGCCAGTGAGGACGTGTACTACTGACGGCGTTGTGTCCTCCTGGCCAGTGAGGACGTGTACTACTGGCAGCGTTGTGTCCTCCTGGCCAGTGAGGACGTGTACTACTGGCAGCGTTGTGTCCTCCTGGCCAGTGAGGACGTGTACTACTGGCAGCGTTGTGTCCTCCTGGCCAGTGAGGACGTGTACTACTGACGGCGTTGTGTCCTCCTGGCCAGTGAGGACGTGTACTACTGACGGCGTTGTGTCCTCCTGGCCAGTGAGGACGTGTACTACTGACGGCGTTGTGTCCTGGCCAGTGAGGACGTGTACTACTGACGGCGTTGTGTCCTCCTGACCAGTGAGGACGTGTACTACTGGCAGCGTTGTGTCCTTCTGGCCAGTGAGGACGTGTACTACTGACGGCGTTGTGTCCTCCTGGCCAGGGAGCCACTACCTGTCCTCCTGGCCAGGGAGCCACTACCTGTCGTCCTGGCCAGGGAGCCACTACCTGTCGTCCTGGCCAGGGAACCACTACCTGTCGTCCTGGCCAGGGAGCCACTACCTGTCTTCCTGGCCAGGGAGCCACTACCTGTCGTCCTGGCCAGGGAGCCACTACTTGTCCTCACTGACTTATATTTAAAACTATGAACAAGAAAATATATTATACGTGGCTCATATAAATTGTAAGGTTAAATTATTGACATTGATGTTGACACAGTTTATTTAACCAGAAAAACACAGATACAGAGTGGATAATAATAACAATATTAACAGGGCTGAGTCAGTTGAGAACCTGAGCTCTCCTGTAGGCACCTGATATATACTGTATTAGTGTGTTTGTATATATTGATAATAAACTATGATACGGAGGCTTGTAGCTGTTAACAGAGAGATGTATGGCCGGGTACAGCAACACACAGACAACTTGCTAAAGGTTCCGCGTGAAGCTGTGGATCTCTGGCGTTACAGTATGTAGGTTCAATATTTTTTGGTCAAAGAATAAACGATTCCAAAATTGATGTTTTCAAATTAAAAAATAAATCTTTTGCGCAATATTGTTATTGTAATATAATTTCGAAACTGTTAAATATTTACTTTTAATTGAACCTTAGTTTGGAATATTTGCTAGGCCAATACATGTTAGTTTTTGACATTAACTGTTTTAGAATTAGAAAAATTAGCCCCCAAAAAAATATGCTATAAAAAATTGCTATTTAACTTATTTTTTTTTGAAGATTATATTTTTTGGGGGGTTACAATATGGAAAATTTAAGAAGGTCACTGCATATAAATTTTTAAAAATAAATCTCTTGCAGTTTGTAGATAAATATAACATTTTATATATTGGTGCGCTAAATATTATATATATACATATTTTTAAACTTATTTTGAGGCATGGTTACTCATAAAAATATTTTACTAAAGTATAAAACATTTGTAAAGTTACTAAAATACTTTCTGAAAGTTTTTAAATGAGAAAATAAAGAATAAATAAGCATTGACAGCTTAAAATAATTAATATTGTTAAATTCACAAAACTTTTAAACTATTATCGTTAATATCTTGAGTTAGGAAAGTTTTTGAAGGCCACCGTAGGTACGTTTCTGAAAAATATTATAGAAATTAATAAAAAATAATAAAATTAGATAAAAGTAGTTGCTGTATCAAACGCCGCTGCCCGCTTTGTTTAGTAGTTCCGCTGTACTACTGTAATATTGGACTCTGTTACAGTATTTGCCTGTTTGTACCCCTCACATAATGTACTTTGTTACCTAGATAAATTCCTCATTCAAATTAAACTGTTGAAATTCCTATCCATAAATACGAATATATCAAACAATTGCTTTTTGTTTTAGACGAAGTAAAATGGTCAAGACTCTAGTGATATTACCTGAGATTAGCCGTGTTATTTTTTTTTGTTGCTGTTGTTAATTTGTTTTAATTTTTGTTTTTGATGTTTTTTGTTAATTTGCGCTTTTATTGTTGTTGTGGTTATTGTATTTGTTGTTGTTGTTGATGTTTTTGTAGTTGTTGTTGATATTGTTGGTAATATTTTTGTTGTTATTATTGTTGTTGTTAATGTTGTTGTTAATATTTTTGTTGTTAATGTTGTTGTTATTGTTGTTGTTAATGTTGTTGTTAATATTGTTGTTGTTATTGTTGTTGTTAATATTGTTGTTGTTAATGTTGTTGTTAATATTTTTGTTGTTATTGTTGTTGTTAATATTGTTGTTAATGTTGTTGTTAATATTGTTGTTGTTAATGTTGTTAATATTTTTGCTGTTATTGTTGTTGTTATTGTTGTTGTTAATATTGTTGTTGTTAATGTTGTTGTTAATATTTTTGTTGTTATTGTTGTTGTTATTGTTGTTGTTAATATTGTTGTTGTTAATGTTGTTGTTAATATTTTTTTTATTGTTGTTGTTGTTGTTATTGTTGTTGTTAATATTGTTGTTAATGTTGTTGTTAATATTTTTTTTATTGTTGTTGCTGTTGTTATTTTTGTAGTTGTTGTTGTTGTTGTAAGGTGTTTAGATGCCACAGTGACCAGAGCCATTAAGCGCCTTTCACTAAGTTGTTACAGCACTACTTGACAAATCCCTTTAAATTAAACTTATATAAACATAACTTAACACTTCATATCTTTGTTAATATTTAAACAATTAATAAGATAGTCTCTTAAAAACGCGTAACAACAAAGACATTTACAAACAAATACTTAAAAACAAAAACTTAATTCCTTTATAAGACACTAAATTAGGATTATTATATACAGACACTAAACAAAGGCAATTAATTATAAACAGACACCAAAGACAATTAATTATAAACAGACTCCAAACAAAGACAGTTACTTATAAACAGACTCCAAACAAAGACAATTACTTATAAACAGACACCAAACAAAGACAATTACTAATAAACAGACTCCAAACAAAGACAATTAATTGTAAACAGACTCCAAACAAAGACAATTGCTAATAAACAGACTCCAAACAAAGACAATTAATTATAAACAGACACCAAACAAAGACAATTAATTATAAACAGACTCCAAACAAAGACAATTACTAATAAACAGACACCAAACAAAGACAATTACTAATAAATAGACTCCAAACAAAGACAATTAATTATAAACAGACACCAAAGACAATTACTTATAAACAGACACCAAACAAAGACAATTACTTATAAACAGACACCAAACAAAGACAATTACTAATAAACAGACACCAAACAAAGACAATTACTTATAAACAGACACCAAACAAAGACAATTACTTATAAACAGACACTAAACAAAGACAATTACTTATAAACAGACATCAAACAAAGACAATTGATTATAAACAGACACAAAACAAAGACAATTACTAATAAACAGACTCCAAAGACAATTAATTATAAACAGACTCCAAACAAAGACAATTAATTATAAACAGACTCCAAACAAAGACAATTAATTATAAACAGACACCAAAGACAATTACTTATAAACAGACACTAAACAAAGACAATTACTTATAAACAGACATCAAACAAAGACAATTGATTATAAACAGACACCAAACAAAGACAATTACTTATAAACAGACACTAAACAAAGACAATTACTAATAAACAGACACCAAACAAAGACAATTAATTATAAACAGACTCCAAACAAGACAATTACTTATAAACAGACACCAAACAAAGACAATTACTTATAAACAGACACTAAACAAAGACAATTACTTATAAACAGACATCAAACAAAGACAATTGATTATAAACAGACACAAAACAAAGACAATTACTAATAAATAGACTCCAAAGACAATTAATTATAAACAGACTCCAAACAAAGACAATTAATTATAAACAGACTCCAAACAAAGACAATTAATTATAAACAGACACCAAAGACAATTACTTATAAACAGACACTAAACAAAGACAATTACTTATAAACAGACATCAAACAAAGACAATTGATTATAAACAGACACCAAACAAAGACAATTACTTATAAACAGACACTAAACAAAGACAATTACTTATAAACAGACATCAAACAAAGACAATTGATTATAAACAGACACAAAACAAAGACAATTACTAATAAACAGACTCCAAAGACAATTAATTATAAACAGACTCCAAACAAAGACAATTAATTATAAACAGACTCCAAACAAAGACAATTACTTATAAACAGACTCCAAACAAAGACAATTTATTATAAACAGACACCAAACAAAGACAATTACTAATGAACAGACACCAAACAAAGACAATTGCTAATAACCAGACACCAAACAAAGACAATTACTAATAAACAGACACCAAACAAAGACAATTACTTATAAACAGACACCAAACAAAGACAATTACTTATAAACAGACATCAAACAAAGACAATTACTAATAAACAGACACAAAACAAAGACAATTAATTATAAACAGACACCAAACAAAGACAATTACAAATAAACAGACACCAAACAAAGACAATTACTAATAAACAGACTCCAAACAAGACAATTACTTATAAACAGACACCAAACAAAGACAATTACTAATAAACAGACACCAAACAAAGACAATTACTAATAAACAGACTCCAAACAAAGACAATTACTAATAAACAGACTCCAAAGACAATTAATTATAAACAGACACCAAACAAAGACAATTACAAATAAACAGACACCAAACAAAGACAATTACTAATAAACAGACTCCAAACAAGACAATTACTTATAAACAGACACCAAACAAAGACAATTACTAATAAACAGACACCAAACAAAGACAATTACTAATAAACAGACACAAAACACATCACAGGTCTCCGGCACAATATGTCAGCTACCTTGTATGTAAAACACCATCATTGCTCTTCGCCTTTGCAAAGAATAACAGTTAAAATCTTCGTTAATACTCCGATGAAAATCTAATTAACAGGTGCATCAGGTAAAAAATTTATGGTATTTTAACTTCGTGGAGGAAGATTTTGCTGTAATGTGTCGTTCAAAATATTAATGACTCGAGTTAAGAACATTTAATCGAGTTAATCTTCTGTGTTTTGTGTTAGTGTTTTATTACAAGTGGTTAGATAATTCTCCGTCTGGTTTAGAAGGCGACAAGAAGAGATTCAATCGCTATTTTATTTTTTTCCTGTGTTGAGTCTAGTCGTCACTTTCCTCTCAATTTTCTCTGCATACATTTTCCTCTGTCAATTCAATTTCAATTGTTTATTCCTTGATCGAGGAAGCGGGATCCTAGTGCTGTCACTAGGTACCCCTGTACAATAACACCAGAAGCATCTGGCAAGTGTCACAAGTATATACAGTATGAATATTATAAAGGGGCTTACTAAAGCCTAAGGAAGGAAGGATATTCCTTTAACACATAATCAATGTTATTTACATAATATCTGGCCAGTATGGGGAGGACCATCGTGTCTCCGTCAGGGGGTCGTGGAGTGGTGGTCCAGCAGGCGTTCCTCTGTCCATTTTTTTCTTTTTCAGTATTGCTCTCTCTCTTATCTATCTATCTATCTATCTATCTATCTATCTATCTATCTATCTATCTATCTCTCTCTCTCTCTCTCTCTCTCTCTCTCTCTATCTCTCTCTCTCTTAGTTATTTCTTTATGAATGAACTATTTCTGGTGATTCTTGAAATTTAAGGTTACAAAACAAAAAGCTAATAATAATAATAATAAAAAACAACAATAATAATAATAATAGTAATAATATTTATAAAAATAATAATAATAATAATAATAATAATAATAATAATAATAATAATAACAATGATAGTAATAATAATAATAATAATAATAATAATTATAATAATAATAATAATAATAATAATAATAACAATAATATTAATATAAATCAAAACAAAAATAACAACACCAATAAAATAAAATTCATTCATATTTTCTTCATCGACGTTATGTGAGTTTCCTTATTATTTCTGGATTCATAGACACACCAAAAAATTATCCTTCACATATTACGATCATTCTCACAATAACTTAACATTCACGGTAAAGTTACACAAGATGATATAATGAAGAGGTTTAATACGACTCAAAATTATCGAAGGTTCTTCAATATATTGTTATTTATACTTTATTTATGTTTTAATTCGTATAATTGGTTATTTTTATTATCCACCTTTTATCTGTTTAATTTCAATTCATTATAGGTAACTTTTCTAGGGAATTTATATATAATCTAATCTATTTTTTTTTTATTAATGTGTTTTTTTTTTAATATAATTTCAATAGTTAGAATTGACTTTATAAGGACAAATATGAATTATTATCAGGCTAGGTAATTAGAAGCGTTCAATGTGTGCAGGTACAGGTGTGTGCAGGTACAGGTGTGTGTAGGTACAGGTGTGTGTAGGTAGAGGATGTGTGTAGGTACTGGTGTGTGCAGGTACAGGTGTGTGCAGTTACTGGTGTATGCAGGTAGAGGTGTGTGCAGGTTCAGGTGTGTGCAGGTACAGGTGTGTGTAGGTACAGGTGTGTGCAGGTACAGGTGTGTGTAGGTACAGGTGTGTGCAGGTACAGGTGTGTGCAGGTACAGGTGTGTGTAGGTACAGGTGTGTGCAGGTACAGGTGTGTGTAGGTACAGGTGTGTGCGGGTACAGGTGTGTGTAGGTACTGGTGTGTAGGTACTGGTATAATGTGTAGGTACTGGTGTGTGCAGGTACAGGTGTGTGCAGGTACAGGTGTGTGCAGGTACAGGCGTGTGCAGGTACTGGTGTGTGCAGGTACAGGTGTGTGCAGGTAAAGGTGTGTCCAGGTACAGGTGTGTGTAGGTACAGGTGTGTCCAGGTACAGGTGTGTGCAGGTACTGGTGTGTGCAGGTACAGGTGTGTGCAGGTACAGGTGTGTGTAGGTACAGGTGTGTGCAGGTACTGGTGTGTGCAGGTACAGGTGTGTGTAGGTACTGGTGTGTGCAGGTACAGGTGTGTGCAGGTACAGGTGTGTGCAGGTACAGGTGTGTGTAGGTACTGGTATAATGTGTAGGTACTGGTGTGTGTAGGTACAGGTGTGTGCAGGTACTGGTGTGTGTAGGTACAGGTGTGTGCAGGTACAGGTGTGTGCAGGTACAGGTGTGTGCAGGTACAGGTGTGTGTAGGTACAGGTGTGTGCAGGTACAGGTGTGTGCAGGTACAGGTGTGTGTAGGTACAGGTGTGTGCAGGTACAGGTGTGTGCAGGTAGAGGTGTGTGCAGGTACAGGTGTGTGCAGGTACAGGTGTGTGCAGGTACAGGTGTGTGCTACGTCTGGTCTCTGTGACACATTTTAATCGGTACTAATTAATTATTCCTAATTTTTTGTGCGTGAATAATTAATTTAGTTACGTGTCATGATTAGTTGCACCCACACACACATACAAATACACACACACACACACACATAGATACACATACAACACACATATACATATAAACATACACACACACACACATACACACATATACAGACATACACGCACATACAAACATTTACACACATATAAAAATGTACCCATACATATACAAATGTACACACACACACACGCATACAAGCATACACATGCATAAAATACACACACACACATACTCACTTACACACACACACACACACACACACACACACACACATATATACACACACACGTATACATACACATACATATAAACATACACATACATAAAAATACACACACATACACACACGTACACACGCACACATGCATAAACACACATATACACACACACACGTATACATACACATACATACAAACATTCACATACATAAAAATACACACACACACACACACACACACACACACACTTAGCTAAATGGTTTTCACACTCATATCCGCATATCCGCACAGCAATGTTCCCAGGCTGTCTGACACGATCTTAAACACACACACACACACACACACACACACACACACACACACGCTGTTCTAAAAACAGAAATAACAGACATATCTCAGACGTACAGACTCTCTATACAGACTTATTTTCTAATTTACCAGTAACACAGACGAACCCAGACACAAAAAAAAGCAAATAATGACAATACCCTCAACAGACGATCTACAGACTGAAGACTAACACAGACACACTTAACGATGTCTGTTGGTAGATTCACATTCATTTTTACAGACCAAAACACAGACAGAATGTATAATTTTTCCCAAGCACGTAAAAATAGACCAAACAAATACATTCTTACGTTATCGGAAGCACAGACGATCCCACACAGACTACAACAGAGTAGCCAAGTAATCGACACCCGAGACACGACCCCAAATATACTATATAAAGCAACAGACATCATATTACCTCTCAAACACATCCTCTAGACGACACGAGATTGAATCATTTATTTGGTGGGTAAAAGTTATAGCTTTCGATGGATAATTTGGTTGACGAGCTCTAGAAGGCACGAGATTGAATCATTTATTTGGTGGGTAAAAGTTATAGCTTTCGATGGATAATTTGGTTGACGAGCTCTAGACGGCACGAGATTGAATCATTTATTTGGTGGGTAAAAGTTATAGCTTTCGATGGATAATTTGGTTGACGAGGTGGCAATATCTATCATTAAGTCGTTTCTCCTCATTGTTTATTAAAGGAAACACGGTAGTTATCTCTGCTCACACCCCCGGCATCGTGTGATTGGTCGACTCGAGGTGTTTACAGTTGTGGGTGGTGTTAATAGCGCCGTGTGTGTATGGATAGGTGAGAGGAAGGTGGTGGGAAAGGATTGAATTTATGGTATAGGAAGGAAGGAGGGGAGAGTAAGGGATGGAGGAAGTGGGAGGGGACTGTACTTGTGGTAGAGATGGGAGTAGGAAAGGGGGGTAGGAGGTGGGATAGGGTCTAAATTTGTGGAAGGGATAGGAATAGGGTAAGGGGATGTGGGAGAGGGTCGTGTGTGAAAAGGCCGAATTTCTGGAAGTAACGATGGAAGGGTGATGGAATGGGGTTGAATCTGTGGTTGAGACGAAAGGAGGGAGAGAGAGAGAGAGAGAGAGAGAGATGAGTAGGAAGGCAATTTAGGTTAGTTTAGTTTAGGTTAGATTAGGTTATGTTAGGTTAGGTTAGGTTAGGTTAGGTTAGATTAGGTTAGGTTAAAGTTTCTTGTGTATATGGCAGTAACTGCTAATTTAATAGTGTATTAACTATGCATAGGCTTTCAATAGAACCTAAGAAGTCTTGTAAATTACACACTGTTTAGCCAGTATCATACACACTCTGTACATTAAACTAACTGGATCAATATCTGACTGTGTATCAGAGTGACTGTAAGTTAGACCGATAAATAGAAGCAAGGAGAAGAACCTAAGTTAATTTCTGCCTGTTATCTGTCTACCTAATCTCTATATCAATTTATTATCAAACTTCTTGTTATCTTCAGAATATCAAGTTATGATCAGAATACTTGATAAAATAAGCATCTGATATCAAGAGCTAAATCATATACTACAAGTTGATCAGAAATGGTATAAAATGGGGAATGATCAATTACATCCCTCCCCCATTATCTAATAGGTTATATAGACGTCACAAGAAAGAGTAACTATTCAAACGTGACATTAAATAGGGCCAAATAGGAAAGAAAATAGGATATGAAAGGGAAAGACAAGTAAATATAGTTGGGGTGTTTTGACTCGAGGACGCCATTTTGAGTATTGATTATGACAATGTGGTTAACGTGTAGCCTATGGGGAGAGGGTGGGTGGTAGGAGAGGGGTGAGAGGGGGGGAAGAGAGGGGAGGAAAAAAAGGAGTGGGAGAGGGGAGAGAGTGATAGGTGAGAAGGGAAGAGATGAAGGGAGTGAGGGGGAGAAAAGGGGAGGAATAAAGGGGAGGTTAGAAAGGGGGGTGAGGGGAAAGAGGGAGGAATGAGAGGGGCGAGAGAAGGGAGGAATATAGATTAAAGAGAAAGGGAGGAGTAAGAGAGAGAGAGAGAGAGAGTGTGAGAGAGAGAGAAAGAGAGAGAGAGGGGGTTGAATTTCTCCCTATGTCTGTTTAGTAAGACTGATGACTTTATTAAGTGTTAATTAACCCCTTGAGTACGATGTCTTAACCCCTTGAGTACGATGTCTTAACCCCTTGAGTACGAATAAACCCCTTGAGTACGACGAATTAACCCCTTGAGTACGATGTATTAACCCCTTGAGTACGAATAAACCCCTTGAGTACGACGAATTAACCCCTTGAGTACAATGTCTTAACACCTTGAGTATGAAGTATTAACCCCTAAAGAGAGATAAATATTAAGCCAAAATTGACAAAAGAGAAGAAGGGAATGAGAAACAGCGAAATAAACACGAAAATAAAGAGAAAGAAGAGCAAATGAGAGGAACAAATAGGAAGAAAAGATCGAATAGAGAGAGAGAGAGAGAGAGAGAGAGAGAATCGATAACTGAGGGGGGGGGGGAGGGTAATACGTCAGGTGTTGGGTCAACCATGATAGATAAACAGAACACACCCCCACCCACCACCCACCCCCACCACCCCCACACCCCACCACACCCCACTACCCACCCACCCCCTACCACCCACCCCCCCCATCCCGTTGGATATAATGAGACCTGTAAGAAAATTTAACGCCACACAACAGCTATTCATCAGTCAAGTCAGGACAGGCGGGTATTGAGCTAACTCACTCAGCCAAAAGTAGTTCAGAATCATAAATATATGTTATTGAAAGAGTAGAATTATTTGAGTGATTTTCAGAAGGTGGAAGAAAAAGATAATTAAGAAATCCGAACTTATCCACGGTAACACACTCGTATTAACTGTAAAGCAAATTATGTCTGGGTTAAATATGCCTTGAAAACACGAACATTCAAAGCAGTTAACCAAAACAGGAACATCACATTAAAATCCTAGACTCATTTAAGTTAACCCTTGTAAGGTGTTCTGAAGAAAAAAATATAATCCCGAACAGCATTCACTATTTTGTCCTCCTCATATGGTACCTAACATGCCATTGAATATATTGTAAAGAAGATGTGGAAGTCATAAGAACCACAAACAGAAAATAGAAAAAATCACGGAAATCACCCAAAGGCACAAAATTCATCTACATTAAATATTGCCATATATGTACGACAAAAAATCAAGTTCGCTATTTTTTTTTTTAATATGATTCAGAAAACGTGAAGTTGAAATTATATATAAAATCCCAGATAGAAAAAAGACAAAAAAATCTACATTCACGTAATTTTTATTTATTTTTTTAAGGGGAAAATCTCTATTAATACCCCAAGAGCCATTAGGACCCAAAAAAACGAGACTGAATAATTGTAAAATCAGGTGTCAAACAGAATTTTAACAAAAAAGTATTAAAAAAAAAAAGCCCTCAGAATTTACCGTCATTAATATATGTGACGCTAGGAAAGGAAACCATAGTAGCCATTTTGTTCACAGTGGGCAATAAAAACAGGTTGTTAGAGTCATATACAAACAACAAACACAAAAATAAACGAAAAAAACTCATATATCAATAACTTCTAAATAAAAGTATGAATAAGTAACCTAACATACGTCGCCATTTTCCTTTTAAATAACAATAACAACAAAAAAACGGATATATAAAAAACAAAACTAAAAACACCTTAAAAACAAAACACACAAGAAAAATAAAAAGCCTTAAAACTATGAAATTTTGAGTAATAATAAAAAAAAATAACTTAACTAAAAGAGAACGCCATTTTGCCCACATACTTAACATGTTAAACTATCCGTGAGCAGGAACAGTGTACGTACACCCTCTCCCCACCACCCACACACACACGACACAACCACACACACACACACACACACACACGACACACACGCACACACACACACACACCACACACACACACACACACCCACACACACACGACACACCCATCGATCACACACACTGACTCCCACCTACCAGTAAAATGCTTATAAAGTTGACCAGTGGTGTTTAGTTAGTGTACGGTAGACCACACCTTCCTGACTTGACTGATGTTATTCGTTCTTCTTAACCCCGAGGGATATTTTTTTCCACCTCATTCTGATTTAGATAATGGATGATATTTTATTACTGATGCTCAATTTTTTTTTAATTTTTTTTAAGTTCGATTAAAAGAAGCCAATAAGCATATTTTTGGTGTATATTGTGTGTATGTATGTTGTATTATCCAGTATAAAAATAAATATGTAAATGTACAATATATAGGCCTATGCTGTGTATTTTGCCTATATTAGATGTAGGTGCGTAATGTGTTCAGAAAACGACAATATTTCATTCCTAAGGCGAGACATTGTTATGAAAGATGAAATTATTATTGTTACTTGTAAATAGCTAGTCAAGTATATTTACAATAGTAATTTAATTCACAAACTAAAACTATTATTTTCCTTGTTGTCAGAAACGTAAATACCTCTGATGACTACCTGTGGTGCTGGGCATTTACACCTCCCTCCCCCCACACCGTGTATACCTGTATAATAAAGTATACTGATATACCAATTTACTTAATGTTAAATGTTTTTTTTAGTATTATACAAATATATATTCATAAATGAGTATATCCACTAAATACAGGTGTTATATCTCTTTTGTTAGACTTTGATATACTGTCATACCATTAATCAACTGCTAATAATGGTTCTGAATATACGTCGTGATATTTAATAAGAAAAAATCCATTACTTTAAATATATACTTTAACATTATTGTGTCTCTAATGACTCGTATGTTGAAGTGTATATAATAAATCAACGACTCGACATGTATTAATTTTAAAGATTCATTCAACACAAATAGTCAATGGTTGTAAAATATATTGGTTTATTTTTTAGGTATATCTATATCAAGGTATATATCCTAGAGAGAATGTGTGGGTAGAGGGGTATGAGGAAGGCGTGTGTGTGGGTAGAGGGGTATGAGGAAGGCGTGTGTGTGGGTAGAGGGGTATGAGGAAGGCGTGTGTGTGTGGGTAGAGGAGTATGAGGAAGGCGTGTGTGTGGGTAGAGGAGTATGAGGAAGGCGTGTGTGTGGGTAGAGGAGTATGAGGAAGGCGTGTGTGTGGGTAGAGGGGTATGAGGAAGGCGTGTGTGTGGGTAGAGGGGTATGAGGAAGGCGTGTGTGTGGGTAGAGGAGTATGAGGAAGGCGTGTGTGTGGGTAGAGGGGTATGAGGAAGGCGTGTGTGTGGGTAGAGGTGTATGAGGAAGGCGTGTGTGTGGGTAGAGGAGTATGAGGAAGGCGTGTGTGTGGGTAGAGGGGTATGAGGAAGGCGTGTGTGTGGGTAGAGGGGTATGAGGAAGGCGTGTGTGTGGGTAGAGGTGTATGAGGAAGGCGTGTGTGTGGGTAGAGGGGTATGAGGTAGGCGTGTGTGTGGGTAGAGGAGTATGAGGAAGGCGTGTGTGTGGGTAGAGGGGTATGAGGAAGGCGTGTGTGTGGGTAGAGGGGTATGAGGAAGGCGGTGTGTGTGGGTAGAGGAGTATGAGGAAGGCGTGTGTGTGGGTAGAGGGGTATGAGGAAGGCGTGTGTGTGGGTAGAGGGGTATGAGGAAGGCGTGTGTGTGTGGGTAGAGGGGTATGAGGAAGGCGTGTGTGTGGGTAGAGGTGTATGAGGAAGGCGTGTGTGTGGGTAGAGGGGTATGAGGAAGGCGTGTGTGTGGGTAGAGGGGTATGAGGAAGGCGTGTGTGTGGGTAGAGGGGTATGAGGAAGGCGTGTATGTTACCGCGGGGATTATAGTTAGTCACTTCCTGTAAGACGACAAGTAATACTCTGTTGATAGATGTCTTCCCCACCCACCCACCCACACCTCCCCTAACCCATTCACACGCCCACACCTCCGCCAACCCGCCCACGCGCCCACCCACCCACCCACCCACCCTCGTGATGATAGCCGTATTAATAATAATAATAATGATAATAATAAAACGAAGAAAAAACAAAATAATTATAAAAAAAACAAAATAAAAATAAAATAAAATTAACAACAACAACATTCAGTTAAAAAAGTGGACACACACACACACACACACACACACACACGTGCAACAAAGAGCAAACAAAGAATTTAATAAATCAGACGGAGAATACGAATGATAATAAGCAATATCACGAGAAGAAACTATTGTAATTATTCAACACGGACTGACTTTATCTTCCCTCCCTTTCTACCTCCTTCTATCCTTCCCTCCCTCTTTCCCTCCTTCTTCCTTAACCCTTCCCTCCCTCCCTCCCTCTCTCCCTTCCTTCTACCAACTTCCCTCATTCCTTCCCTCTTTCCTATCCTCCCAATGTCTATTCTTAACTTCCCTCTCCATCCTACACTCCTTCCCCCCCCCTCCCTCCCTCTCACCCCCCTCCCTCCCACCCTCCCGGCCATCTCTCTCCCTCCCGCTAGGCCGGATAAGCGCACCATACATCAGGCCATCACAGATTGAAACACTTAAGGCCAAACACCTCCCCAGGGGCGTGTATATTCCTCCGAGGCAACAATGTGGGTGACAAATAAGGCCATTTTTCTCTCCTATTCTCGGTGTGTGTGCGTGTGTCGTGAAGGATCTACTGCCCAGACACTCTGTACTCGTATTAATGTGGCCTCATGAGCAACGATAATGAGGGCGTGGGGGAGGGGAGGATGTGTGTGGGGGAGGGTTTGTGTGTGGGGGAGGGGGATGTGTGTGGGGGAGGGGGATGTGTGTGAGGGAGGGTTTGTGTGTGGGGGAGGGTTTGTGTGTGGGGGAAAGTTTGTGTAGGGAGGGTTTGTGTGTGGGGGAGGGTTTGTGTGTGGGGGTGGGTTTATGTGTGGTGGAGGGTTTGTGTGTGGGGGAGGGTTTGTGTGTGTGGGGGAGGGTTTGTGTGTGGGGGAGGGTTTGTGTGGGGAAGGGTTTGTAGGTAGTAGGCAGCTATCAAATAGGGAGGTACTACCGCCTTGGAAGATATTGGAAGCATAATGTGTTGGCTGGTGGTAGACTCTGCTGCTATATGTGACCAAGTCCCAGGTTGATGATCTGTTTTCCTGCCTCATGTACACACAATTGCTGGGTCTCAATTGTTTCTCTTACTATTGACAACACAACATACAGTACATCCAGTATATTGTTTCTCACTATTGTTTTTTTATGGTCCTTTATTATTATTATTACAGTGTTGTTATTATTAATATTGTTTTCTTTATTATTTTATTTTTAATTTCGTATTTTTATTATAAATTTTATTTACTATGATTTATTATTATTACTATTTATATTATTATTATTATTACATTTTCGCCCCCCAGGCCCCAGTGTGGGTCAGTGACCTGTGCCCGGGTGGGCACTTCATTATATAATACCTCATTATCTCGTTATGCAATTAATTAAGTAAAATTACTCAATACATTAAATGCATTCCTCATTATACAATACATCACCTCATTACCGCATTATACAATACGTCACCTCATTATGCAATACATTACCTCATTATACAATACATTACGTCATTATAAAGTACATTACCTCATTATACAATACATTACCTCATTATACAATACCTCATTACCTCATTATACAATAAATCACATTATACAATACATTATCTCATTGTACAATACAGTACCTCATTATACAATACATTACCTCATTATACAATACATTATCTCATTATGCAATACAATACCTCATTATACAATACATTACCTCATTATACAATACATCACCTCATTATAGAATACAATACCTCATTACCTCATTATACAATGCATCACCTCATTATACAATACAATACCTCATTACCTCATTATACAATGCGTCACCTCATAATACAATACAATACCTCATTATACAATACATCACCTCATTATACAATACATTACCTCATTATACAATACATCACCTCATTATACAATACATTACCTCATTATACAATACATTACCTCATTATACAATATATCACCTCATTATACAATGCAGCACCTCATTATACAATGCATCACCTCATTATACAATACGATACCTCATTATACAATACAGTACCCCATTATACAATACATTACCTCATTATACAATGCATCACCTCATTATACAATACAATACCTCATTATACATTACAGTACCTCATTATACAATACATTACCTCATTATGCAATACATCACCTCATTATACAATACAATACCTCATTACCTCATTATACAATGCATCACCTAATTATACAATACAATACCTCATTATACAATGCATCACCTAATTATACAATACATTACCTCATTATACAATACATCACCTCATTATACAATACAATACCTCATTACCTCATTATACAATACATTACCTCATTATACAATACATCATCTCATTATACACACTGTAGTGAAATATGCCGACCCAAAAATACCAAATTAACGTTTAATGAGTGAAATACGACACTTGAGCTTAATGTGATTTTAATTTCACATGAGTTTATAGATCATTCGATACCAGGTGAGTAATTATAGCCTTTAATTACCTGTGTGATGAATTTTTATTACTTTACCGAGGACAGGAAAGAGAGAGAGAGAGAGAGAGAGAGAGAGAGAGAGAGAGAGAGGACATACATTTATTGTTATTTTTTTTTGTTATTTCCTTCTTTTTCTTATTCGTTGTCATTCCTTCATTTATTGTCATTCATCCATTCTTTCATTCTTTCACAGTCATTCTTTCATTGATAGTCATTTTTCCATTCATTGTCATTCCTTCATTCATTGTCATTCCTTCTTTCTCCCAATCTTTCAACCACTGTCTTTCTTCTTTCTGCCATTCCTTCATTCCCTATCATTCCTTCGCTCTTATTCCTTCAATCACTATCATTCCTTTACTCTCATTCCTTCAATCACTATCATTCCTTTACTCTCATTCCTTCAATCACTATCATTCCTTTACTCTCATTCCTTCAATCACTATCATTCCTTCATTCTCATTCCTTCAATCACTATCATTCCTTCACTCTCATTCCTTCAATCACTATCATTCCTTCACTCTCATTCCTTCAATCACTATCATTCCTTCACTCTCATTCCTTCAATCACTATCATTCCTTCACTCATTCCTTCACTCTCATTCCTTCAATCACTATCATTCCTTTACTCTCATTCCTTCAATCACTAGCATTCCTTTACTCTCATTCCTTCATTCCCTATCATTCCTTCGCTCTTATTCCTTCAATCGCTATCATTCCTTCACTCTCATTCTTTCAATCACTATCATTCCTTTACTCTCATTCCTTCAATCACTATCATTCCTTCACTCGCATTCCTTCAATCACTATCATTCCTTCACTCTCATTCCTTCAATCACTATCATTCCTTTACTATCATTCCTTCAATCACTATCATTCCTTTACTCTCATTCCTTCAGTCACTATCATTCCTTCACTCTCATTCCTTCAATCACTATCATTCCTTCACTCTCATTCCTTCAATCACTATCATTCCTTCACTCTCATTCCTTCAATCACTATCATTCCTTCACTCTCATTCCTTCAATCACTATCATTCCTTCACTCATTCCTTCACTCTCATTCCTTCAATCACTATCATTCCTTTACTCTCATTCCTTCAATCACTATCATTCCTTTACTCTCATTCCTTCATTCCCTATCATTCCTTCGCTCTTATTCCTTCAATCGCTATCATTCCTTCACTCTCATTCTTTCAATCACTATCATTCCTTTACTCTCATTCCTTCAATCACTATCATTCCTTTACTATCATTCCTTCAATCACTATCATTCCTTTACTCTCATTCCTTCAGTCACTATCATTCCTTCACTCGCATTCCTTCAATCACTATCATTCCTTCACTCTCATTCCTTCAATCGCTATCATTCCTTCACTCTCATTCCTTCAATCACTATCATTCCTTCACTCTCATTCCTTCAATCACTATCATTCCTTCACTCATTCCTTCACTCTCATTCCTTCAATCACTATCATTCCTTTACTCTCATTCCTTCAATCACTATCATTCCTTTACTCTCATTCCTTCAATCACTATCATTCCTTCATTCTCATTCCTTCAATCACTATCATTCCTTCACTCTCATTCCTTCAATCACTATCATTCCTTCACTCTCATTCCTTGATTCACTGCCATTCCTTCATTCTTACAGCCTCAGGTGAATGTTTTCAGCTGTGATCTTTCCCGACCACAACAAAGGCCTCAGTTTAAATGGTTCTCCTCCCACACGAGCCAGCTACGGTACCCATCACTAGTAAGACCACCCCCTCTTAAAGACCAACCCCTCTTAAAGACCACCCCCTCTTAAAGACCACTTGTGTATGTGTAATGTGTCGATTAACATTTATTCACATTAAATATGTTAGGATGTAGTTATTGATATTTAACTCTTTAGGGGTGACCAGATTACAACATCGTCTTCAAAGGGTTAAGTTATTTTTTCTTAAGGGGTTAAAACATCGTCATTGTTATTAAAGGGTTGAACCATCTTCGTCAAAGGGTTAAACTATCGTCCTTAAAGGGTTAAATTACCATCATTAAAGGACAAAAACTATCGTCTACAAAAGTTTTAACAACTTAAACCAATAAAAGAAACACACACACACACACACACACACACACACACACACACACACACACACACACATTATTTTATTCAATATTAATTAAAACACCTTAAAACACACACCACGATAAAACAATCAGTCACACATCGTTTTAATTACCGAACTTAAATGAATCAGAACGAGTGTTATTATTCCGTGTAATTATCTAAACCGGACAATTATTAAAAAAGGAGTATAATCTATCAAGTATAGTTGTGTGTAATTACCAGTTTATTAACGATTGAATTGCTCTGTCTGTCTGTCTGTCTGTCTGGTTGTCTGTCTGTCTGTCTGTCTGTCTGTCTGTCTGTTGTCGTAATAAACACTAATGAACTGAGGCAACATCATTATTTCCAAACTTACGTCAGAAAGGTTCGGTAATAGCGATTGTGTCATTGTTATTTTTTTGGTTTTTTAATTAAATGTTGATTTTTCTTTGTTTGTCTGTCATATAATGCAAAAAAAAAATAGTTCACTTTGTTTGTTTGTTTGTTTGTATATATAATTAAGATTGGATGTTACGATAGTTTTTAAAAAGGATTATAAATTATTATTATTATTATTATTATTATTACTATTATTATTATTATCATTATTATTATTATTATTATTATTGTTGATTTTATTTCTTATTTTCGTTGTGTCTGGATACTAAAATAATTATATTGTTTAATTTTCTTCTTATAGCCGTTCTATATATTACGTTAGTATAAGTTATAGATTTATATTACCATTATTATATTAAAATATCCTTATTGTTTGTTAGAAGTGTATAATTGGGTCATTTGAAACATCTCCACCCCATATTACTTACACAAATATAGGGGTTTGCTCTAATTGATTATATATTATTATTTAAAATTTTACTATTATTATCTATAGACAGAATATAGCAGCATAATATTTTGTCTACATATTATATTATATTATATTACCACCCGTCTATAGGTAAAAGAAAAATACATTAAATTTTGCTATTTTATATATACAGTATATTCTAATTAATTCCTTCCTCCATTTTACCAATTTTTTCTACCTATCAATAAAACTAATTTGTCTTCTGTAAATAATTAATTCAGGGATTAGTTTAAAGAGCTTGCCACGGCTTCAGTTACTTAGCAGATTTTTTAGCTAGATTTCTTCACATCCCAGTTACCTTTCCTCACATCCCAGTTAACTTTCCTCACATCCCAGTTACCTTTCCTCACATCCCAGTTACCTTTCCTCACATCCCAGTTAACTTTCCTCACATCCCAGTTAACTTTCTTCGCATCCCAGTTAACCTTTCTTCACATCCCAGTTAACTTTCTTCACATCCCAGTTAGTCACAGTTAGGAGAGAGACTGACCTGTCGTCCAAACAGTTAGAAAAAAATAACAAAGATGGCGGAGAATTGTGCTTTACACTCACCTGGAATCTGATTTTCACTTTTATATTTGTTGTTGTTGTTGTTGTTGTTTGTGGTGGTGTTAGTGATAGTGGTGGTGATTTTGTTGCACATAAGCACACAAACAGAACCACACACACACACACACACACACACACACACACACACACACACACACACACACACGTCTTTTGACCTTGCGGCTCATAAAACAAAACACAATTAGGAAATCCACCTGAAACAAGCTCGTTTATAGACTGGGGTAGTTGTGTATGTGTGTGTGTGTAGACGGGACAAATCACCATCTACCTAGGGTCCCCCCCCCCAGCATCCGTCTCTTCTTTTGTCTTCTTACCCTCTTGTAGCCTTTACCCCTGTTGTTGACCAAGACACCGGCCGTTCCTAGAAGGTGGTCAGTGTAGCGTAGATGAAATGACCATTCTCTCTCAGGAGCCGTCGTGGGTTTTGCCGCTGAGAAAAAATAACTCAGCCAATTACAAACATTTGTCTAGGAAGGATGGAAATGAATTTTTACACCTGTACAATTCAACTAAAATAATTATAATAATATAGTATTGAATTTAAAGTTACAGAAAAAATTAGAAGACGAACAAAACTTATATATTCACTAAATTTGGAAGTCTCGTCCTATAGTAAACAGGTGACCCAGTGTTTGAGTAATCCAGTAACACAAATTATCACTGTGAACGTTATATTTATCTCGTGTTTTCAATTACATTTTCTATTACCACATCTTTTACTTTAGTTTACAACCACAAAAATTCTGAAACTTTTTATTTAAAATTTTCGATATACTGAGATGGAAAGATTATTAAAATATATTATTCGATTCATTTTTTTTTATTTATCGTATTAACTATAGAATATTTATTGTATGATTTATTTTATTTATAACTGAAGAAAAAATATAGTCTTGAGTATCCTGTCAGTCCAGTGTTCTGTAAATAAATTATCCTTCAGGAAGAGGAGAAAAATATATATTACTTTTTTTCTGAATCGTCATTGCCATCATTTATTACCCGTAAGTAGAATCAAAACTAATATATTCATTTTTCATATTAATAGTACCATTTTAAAATTAGTTTCAAGTAATTTATTATATAATTTTTGTTTAATATTTTTTTTTTCGAGCTGTTGATAGAAATGACTCCGCTTATTCTCTAATGGTGACCCGAAGAAGAGACATACCGTTAATACTTCCTTGTTGACCTGTAACACTTGCTACTTGTTTGTAACGTGTTTTATTAGACTCTTTTTTTCCTTTGCAAATAATTATACCTTCTACTCATTTATACATTTAAAGCAGAATTCCAACCGTATGTATGATGTCCAGTACGTGATATTTTAACAATTAAATATATAAGAGGTTTTACAGTCTACAATTTATAGCGACTCATTATCGTCTCTGAAGTTGTACGAACAGGACATTTCCTTGATGGGAAAAACAGATGAAATGTTAATTAAAAAAACACGAGTTGCTAATAATATCGCAATGTTATATAAATGCATTAAGATATTTTCCTTTAAGAATCATAAACCATTAGAGTTATTTATAATTTTACAAAAAATACAAATATATAAATAAATACTCGAATACTCGGGCAGTGTGGATATAACATACTGCATACTAAACCATCCGCTGGCGCTGCGCTCGACCACCACACCCTATGTATTAAGAAATAATTTGTATTTTTTTCGAATTTACTCCTGAGATGTAGTACAAATTATCATATTATCTCACCTACCAGTACAGTAAATATATATAAGGCCAAGCATAAGTGTTTAAGATGGTAAGAAATACTGAACTGACAATTCTTAACATCAACACAGAAGCCAGATTACTATAGGTTCATAAGATAGACTTTCTTCTTAACTGGAGAAGTAAGAATATACCTAACTGGCTGCCTTAACTTCAAGCATTAAAAGAAATACTATATAATAAAAGTGGCATCAAAATTTTACTGAGACTTTAGTTAAACACTGTATACTGTCACTGGTGAATCTGTTCCCTGGACATTACTTGGTCTCTGATGATCTAAGCCAATGATTACTAGCTTTTTATATAGTTTTTTCTTATTGGCTACATTTCGTCAGCTCAAAAGTCTGGGTTTATTGACCTGATTGGTGGATGACTTTTCCTTGGAAGGGTTGATAGTCATAGCTGCTTTTATTAACATCAACAATACTCCACAACCACTATGACATATCAACGAATATCTTACCAAAGCTTGTTTATGGGATCAATATCTATGAGAGAGAAACACTATAATGACTCCACTATTAAGGGTACAACATTAAGAGTCCATACAAGAAATCAGTGGGAGGAAGAGTTAGTGAAATGTGACTGGTAAAGTGAGTAGACTTTTATATCTACTGAAATTTAATCATAAACAAAAATTATTTCTTCAATTCTTAGTCTTTTTAATACTTCCCGTTGTTACTCTCTATATAAAATATGTGTATTCATTTTTCTTAGGGTTCAAGAGCAGTTTGCATGCCATTTCCTCTAAGTGAGACAGCTAAAGTGAGCCATTTAATGTATTTTTTCTGTAATTTATTGCTTGAAAATTTATCTTTGTATCGTGATGAAGAGAGTTAGATGCGTTCAAATGTTTACCAGTTAAGATAAAAAGTGATCTTACAGAACAAGTCATTATGGTAAAGTTAAGTGAGGCAGTTTGTGAGAATCTTGTGTCGGTAACGAAGGGAGAAATTTAACTTAGGGTACTTTGAGATTCATGGCCCTGGCCTGTGTGTGTGTGTGTGTGTGTGTGTGTGTGTGTGTGTAGCAGCTCTCATGTAAACACTACAAACTTCTATGCTAAAGACTGCCATCATCTATCAGCTGACACACAGATGGCGCCAGATGCTCAGAACTCTCAAATTAATGTTTTCCTTCGTTGTTGTGAAAACTCTTCCCTCTTGTTCATATTACTCTCTCTCTCTCTCTCTCTCTCTCTCTCTCTCTCTCTCTCTCTCTCTCTCTCTCTCTCTCAAAAAACCCCACTTTCTCAATTCACTCAAAAATTGTGGTCTGCATCACCTGAAGAAAGACAGGATAAAAAAATCGAAAAGCAAAAAAAAGAAAAAATCCCTTACTAATTCCACATGAGTTCCAAATCCATTAGGGCGTCCGGTTCGTGGGAATGAAGCAGCTGGGATTGGGAGCAAATGAATGGCATAAGTGAGGGCTCCCCGATCTTATAATGTGGAGCCACAGGTATCACTAAGGGTGAAAATCCCACTGCATTTGTTCCTCAGGCTCGACCTCACCGGGTGGCCAAGACGTAGAGCCATAACGCCTCGATGCCATCCACTTGGATCCCTTCCCGAGCGTGTTTTGATAGGCTGGCGCTGATTGGCTGCGGCCTCAACCAAACGGAGCAATCAGGAACAAGAGTGATGGATCTAATAGAACGTCTGACGCTAATGTGGCCATCTCTGAGTGAATAAAACCTCCTTATTTTTTCACGCGTTTGCTGAAGCGTTTAAGGGTTTTTCAGATTGATCCAATCACCAGGAAAGAATTGAGGTGATTCGCTCGCTCGTAGCCAGAGTCTCAGAAACCCGTACGTTATTATTTGTTGTTACTCCTCGTTACCGATGTCAAGAGATGAGGCGACACCGTACTTTAGTTACGGTGAAGTTGCAGTACGATTTTGCTGTCATTTTATCCGCCATCTTTGTATCGTACCTTATATGATCCACTCTAGTATTTTCTCACATTCTCAGGAGAAAAAAATTAATACATGAACCTTTTGAGAATGAAGTACCTGGCTCAGTGTGTTATTTACCGAGGCTTTCAATTATTCGCTTCTTGTGGGTGTTTTACTGGCTGGCTGGAGAAGGAACGAAATTACGGGTCATTCACTCGAGACGATGCCCTTTTGTGTGTTCGTCTTGATCCAAGCGGTTCCTGGGGGAGGGAGGGAGGGAGGGACGTGGTAAGTTACCCATTGACTCGAGTCTTCACCACAGTAACCCGAGGAAACATGAAGAAGGAATGAAGCCACCGAATCAACAGCATTAAACAAGGTTCCTTTGTTTTAACTTGCTTTATCCTAGAGGTTCCTGTAGGATGAAGGGAAAGATATGGCAGTTATTTCCAAGGACTCAAGAATCCTGAAAGTGGTGTTGATCCGTCATAAATTTGCCACATTTCCTCTATCCAAAAGAGAAAGAGTAGTTGGTCGTTTTCTCTTTGTCTCTTATATGTTGGGTCGGGTGTGAGTCGTGACACCTGGAGCGTTTCTTGGTATTGTGTGATAATCTCTGACACTCCTACCCTGTTGAGGCGATAACCACAGCTACACTCATCTCTCTCCTCCGTATCTTCCTCTTCCATTTCTTTCCTCCTCCTCCTCCATCTCACCTTCCTCCTCCTCCTTCTCTCTCCCTCTACTTCATATTCCTCCTTCATCCTTCATGTCTCTCCCTCCCTCCCCATCTCTCCTTTCCTCTATCTGTGACCCCTCCATTCCTCTCTCTCCAATAATCAAAGAATCTCACCCGCCCTGGCTGGTTCCTCTACCCATTGATTTCCTCACATGATGACAGTATGAACATGGCCTCTATCTGCACTCTGAACGATACCATATGAAAGAGGGTGTATTACCTAATGGATTTCCCTCTCCCCTTAGGGTCAGTCATCAACCGTTCCACTTCTAAGGGGAACCGAAACCATTGATATCACTCGTGTTGGGTCAATTGTAGGATGGATTTAAAGTCTAATGGTTATTTTTATTAGGACGAGGAACCAACTAGTGTGTCCTTTATGAGAGCAGGTGGTTCTGTTTTAATAATGGTCGTGGCCCATTTGGTTTAGATAGATTGATTGTAATGGGGAATTGATATGAACCATTACATTTATTTGATGATAGTTTATATTTATTCATTAATTGTATTCCATTAGGGGAAGAGTTGATACTTGTTAATGATCGGACCAACACTGTACAAGGTCACTCCTGTAATGGTGAACCAGTCATTTTCGGTGATGTTATCCAAATTTTTTGTTCCCATTAATAAATTGACTATCCCATTATTATTACCATAGTCTCATTTGGAGCAGAATCTCCTATTAGAGTCTTAATTAAGGCTAGAATTCTCCCATTAACATCAGAACCTTCCCCATTATGAGTAGAACCTTGCAATGGAGAGTGATAGAACCCATCCCGATTAGAATTGACACCACCACTACCACTGATGAACCACCACTACCACTGATGAACCACCACTACCACTGATGAACCACCACTACCACTGATGAACCACCACTACCACTGATGAACCACCACTACCACTGATGAACCACCACAACCACTGATGAACCACCACTACCACTGATGAACCACCACTACCACTGATGAACCACCACTACCACTGATGAACCACCACTACCACTGATGAACCACCACTACCACTGATGAACCACCACTACCACTGACGAACCACCACTACCAGTCATAGAGAAAACAACAGATTTTTATACCCTGTTCCCTGTACATACTTTGGAATAGATGAATTAATTCTTCATTATCATCACCATCATCATCAATCATCATCATCATCATAATCATCATCAAGTTATTAACACGGAATTGCTCTCTCGGCGGCTAATTGGTCCATTTTTTTCATTGTGGGCGGAGCTACGTGCAGTGTTGTATTGATCAACCAATCACGGACGGGATAATAAGCAGAGGCAATACAGTGTTATGTTCGTTGACGGCAGTGAGGGTGATGAAGGTCGAAGTGCTTCTACTAAATGTATAGGGATTTTGAGTCTTGTGGAATATGGGTTGGGTATGCCGTTCTTCCATGAGTATAATTGAGCCAATATAGATATGAGAGAGAGAGAGAGAGAGAGAGAGAGACTGATATTTTTTCTGACAGTTAACTATACTCACAAAGGTTCTGGTTAGGTCGTGTAGCTGTTTTGGAAATTAATACATACGCGATTTGTAAAATATGCATACACATATATGTATATAATATGTACCATGTGCCGTTATCCTCTCTCTCTCTCTCTCTCTCTCTCTCTCTCTCTCTCTCTCTCTCTCTCTCTCTCTCATTTTCTTTTTCTTCCTTCTTACTTCCTTCGTTAATCCTTCCCCTCTTCTCTTTCCCTTCCTTCCTCGTTCCTCCCTCTCCATGGAAGGCTTAATTGCAGAAGAAAAGAGGAAGGGGCAGAAGAGGAGGAAAAGAGGAAAGGAGAGAAGAGCGGGAAGAGGAGGGTTAAAACTTGATGAAATAAGTGGGAACGAGGGATTGAAAGAGAATTAAGGGAGAAGAAGGAAATAGAGCAAGGGGGTGGAAGATGGAGGGAGAAAGAGGAAGAGGGGACGAGGAGAGGAAGGGAGGGGAGGCAGAAAGAGGAAGAGGGAGGGAAGGGAGGGAGAGAGAGAGGGAGGTAGGCAGGTAGGAGGGGAGGGACTCCACTTCCCGGTATCATTACGTACTAATGACACTTGTCAGGTATTAATAACACGACCAGAGTGAAAATTACTCAGGTGCTGCTGCTTATTGAGTCCCTCACTCATGATGGATTACATACACATGTGCGTGAGTTTATGTGCACACCAACGCTCATAACACGGAATACGTATACGGACCTCATGTGCACACCAACGCTCATAACAAAGATAGTTGTGATTCAAGTGTGTACATGAACTAAGAAACATAGATATACACTCACACACACATGAGATGAACATGTACACTCCCCCAAGAAATTATCGGCCCCTTACCTCATCGATACAATGTGTCAATGGACGAATATTTCAGATGACTAATTGTGATTCCTGTATTATGTTGGTAGGTCTGCCTTCCTGGTATATGTGAGGTTACCAGTTATTATTTCTGGCATTTGTTGTAATTATGGTGAATCACTGGGCTCCATCTTTAGTAGAATAATATAATGGTATTAATGTAGCGAAAATATATCAACGATAGTCAAATAGTGGATGTTTTCTGCTGGTAATCCATGACCAGCACTAGTGCCTGAGACTCATTGGAAGACACAGCTTGTACCGACACACGGAGAAATGTCACTTTCCGAATAACAGCATAACGATAAATCAATGATTGTTTGCATTATGATAACCTTACCGTAACTGTAATGGGTAAGATAATTATAATACTCATATAGTGATAATGACTACTAAATAATGCTACAAACGTCTCCATACTGACTGTCAATGCCATGGGAGGACTTGACGACATTGTCTCGTAGTGTGTATCAGATAATGACTCATGAGATGATGCGTCATCCTCATAATTGTTACCTCAGCAAATGAGGTAGAAATAATATCGAAATGCATCAAACATTATGTCATTGTAATTAAATATGGCATCATAATACACCTGTAATTACGGTATTTACAAATGAATATAATATCGGATCACAGTGTTTCATATTTCGTTCGAAGCGACTCCATTGTAACCTCGTCTCATGAAAACAGAGTAAAGTTATATTCCTTTTTGGTAACCCTCCCGTGGGGCTGAAATAGTACCCAAGGTGCATGAATCAACGGGGTTACTCATGACGTTATTGGTTTTACATATGGTATCACAATTCATCCCCTTTGATTACATTATATAGAGAATAGTTGGTATACTGCAGATATCATGGTGATTATCAGGTGCAAGAAGGAAGAACGGAAGGTGCAACTCACAATGAGAAATACCAACAGAACCAAGACTGTTGTGTACGTGTTATTGTGTCCATTCCAAATATATCAGGCCCAGGGGGGTAATACTTTTGGGGGGAGTGTACGTCCATTATTATCATGTGCACACAAAAAATACAACAACACACACACACACACACACACACACACACACACACACAGAGCCGTACACACTGTTACTGAACACCAGATGTCGACATAACAACACCTGCCCTTCTCTTCCCTTTGTCGTCTCCTTTGTTCTTCCTGTGGTGTAATGGTTAGCATGTTCACTTCGCAATCGAGTCGACCCGGGTTCGATCCCGGCAGGGTGAAACTATGGACAAGTTTCTTTACGCCATTTGCCTCTGTCTACCCAGCAGTAATTGGGAACCTGGATGTTAATCGATTTGCCGATCGTGTTCCGGGGTAATGGTTAGCCAGTGCAGTTGGCGAGTTGTCCGGTCTTCTCAGACTATTCCTTGACACTGGGTCATGCAGCTCGCAAACTCAGGGTGTGGTTGTTGTGTTGGCGACAGTTTCTAAACCTTAAACAAATTCACGCCTAGATGGCCCTAGGGCCGGCCAACCTCGTTACACGAGGGACAACCATTATTATATATAGGTTAGGTTAGTTTAGGTGTTGAAGAGAAATGTCCGTTCTTAACTGCTGGGTAATACGAGTGTACAGAAACGATTTTAATAAAACATCCGCGAACTGAGAGAACTGACAGCTCCTCCTGCAGTGATAAATGTGCAAGGGGCGTCACCACACATACATCATCACACACCACCACCACACTATACCACATAACACTCTCACCACACACCACCACCACACTATACCACATAACACTCTCACCACACACCACCACCACACTATACCACATAACACTCACCACACATACATCATCACACACCACCACCACACTATACCACATAACACTCACCACACACCACCACCACACTATACCACATAACACTCTCACCACACACCACCACCACACTATACCACATAACACTCTCACCACACACCACCACCACACTATACCACATAACACTCTCACCACACACCACCACCACACTATACCACACAACACTCTCACCACACACCACCACCACACTATACCACATAACACTCACCACACATACATCATCACACACCACCACCACACTATACCACATAACACTCTCACCACACACCACCACCACACTATACCACATAACACTCACCACACACCACCACCACACTATACCACATAACACTCTCACCACACACCACCACCACACTATACCACATAACACTCACCACACATACATCATCACACACCACCACCACACTATACCACATAACACTCACCACACGCCACCACCACACTATACCACATAACACTCTCACCACACACCACCACCACACTATACCACATAACACTCTCACCACACACCACCACCACACTATACCACATAACACTCTCACCACACACCACCACCACACTATATCACATAACACTCTCACCACACACCACCACCACACTATACCACATAACACTCACCACACACCACCACCACACTATACCACACAACACTCTCACCACACACCACCACCACACTATACCACACAACACTCACCACACGCCACCAAACCCACAACAACTCCACCACACACAATCACAACTTACTACTACTACACACCACCGCACACACACACACACACACACACACCACTACAGTGATAGTATCGTGTTCATCTTCCACATGAATCATCAGCTGCTGTGGTCTGGTGTAACTTTACTGGCCTCAGGTGATTCATAGTCTAATTAACTAGAGATTTAAAGCCACCAACGCTGTCTGTATGTGGCGGCATCTCTCACGTCTGTCTGTCTCTCTGTCTGTCTGTGAGTGTGTGATTGTGTGTGTGTTTGGTTATGTGCGTGTATACCTTTCTGTTTGGGTGTTTGTTTGCCTCTCTCTCTCTCTCTCTCTCTCTCTCTCTCTCTCTCTCTCTCTCTCTCTCTCTCTCTCTCTCTCTCTCTCTCTCTCTCTCTCCTACCACCATAAAAACACTAGTGAGGAACCATGCTTTCAACCAACCAAATCCAAGGAAAATTATACCAAACGAAGGCGCTAAGGTATTTAACACTGAGTATATCCTAAGCACTATACCACCTCTTCTGTCCCCTCCTATAACACCCCCCCCCCCACTCCCCTCCCTTCTTTCCCCTCCCATCCTTTTTTTTCCTCTTACACTAAGGCCACCTCCCACTACTCCTCCCCTTCCATTAGTTTCTTCGCACTATTATTTACCCTTGTGGTAATGGTAACAGCGGCTGGTGAACACGGCAGTCTGGTCATGATTATCTTGGAAGGCAGGAGCTACGGCTGTTAGGGTGGTGTTACTGTAGGTCCTGAGGGGAAGATGGAATGTGTGTTTGTGTGTTGGGGTGTGGAAGGGTGTGACAGAGAGAGAGAGAGAGAGAGAGAGAGAGAGAGAGGTGGACAGAGGAAAAGACGAAAAGAAGTAAAGAAGAAAGATAAATTAGGTTAGGTTAGGTTCCTCTCTTCATCTCCCGCCCACCTTTTCCCTTCCCTCTTCTCCCCTTCCCCCCCTCCCCTCCCTTCCTCTCCCCCTTCTTCCCCATTTCACCCCCGCCACCCCCCTCCCCGGAGCCAATAACACCCCTCATAACCCAATCAAACTGCTACAATCACTTAAACTCACTCCCGTCGTCCAATCCCCCCCCCTAATCCATCCAAATCGCTAATCTGTCCCAAAAATCTCTAATCTGCCTATAATTATCCGTGACGTCACAGGTAATAAAATAATGCCGCCATTCACACCTGTCCGTCTCACCTGTACGTCTGATTAGTAATATTACCCTTCCTTTCAAATCCTAATCTCCTCCCTTCCCTTAATCTTCCACGCCTTTGCCTCGAATCACTCGTGTTATGGCTCCTCCAAACGTCCAATCATTTCGAGTTTTCCACGCCTTTACGTCCAATCCGCATCATTTTACCTGTTCCTTTACCAGCCAATCAGAATCAATTACCACACTATCTGGCCAATCACACACACACACACATACACACACACACACACACAGGAGTACTCAGAGTTAGTGAGCTGCTACCGCTACTTATCCCTCACATGGACACCTACCTACCTACCTACCAACCTACCTACCTACCAATCTACCTACCTTCCTACCTACCTACCTACCTACCTACCTACCAATCTACCTACCAATCTAACTACCTACCTACCGTACCTACCTCTGTCCCAAATGACCCACTTACCTACCTATATACCTTCTCATTTACCTACCTGACTATACTTACCTATTTATCCACTTACCTATCTAATTATCTATATGTTTACCTGTTTACCTGGCCACCTACTTACCACTCTGCCTTCCTACTCAATTTCATTCTTATCTACCTATTCACTACTTGTCTATCGTTCCTACAAGAGACATTTTCATCTTCCTCCTTCTCATCATCATCATCATCATCACTACTGAATAAAAATTGTTGTCATATACTGTCACAATTTTTATTTTTCCGTCTTTCCTCTCTATAATTTAGGTGATCTTTTTCATAATCTTTTCCTGTCTCGTGGGATCAACTCTTGCTCGGAATTCTCTTAATTTCATTCACCCACACAGTAATGAATAGTTCCCTAAGTCTTTTCGTGGCATCCCGTTAAGGTTAGGTATTAATTAAGTCTAACAGGTGTAGATGTTTATTAAGGCTTACAGGTGTAGGTGTTAATTAACGCTTACAGGTGTGGGAGGGAGGCAGGTGTAGCTTGGTAGACAGTCGCTCTTTGATGGCTGTAGGGAATAAAATTTAATTGATTATTAAGATTCACTGAAGAGCGTCTCTCTCTCTCTCTCTCTCTCTCTCTCTCTCTCTCTCTCTCTCTCTCTCTCTCTCTCTCTCTCTCTCTCTCTCTCTCTCTCTCTCAATCAGTTAGTGTTCTTGCTATGACCTTAATATTTTTTTACGATCTACACTACACAAGTTACGTTACTCTCCATAAGGTATTATTAATGAGAGTATATTATCCTTATTACGATACACTTATTGTTGATACTGTTACAATACGTTGTTACGATACACTTACTGATACGATGCACACTTATCCGCATACGATTACAAGACGCATATATTATACACTTACTGTTCTAACACTTATCGTTACGAAACACTTAATGTTCTGATGCACTTACGATACACTTGCTACTACGATCCGTCTTGGTGGAAGGACTATTTATCATACGGTTGGCAGACCCATTGTTGTGGTGGTGTTGATGTACGATAATGTGGGTCCCATTAAAGAGTCTCTTGTCTCTCTCTTACACCTGTCATACATACATACATACATACATGCATACATACATACATACATACATAAATACATACACACTGCTGCTACTACTACTTTACTGACAATTGGAATCGAGTATGACGATCATCCAGCTATGATACAATGATTAAGGATGTCAACTAGGTTAGTGAGTTCTAAGGTGACTGGAAAGCCCGATACGGGACCGGCAGGGTCGTCCACAGATGTTGCACGTGTGGAGGGCTACATCTACTGCGGGAGGGGCGACGGCAGCATCTTTCCGGCGTTTGGCGCTTGTATCCCTAGGTATGCCGTCGGGCTAACTCGAAAGTATTGAAACCTTCTCGTGTGGTGCTCCTCCAAGCGTTACGATGGAGTGATCGTCTCCCAGGTGAGGGGGTCGATTTTCACTTTTTCAGGTTTGTCTTAAGACTATCCTTATACCTTTTCAGTTGCCCGCCAGTGTTACGTTTACTATTTGCTAGGTGACTGTAAAGCAGCTGCTTTGACAGTCTACTGTCGTCCATGCGGGTAACATAACCAGTCCAACGTGGTTGTTCATGGATAATGGTAGCCTCAATGCTCCTACAGTTGGTGTCAACAAGAATACTGACATTTGTTCTTTTGTCTTCCCATCGAACTCGGAGGATGGAATGTAGACTACGTTGGTGAAAGTTGTCAAGTGCCTTGAGGTGCTTCCTGTATGTGACCTATGAATCACTGCCATATAGCAGGGTGGGTAGGACCATTACTCTATCTACGTGCAACTTTGTTGATAATTTCAGCTCCCTGCAGCTGAAGACACGGATACGGAGTCTGCCAAAGGCTTGAGCTGCACATCTGATCCGATATTGAATCTCTTCATCGATGTCCACGGGGGTGGACAGGTGGGAGCCGAGATATTGAAAGTGGGTAACTTTAGAGAGGGTAGTACCGTTAAGGTGGATGGATGGTGGATGTGTGGTTGAACCAGGGGCAGGCTGAAAGAGTATCTGAGTCTTACGTACATTCACCTCAAGGCCGAAGCGTGCATAGGCAACTGCATAGGTGTTCAGGATCTCCTGTAGGTCGCATTCAGTGTGAGCAACAAGGGTGAGGTCGTCTGCATATTGAAGTCAAGTAATGGAAGCTGCCGACACCTTTGTTCCTGCCGGGAGTCGTCTTATGTTGAAAAGATCCTTCATTCGGTACTGGATGTTCACCCTGACGGCTAAATTGGCACTAGCACGAGTAAGGAAGGGAGCCAAGAAAATGGAAAAGAAAGTTGGTGTCAGTACACACCCTTGTGTAACCCCCGTTTGGGTGGGGAAGAACTCAGACTGGGTTGCCTCACAATGGCGATGAATCTTGGTGCGCAGCCAAAACGGCTGAGGGTCAATGAGAGGGCTTCCCTGTTGCCTGAGTCGAAGGCCTTGGTTAGGTCGATGAAGGCCATGTACAGGTCACGACGCTGTTCTCTGCACTTTTCCTGTATCTAACGGGCAGCAAAGATCATGTCAATCGTGCCACGTGATGGTCTAACCCACATTAAGATTCTGGCAGGAATCTGTTTTGGAGAACTAAGGCGATAAACTTACCAAATACAGATAGCAGCGAGATCCCGCGGTAGTTGGCACAGTCTGACCGGTCTCCCTTGTTCTTATAAATATTGGGGGATTTCCTCCTTTTTCCATATATTCTCCAAGAGAGAGTGGAGATGGCTGGTAAGCAGAGGTCCATCTGCCGTATACACCTCGTCTGGGATTCTATTATGCCCTGAGGCTTTGTTATTTTTCATCTGTTTTGATGCCAGTAGCTACCTCATCCATGGATGGAGGATAGCTGAGGTGGGTCATATGTGGATGCTGAGGGACGTGCTGGGTAATCAGGACATCCACATCGGTGTTTCGGTTGAGTAGCGAATGGGTGTGTTCTTTTCAGCGCTGAAGGGTACCTTCTTAGTCTTTACTTAGGGATTTACCATCAGATGAGTGGAGGGGGGCTGCACCATGAGTGATTGGACCATAAAATGTTTTAGTAGAAATGAAAAATTCAGGCATCTTGTGTTGATCTGCAAGTTTTTCCGTTTCACATGCTTTATTTTTAAATCAGTTCTTTAGATTGCGAAGTTCCCACTAGGCCACTGCTTTCTTCTTGATTAAAGTATCAGCTTCGGTTCAAGACCGAGGGATGTTCTGCCAGTCAGTTAAGGCAGCACGTTTATAATCGATGAGTACATTGATTTCCTGTTTATTTTCATCAAACTAGACCTGGTGTATTCTTTCGATCTGGCCGAGGGTCTCTGCAGGATTTTGTTATGACAGTGTCGAGATTATCCCATTCCGCACTGGGGATTTGGGATGCTTGTTGTTGGGTTGTTTATCAGCCCATGTTCGAGCTGGGATGTGAAGGGAGAGTTTGGTTTTGACGAGCAGATGATCAGTGTCACAGTGGTCTGAGCCACGCATGGCTCGAATTATGAGGACATCCCAGCGATCGCTTTTTATGACAATGACGTAGATAATGAGATGCCAATGTTTGGTCGTAGGTGTTGCCAAGATCCCTCTAACCTGTCGGCCTGTCTAAACAAGGTATTTGTGATAGTGGGGTTGTGTGCAGCACACTTGCTGAGGAGCAGTAGACCGTTAGGATTACACTTACTTAGTCCAGTTTTCCATATGACTCCCTGCCAAATGCTAGCATCTCTGCCAACTTTGGCATTAAAGTCACCTACGAGCACAACCTTATCTTCTCTGGGGATAGAGGTTAGCATTCTGTTAAGGTCGGCGTAAAAGGCCTCCTTGGTGTCATCCTCTGCATCCAGTGTCGGGGCGTATGCACTGATGAGGAAGGCATGACGTGAGTGATTTAGTGGGACTCGGAGCGTCATGAAGCGCTCGTTGATCACCAACAGGCATTTCAGTTAGCCTATGTAGGATGCGTTGGCAGATGCCAAAGCCAACTCCATAAATGCAGTTTCTCTCCGCAGTAGGCTTACCCTTCCAGAAGGTATAGTCAGTACCCCATTCTGTGAGTCGATGCTCGTCTGGGAGGCGGGACTCACCAATGGCGGTTCTTCTTTCAAGGCGCTCATTTGCTCCAGTATCCATTAGGGTTCTGACATTCCATGCAGCGATCATAAGAGGTTGTATAGTTTTTTTATTTTTGTTTTTAGGCAGGCTATGTTTAGGGCACCTTTTCTAGCCACCTCCCCATGTGGGGGGGGGGGGGTAGCAGAGTGGCTCCTCGAAAGGGCTTCTCCATCGCACAGACAGGACTGGATTGCCCTGGTGCCTAGATCCCAGTGTATTAAACGACCATCTTTTCTGTGCCCCCCATGTGCAGAGTTGTGACATTGAGACTCCTGGTAGGTATCTCTGCCTGTCCACGTCGGGACTCGTCCGTCACCATAGGACTTTTTTGGGGGTATTAGGATTTTGATGATCATGAGAGCTATGATGAGTTGGATGATGGCTGCCTGTGAGTTGATTTATGTGGTGAGGCAGTAACACAGGAACACATCTTTGCTCTCCCTTTTCCTGATCCAGTGGTGCAAAGTTTGCAACGACTGGGGAGAAGGAGAGTTGCATTGGACTGTTGATAGCCAAGTTTGCTGGGTTTTTCCTTAGTAGCCTGTCCATCATGCATTGCCTTCATCCATCAGTGTAGTCGTTGGGCTCCCATTTTGATAACCTCTTCCGCCTATACCATTAGGGTCTCGTTGGAGCTCTGTAAGCATGTATGCCTAATGTGGAGCTCCACCGCAGATTTTCCGTTTGGGGTTTACTCCCGTAGCCTTAAATCTATCAAGGTTATTCCGCAAGGCAGCGGGGTAGTGGTTGGTAGGCGCCAGGACGTTGTCCACATGCCAGTGGGCCTATGTGCCGTCCCTCTGGGGCCACTGCTGCTCCGAGATCCCCCTCTGGTCTAGCCTGGGCCCATAAGGCACCCAGTTACCGTCTGTTGCCACGAGGAGGCACAGCAGGAGTGTTGATGGTGAAGAGACTGTGTACTGGCAGGGGAAAACTTACGCAAGTTGCTTCCCTGTTCGCCTCGAGGGCAAGCCAGCGGCGGTAGCTGAAAGCGAGAGGAAGCAAGCAGTGCTTGCACCTTAACACTAACATAATGCTGCCACACTATACGCATTACACCACTCTGAGCACACACACACACGCACAACATCCTTAAAATTCACCGAGATACTCACATTTTCATGGGCCTGACCCCCTACCCCCCACCTTACACTCATCTGTACAAGGAAGGTTCATACAGGTGTTCACATAAGATGAGAAACAAGAACAAAAACAGACTCGTACATAACACACGCTAGACATAATGGCTCACCTGCCCCACATATAAACACTGGCTATGACGTCATGGAGGGTGGCGGCAATGCTTGTTGGTGAGCACTGAATCCGTATTGGCTCTGGATTCTTAAATATCCGTTATTTAATGCCGTTTTATTTGTCGTAACCTCTAGTAGCATCATCACAGTTGATTCCACTTGTTGTCCCAAAGATACAGTTCGTCATTAAACAAGCGCTATTACCATGAACTCTTTATTAATCGTATTATCTGTTATGTAATGCGGTAATTTCACGGTTGGAATTAATGACGGTACAGTTTACCTTGATTCTGAAGTATAGTCTCTACAAAGAAGTTGCGCCATTGCTGTAAGCCGTTGATTGGTGGTGCATTTTGTCCATTTGTATTTCTGTCCAGTGGATTTTTTTGGTCTAGTGGGATTTTTTCCATTGCGATTTTTTGTCCTTTGGGATTTTTTGTGTGGTTCGATTATTTGTCCAGTAGGATTTTTGTCCGAGAATATTTTCCTATTGGCTCTTGTTACTGTGTCTGTAACTGCATCGGGCGAGGGGGTGGGGGTAGGGTAGGTCTCGTTAAGAGGTCCTGGCCCTCTGAGGAGACGGGGCTGCGGCGGGATTTAGTTAGGGTAAACTGAGCTTGGCTGGACTGGGTTTGGATAAGGTTGGTCTTGAATGGTTTAACTCTAAGCTGAAATTAAGCTGAAATTTGGGCTAGGCTGTGCTGGGTTGGGTTGGGCTAGACGGGGTTGGGCTGGGCTGGGTTGGGCTGGGCTGGGTTGGGCTAGGGTAGGTAAGGGCTGGGCTGTGTTGGGCTAGGTATAGGTAAGGGCTGGTCTGGTCTCCTCCGCGATGCTTTTAATTGAATTTCCCGCCAGCCAGCCACCTCCCCGACACCGCCCACTCAGCGAGCGTGACGTGTCAATGTTTACACCCCCGCCTCAGGTACCTCCCCTGCCCTCCCCTCCAGCCCTCGTATTATACTCCTCTAGTGGGGCATTGTAGCTCCTCTGTACTCACATTACCACAAATTTACCATAATTACTCCTTGATTACGCCGAGGAGGAAGGTGAGAGGGGGAAGTTATTTGTCGTTTCTGAGAGATGCGATACCACGTGACAAAACTCACAAGTGGCTGCTGGCTTCCAACACCCCCTCAACCCAATCCCTCCCCTCCTCCCAGGGCAATTACGCTCGCACAAGGGCTTCAGCACCTCGCAAATAAGTTGGGAAATAAACCCCTTCTTGCACTCTTTTTCTTCACTCCCTCCCCCTAGTCCACACTCCCGCCGCCTCTCCATCATTATGTCCACTGAGTGGCCGCCCCGCCAGCATCCGGTTCTCTACTGGAAGATTCCCATTTGAAATTACAATGTAGTGTGCGGGGCGGACGGACCACCCAGGTTGAGACCGAAGGCCCCCATTAATCTTGGGCTGATAACGTGGTCCACCTCCGGATCCCTGAGCCACGCCTCTGACTTGGGCTTCGTTAAACACCAAACCCCATGTGTTCCAACCCCCTTTTGAACAAGTCATGATTGTTATTCATCCCAAGAGACATTTGAATTAACATCCACATACTGAGATTGAGGTGTAAGGTATGCAGAGGGTGTTTTATTTGCCGAAGAAAGTGAAATGAGGGTAAGAGATGGTGGGTGTTGGGAGAGGGTGGTGGCCCAGGCGAGGCAGAAGGTATGTCAGCGCTGTGAACCACGCCGGCCCAGACATTGTGTGGAAATGGGTTGGATTCCTTCCGTAGATTATCAACAGGTTAATTGCTTTTATGTGGCCCGGACTAAAAAGAGTGATAACTGTCTCTCAGGTAAAGAAGTCAGCGGTATGACAAAAGCCTAAGGCGGAAAATGGCCGGTAGGAGACTAACAACAACAACAACAAGACGGTGAAGAAAACTAGACGAGGGAGAATTGGTGAATGTTTTCTGGTAGACAGTGAAATAAGACAAAACAATTACGAATAGAGGAAGTATAAAAAAGGGTTAATATCCATGGAACAAGAGGGAATTGAAGGCGGTAATAATGACGCAGGAGAGGAGAGAACAGACAAAGAATGATGATTAAGAGGGCAAAGAAACAGGTGAAAACCCCCCCAGGTCCTTTTAGCCCACTGGAACAGGTGATAAAGATGGAATAGGACGAAAGAGGAATAAAAGAGAAGAAAGCGAGAGGAAGAGGAGGAAAAAGAGTCGGAAACTGGATAGAAACTAGACGTGGAGGAAGAGAGAGAATCAAAGGACACAGCGGAAGAGGATAACACCTGTTGAAGCGTAGGATTACCTGTTGGAGGAAGAGGAGGAGGAGGAGGAGGAGGAGGAGGAGGATAGATATTGAAGGATACGACGATGGGGGTGGCGAGGATGGAGGAGTTGTAGGATGGAGTTTAGGTGAGGCAGGAGTGTTGAAGGATGGGGTGGAGTTGTGTTGGAGGATGTGATGGAGATGATGAAGATATATAGGAGGATGGGGGTGATGTGTTAGAGGTGTGTTGGAGGATGGGGTGATGTGTTAGAGGTGTGTTGGAGGATGGGGTGATGTGTTAGAGGTGTGTTGGAGGATGGGGTGATGTGTTAGAGGTGTGTTGGAGGATGGGGTGATGTGTTAGAGGTGTGTTGGAGGATGGGGTGATGTGTTAGAGGTGTGTTGGAGGATGGGGTGATGTGTTAGATGTGTGTTGGAGGATGGGGTGATGTGTTAGAGGTGTGTTGGAGGATGGGGTGATGTGTTAGAGGTGCGTTGGAGAATGGGGTGATGTGTTAGAGGTGTGTTGGAGGATGGGGTGATGTGTTAGAGGTGTGTTGGAGGATGAGGTGATGTGTTAGAGGTGTGTTGGAGGATGAGGTGATGTGTTAGAGGTGTGTTGGAGGATGAGGTGATGTGTTAGAGATGTGTTGGAGGATGGGGGTGAAGTGGTAGAGGTGTGTTGGAGGATGGGGTGATGTGTTAGAGGTGTGTTGGAGGATGGGGGTGAAGTGTTGGAGGATGAGGTGATGTATTAGAGATGTGTTGGAGGATGGGGTGATGTGATAGAGATGTGTTGGAGGATGGGGTGATGTGTTAGAGATGTGTTGGAGGATGGGGTGATGTGTTAGAGATGTGTTGGAGGATGGGGGTGAAGTGTTGGAGGATGAGGTGATGTATTAGAGATGTGTTGGAGGATGGGGTGATCTGTTGGAGGAAGAGGTGATGTGTTAGAGATGTGTTGGAGGATGGGGGTGAAGAGTTGGAGGATGGGGGTGAAGTGTTGGAGGATGGGGTGATGTGTTAGAGATGTGTTGGAGGATGGGGTGATGTGTTAGAGATGTGTTGGAGGATGGGGTGATGTGTTGGAGGATGGGGTGATGTGTTGGAGGATGGGGGTGAAGTGTTGGAGGATGGGGTGATGTGTTAGAGATGTGTTGGAGGATGGGGTGGTGTGTTAGTGATGTGTTGGAGGATATATTTGAATGTATCTCAGTTGATTGAAAGAAGGAGTTGAATGCTGAAAGAAGAAGAATTTAAAATGATCAACTTTAATGCTCCTTATGATGGACAGACAGACAGACAGACAGACAGACAGACAGGCAGGCAGACAGACAGACAGACAGACAGACAGTGTATATAGACAGTATAAATTTATAATGAATAACATAGAGTAAGGAGATTCAACCAATGAGAATTAGATGAATATTCTATCTCTCTGGTCACCCGCACCTCCCTACCATATATCAAGTGTATACCTTCAAAACTGTGGAAATGCATGAGAAACACACACACACACACACACACACACACACACACACACACACATTATATTTTATATGTAGTTTATCTTCTAAGTTTCTGTGGCTGTTGTTAATATTTTACATAACAGAGTACAAATATTAACTTGCTTTATATACACAGTTAAGTAATTCATAGGTACAGAATCTAAGTACATCTGACGTAAATTTCCAACACTTATCATACTTACAAAATTACTTCAAATAACCTAACCTAACCTAACCTAACCTAACCTATCCTATCCTATCCTAACCTAACCTAACCTAACCTCAGAGACACTCAAGATATAAATAATTCGAGAATGACAATACTCTGCTTCATAACTTTAACCCCAATTGACCTCATTTGCATATCCAACACCTGTGTCGATACTTCAGAATAAATCGTAAATTGGAAAATAAAACAAAGGGCTTATAATATTACTCAACAATGCTACTCAAAGCTTTAAGAAAAATAAATTCAATTATTTTCTAACCTTATTTAAGTTTTCATTCTCAAACTAACGAATCCTTTACCCATAAACTTCATTAAAAAAAAGAAATATTACCTTTAAAGTTTATCAAAGTATTTCTCCACTGAATACACTTACGACCACTTGGCTTAATGGAATACAAATTGCATCTTCACTAACCTACAAATTTCGTTCCTAAATGGACAGATTCCGTGCCGGGAGCCACCAGGAAAAACATCTCCCCAATCTTAGGCCGGAAATGAAAAGATGTAGTTAATATCTTTATTTATAACGTTAGATAGATGGAAATTGTAGGAGGTTAATGGAGATAATTCAATAATCTCAGGTGCCCAATGTACACACCTCCTCCCCCACGGACCCCACACATAACGGACGGACGGACTGAAAGACGGACCAAATCTTACGCTCGAGGCAATTGTTATGGAGAGGCGGAGTAGTAATCTGTTGGCTGATTGAATTGAGAAGTTATATTCTTGAATCATCTTAAATCAACAGATGCGCACGCACACGCGCACGCACGTATGCTTGCATCTACACACACAGACGTATATATATATATATATATATATACATACAGTGCGAGTCTTCTGTTTCATTTTTACTCTTTCTTGGTGTATGAATGTTTATATGAAATGAGTGTGTGTGTGTGTGTGTTTAACACACACACACACACACACACACGCACACACACGTGGCACCACTGACTTGATATTTGCTGCCCGTCAGATACAGGAAAAGGGCATCCAGTCTGAGTTCTTCCCCATCCATTTTCTTGGCTCCCTTCCTTACTCGTGCCAGTGCCAATTTAGCTGGCGGGGTGAACATCCAGTACCAGATGAATGATGTTTTCAACATAAGACGACTCCAGCAGGAACAAAGGTGTCGGCAGCTTCCATTACTTGACTTCAGTATGCAGACGACCTCACCCTCGTCGCTCACACTGAACGCGACCTACAAGAGATCCTGAACACCTACGCAGATGCGTATGCACACTTCGGCCTTGAGGTGAATGTGCGTAAGACTCAGATTCTCTTTCAGCCTGCCCCTGGTTCAGCCACACTTCCACCATCCATCCAGCTTAACGGTACTACCCTCTCTAATGTTACCCACTTTCAGTATCTCGGCTCTCACCTGTCCACCACCGCGGACATTGATGAAGAGATTCAGTATCGGATCAGATGTGCATCTCAAGCCTTTGGCAGACTCCGTACCCGTGTCTTCAGCTGTAGGGAGCTGAAATTATCTACAAAGTTACACGTATATCAAGCAGTAGTCCTCCCCACCCTGCTGTATGGCAGCGGTACTTGGGTCACATACAAGAGGCACCTCAAGGCACTATAGGAGCATCGAGGCTACCATTATCCGTGAACAACTACGCTGGACTGGCCATGTTACCCGCATGGACGTCAGTAGACTGCCAAAGCAGCTACTTTACAGTCACCTAACGAATAGTAAACGTAACGCTGGCGAACAACTGAAAAGGTGTGAGGACAGTCTGAAGACAAATCTGAAAAAGCTGCTAAATCGACCCTCCTCACCTGGGAGATGATTACTCCACACCGTAACGCTTGGAGGAGCACCACACGAAAAGGTGTTAGTACTTTCGAGTTAGTCCGACTGCAAAACGAGGCAGACAAGCGCCAACCCCGGAAAGACGCTGCCGCTGCCCCTCCTGCACTAGATGTAGCCCCCCACACGTGCAACATCTGCGAACGACCCTATCGGTCCCATATCGGCCTCTTTGGTCACCTCAGAGCTCATCATTGAAGGTGACATCCTTTATAACTCATATCATTGTAACATAGCTGGATGATTGTCTTACTCGATTCCGAGTGACAGCAATGTAGTAGTAATGTGTGTGTGTGTGTGTTCACGTTTGGATATGTATATGTGTGTGCGTGTATCTGTCTGTCTGAATGTATCAGAATATTTAAAATGAGTTAAGCTTTAGTACAATTCACAATATATATATATATATATATATATATATATATATATATATATATATATATATATATATATATATATATATATATATATATATCTTGATAAAATCACACGGGAAAATGGAAACAACGGAGTACCTTAGCTTTCGTCTTTATTCAAGACATCTTCAGAGGCAACTGGATTACATGGACAGAGAGAGGCTTAAATATACAGGGTGACCTAAAAAACATGAGGTCAGGTCAAAATGATGACATCCACTAATCCCCACACCAACACACACGTAGAGGAGCTTAAGAGAAGGGTGGTGACGTGACTAGTCAAGTCAGGTCAGAAAAAAGGGGGCCCACAAAATAACTATCATACATCTAGATCAAAGGTTTTTAAAGCATTTTTAACCTTGGGCTACTGACAAATAAATTTATGTAACATATTATCGGTTTTGAACTGACCATCACTAAGGTTTATTGATTTTAATTCCTTAATCAAACTAGCTTCAACAAGAAGTCTTTCTGTGACACAAGATGATTTGAAAACTTCTAAGCTTTTTTCCCAAGCAATGGGGTGATTATTATTCCTAACATGAACGAACAAGGCACTGCTTTCAGATGCAGTTCTGATATTATACTTATGTTGTTTGATTCTAAGCTGCAGTGTTTTTCCTGTCTGACCTACATAATTACAATTACATTTGCTACATGGAATACAATAAACACTACCATTTACATTCAAACTTGGGCTATTCCTTATTAACATATTAGTAATGGTTGAGTCATACTTGAAAACAACATTAATATTTAGAAGCTTGAGGGACCGAACTAACGGGACAAATTCATTACGATAGGGCAGAGTTAAAATATATATATATATACATGAAGCAATGAAAAATACAAAATGGGAATAGATTCGTATTTGGGATCATTTGCCCATCACATTGAAAATAGGGATTCATATATGTGATTTCCTTGATAGATATAATTGGGATTATTTTTTCTCTCGTAGTTGGAACCCCCAATTTTTAATGGCTATTTATTTTTTATGCTTAGTATTATGGAAACTATTTTGCTGGCAGAATTTTTTGTTAGAATATAATGAAGTTTAACGACCACATATAATAAAAACTAATAAAATACTAAAATTTGCTGTAAACTCAGATATTATATAACTAATAGTATTTTTCTCCTTCATCAGATAAACTAATTACTTCTTTAAACTCAATACATTTTTGTGAATACATTTGTAAACACGAAAGGTAGACCAATATTTTTTTTTTTTATATATATACTGAATATTTTAATTATTTGAGAGGGAGACATTACAGGTAAAAGCCCCAAAGCAGAACAATTACCATCTTTTTTCTTAAACCAAATCCCATTAAGGAAACAACAACAACAACAACAAAAATAATAATAATAGCGCACATCAAGGTATCGATCCCCTAATGAGGTTGACTATAATTGGCCCGATAAAAGACCTCTAAACCACCGTATGTCTTCAGGTAAACGAGACGTGATCGATGATACTGTAGGTTAGGTTAGGTTAGGTTAGGTTAGGATAGGATAGGTTAGGTTAGGTTAGGTTAGGATACAATAGGTTTGGTTAGGTTAGGTTAGGTTAGGATACAATGGGTTTGATTAGGTTAGGTTAGGTTAGGATACAATAGGTTTGGTTAGGTTAGGTTAGGTTAGGTTAGGTTAGGTTACAATAGGTTTGGTTAGGATACAATAGGTTTGGTTAGGATAGGTTTTTGGGTACATTTTCTCAAGTTAAGTTTTAGATAGATTTAGTTAGGTTAAGTTAGATGACCGTCTCCAAGTAATATGTACTGTCGCTGTTAAATCATAAATTACTATATAATTATCTTCAACATACTTATATTTTTTTATTCATCTTTTTATATATATTTTTTTGTGTATAATTTTGGTGTTTTCATTTAACATTTTACTTGTATTCTGCTTCGAGTTGTATATAATAAACACCTTACTTAGTTTGTGAACGTTAGGTTAGGTTAGGTTAGGTTAGGTTAGGTTCATTAATTCGTGTTCTCATTAAGTTCTTATTCCGTGTCTGGGGCTCTCTGTGTGTCTCTTTATCCATCTCTCTCTCTTCCTGGATTTATCTCTCTCATCTCTCTCTCTTCTTGGATTTATCTCTCTCATCTCTCTCTACGATTTTTATCCCTCTCCATCCAATCTTCTATCTACCATCCACCCATAAATCCATATATTCATTCATCCGTCCATCCTAGAATCCCCCATCCCCCATCTACCCCTTAAAAAAAAGGTCTATAAATCCCAATAGCCTGACCCTTCCCCCTGTAGTAATGGAAGGATACAGCCAGATACCTATTTAATAAGGATGTGCTTCGTAGGGTCAAAAAAAAAAGCCCCCCTTCCGGTTTTATTTTAATGAGAATTTATCGAGAAAAAACGTCCCATATTGTCGTCTCCTGTTCATCATTGGGGTGACGTGGTGGCGTGTAAATCTATCAAGACAATGGCCAGTGACGTGCGGGTCCTCGTACAGTCCAGCCAATGGTCAATTAAGGCAATTTACAGGGAGCTGCTAATGACTTATGGCATGAGGGAGGGAAGAGAGGGTGGAGAAGAGGGGCTGGATAGAGGGAGGGAGAGGGGGGGAGGGGAGGTGCTGGATAGAGGGAGGGAGAGGGGGGGGGAGGTAGATGGTGGGGAGGGGAGGTAGGTGGTGGGGAGGGAGGCAGAGGGTCACTACCTCTCAGCTCCTTCATTATAGGTTTTCTTAAGTGACTAGTAAGTATAGTTTTATGTGAGATAAGACAATGCATAAATATGTTAGGCTCAAAGAACGAATTCGTTCACTGAGCGAAAAAAACCCCACCACAACACGTATTCGTTTTCAACATAATCAGAAAACGACGGTCTCGAAATTCCTCTAACTAAACCTAATCTAATCAAACCAAACCTAACCTATAATGAAATTTCGCTTTCTGGTTATTTTGAAAACGATCACAATGCGTTGTGGTCTTTTTTTTTTTTGCTCAATGAACGAAATTTGATTTTTGAGTTTAACACCCATGGATGTTTATTAAGCGACCGATAGTATGAGAGGTCAATTATCCTTATTTGTTTTTTTCCTTTCAAGAATGTCATGAGGGTTGTCGCATGATCCAGTAAGTCGAATACCTGCAAGGCCTTCTGTAACAGTTCACCAGGTAAGCTCAACGTGGACATGAGAAGCAGTTATCATGCACTGAGTCTGTTCTCTGGTACGTGACTCAACGCTGTGATTCTTTTGTCCAACATCCAAGTCAAAGGTGGTTGGTGTCGATGGAGGTGGAGATAATCTTGCCCTGCTTTGTCCACTGTTAAGCTATCGTCTTCAAAAGGCTAAAACATCGTCCTCAGATGGTTAGACCAAACGTTCTAAAAGAGTTAAATTAACGCCCTTAAAAGTTAAACTATCGTCCTCAATGAGATAAAAGGCTCAACTGGGACCTCATTATAGGTTCTTCAAGGTCCTTACAGTCAAAATGGCACCTTAATTTCACTGAGACTACCGTACTTACATATCTACTGTACTTTCTTCCCCTATCCCTCAATTGTAATAAAAAAAATATGAATCTTTAAAAAAAAAAATAATGTCCCTTACCTCATTTGACAGCTAACATGGCGTCGAGACTACATTGAGACCCCACTGTAGCTACAAGACAATCTCTTACCTTTACTATAAACAAAACTCTGGCTGCGTAGGAGTTTAAAGGGATCATAGACTCTACCTTACTACTTTTACCTAACGAGAGATGAAAAAAAAATGTAATTGCTATGCGAATCTTTAGGAATAATCGACGCCGCCCAGGGTTAGTACACGTGAACGACCGCGAAGCCTAGTGTGCATGGTTGATCAGTGTACAGTCGCCTGCACTTCTACCTGGTACAGTGATTGCTGCACTTTGTGAGATATGACAACTCTGTGTTTGTTTACACCGTATTAAATTTCTCGGAATAGCCCTAAGGAACTTTACAATAGTAGCCAGACTAAGAATGTTAGATAAATATTCCACAGAGCTGCCACATCTCACAAAACGCACCAGCTACTGCACCAGGTATAATTGAAGGCGACTGTACATACACACATACACACAGCTAGTCAATATGATGGTTTACTCTGACCACCATCACTACACTCTGTATGTATGTATGTATGTATGTATGTATGTATGTATATATGTATGTATGTGTTTGTTAATATACCTCATGAATCCGTGTCATACCAACCATGAATCTCTGAATTAATTTGTACTTAAACTCATATAGAAATTCAGTTTTTTGAGAAATATGATCAAACCCTCACTCTGTTGATGTCATTTTAATGTGCCGAAGTTCGCTCAAGAGGGTCAGACTAGTTACAGATGTGAAACACTTTACGGTCAGACTAGTTACAGATGTGAAGCACTTTACGGTCAGACTAGTTACAGATGTGAAACACTTTACGGTGCGTAGATAAATGATATTCGAATTATTAAGATGACATTTGTGGAAAAGTATCAAGGTGGTGGTGGTGAGACGTCATTAGGAGTCACTAAACACAGGGGGCACTATACAAGGCTCACAATAACGAGAAGCCGCCTTAGACAACCTAACCATGGCCAGTCTCCCTTAGGTGTCTCGTGTTCAGGTAGTCACCCTCTAGCCCTTATCTTCCCTCCCACCCCCCCCAAAAAAAATGGATCAGGAAATTTATTAATATGTATTGTGTGTGTGTGTGTGTGTGTGTGTGTGTGTGTGTGTGTGTAATGATGTGAAAGGAAGGCAAAACATGTGGACATTTTAACGAAATGACTGAGTCCATATACTCGAACATTGCTCAATAACTAACAATTAAGACAACAGGACACCCATTAATACACATGACTAACCTCTGAAATACACCCTTCAGCCTGCATGTGTAGGAGGGGGGAGGGAGAGGGAGGGAGGGAGAGGGAGAGGGAGGGAGAGAGAGGGAAAGGGAGGGAGAGAGAGGGAAGGAAAGAGGGAGGGAGGGAAGGAGGGTGATGTGTAGTATTTTTACCGTCATCTTCACTTCTTAAGAGACTTTGGCTGTGAATGATTTGAGTGACCAGGGGGGACTGTGATTGTGAGTGACCAGGGGGACTGTGATTATGAGTGACCAGGGGGACTGTGGTTTGAGTGACCAGGGGGACTGTGGTTGTGAGTGACCAGGGGGACTGTGATTGTGAGTGACCAGGGGGACTGTGATTGTGAGTGACCAGGAGGACTGTGATTGTGAGTGACCAGGGGGACTGTGATTGTGAGTGACCATGGGGGACTGTGGTTGTGAGTGACCAGGGGGACTGTGGTTGTGAGTGACCAGGGGGACTGTGATTGTGAGTGACCAGGGGGACTGTGATTGTGAGTGACCAGGAGGACTGTGATTGTGAGTGACCAGGGGGACTGTGATTGTGAGTGACCAGGGGGACTGTGGTTGTGAGTGACCAGGAGGACTGTGGTTGTGAGTGACCAGGGGGACTGTGGTTATGAGTGACCAGGGGGACTGTGGTTATGAGTGACCAGGGGGGACTGTGATTGTGAGTGACCAGGGGGACTGTGTCAGTAACCCGGTATAAGCCTCCGTAACTCGGTATCAGTGTCAGTAACCCGGTATAAGCCTCAGTAACTCGGTATCAGTGTCTGTAACCCGGTATAAGCCTCAGTAACTCGGTATCAGTGTCAGTAACCCGGTATAAGCCTCAGTAACTCGGTATTAGTGTCAGTAACCCGGTATAAGCCTCAGTAACTCGGTATCAGTGTCAGTAACCCAGTATAAGCCTCAGTAACTCGGTATCAGTGTCAGTAACCCGGTATAAGCCTCAGTAACTCGGTATCAGTGTCAGTAACCCGGTATAAGCCTCCGTAACTCGGTATCAGTAACCCGGTATAAGCCTCCGTAACTCGGTATCAGTGTCAGTAACCCGGTATAAGCCTCAGTAACTCGGTATCAGTGTCTGTAACCCGGTATAAGTGTTTTTGCCTCACATATTAAAGGATTAAAACACGAAGGGCATTCTGGCGGGAGAGTTAGTTTACCTCGCGTTATGGCCGCCCACGCTCCACTTCACGTTGACAGCTGTTGCTCGAGATTTGTCCATTACGATTTTTTTTTTTACCTTCATAAATAGCGGCACAAGAAAGTCCCTGAATAGTGCCAAAGAGTGCCAGTGTTATCTCGATGGCATTTAAGCTGTTATTCTCTTTGTGTGTTTCTTTATAAGTGAGGAAGTTAGTCGTGCTCACACATCTTCAGCGAGGTCAATATTCATCTCAGGAACCTTTGAGCTGTCATTTTGGTGTCGTAGTTTCAGTTAGATGTGTTTTCAGTCGTTTACTTTTGAGGGCGGGAACTTGGGGCGTCAAGAGTCCACGCTTGTAGGTCAGTGAACAGGATACGTAAGATAGATTAATGCTAATATCAAAAGAGTGTCGATTGTGAACCTGACTAAGTGAATAATACAAAATCAGTGTCGAGTAAAAGACATTCTCCTTCCTCCCTCGTTCCTATAATACTCGTATCATAAGAGTACAGTTTGATAGAGTATTTAACCAAAGAAATGTTATATTTTCGAGGTGATCTTGTGAGAGTTTGGATTACAACACCAACAATGAGCTTACTTGTGAGAGACCTCTTTACGAAAATCATTAAGTGAGTGTGTATACATTTTTTCCTAAGACACACTTGCTGTTACATCATCGTCGGGTGAGTCAATATTTCACATAGTCGAGTCAGTCAGTTTGAAGATTATAACATGGATAGAGTCGTAATCCGATTAGGTCAGGATGCCGTCGGGAAGAGGTGACGTAATGTATAGTGTCTTACATAAGGTCGTAAGGATAAACTGTTGGTTAGGTTTGGTTAGGTTAGGTTAGGTTAGGTTACCGTAAATGCGATTAATCTTTAGGTTAAATAAGTTGAGGGAGTACTATCGACCCTTCCATTGAGTACTTTGTCTTTACCCCTTGAGTACAATATTTAATCCCTGTACTCGTGAGGCTGAGGTAGTGTACTCAAGGGGTTAATATGGGACTAAATTCTCTCTTGAACAGAACATATCGTTATTGTTTTTTTAGAAGACTTGAAAACTGCCACAGAAAAGAGTTTGTGTGTGTTCCAATGACGCGGAGGAGAAGAAGTGGAGCAGTGGAGGATGGGGAGAAGAGAAATGGGAAGAGGGAGAAGAGGCGAGGAAGAGAAGGAGAAGAGAAGGAGAAAGGGGAAGAGGAGGGGCGGAGGAGGGGGAGGAAGAGGAGTAGTGGAGGATGAGGGAAAGAGAAGGCGAGAATGAGCATGAGAAGGGGGAAAGGAGGAGAGGAGCAGGAGGAGGTAAAAAAGAGAAGAAGAAAGGGGAAGAGGGAAAGGAGACAAAGGGGGAAGAGAAAGAGGAGGAGGAAGAGAGACAGACACATGCCTCAGAGACACAGCGAAAGTTCTGGTGGTTAGGTTAGGTTAGGTTAGGTTAGGTTAGGTTAGGTTAGGTTGGCTTAGGTTAGGTTAGGTTTGATTAGCTTAGGTTAGGTTAGGTTTGATTAGGTTAGGTTAGGTTAGGTTTGATTAGCTTAGGTTAGGTTAGGTTTGATTAGGTTAGGTTAGGTTAGGTTTGGTTAGCTTAGGTTAGGTTAGGTTAGGTTTGGTTGGGTTAGGTTAGGTTAGTGTACACGTGACTACAGTGTTTGTCCTGTTATTGTTCTTGGGTCAGGCGCTGGATAACTATTTTTTTTATCACCTGAAGATTACTCGCCCTAGCTTATTGCACCTGGTGATTAATTAAACACCATAAAACTAACCTAACCTAAGCTAACCTAACCTAACCTAACCTAACCTAACCTAAGCTAACCAAACCTAACCAAACCAAACCTAACCTAACCTAAGCTAATCAAACCAAACATAACCTAACCTAAGCTAACCAAACCTAACCTAACCTAAGCTAGCCAAACCTAACCTAACCTAAGCTAATCAAACCTAACCTAACCTAAGCTAATCAAACCTAACCTAACCTAACCTAAGCTAACCAAACCTAACCTAACCTAAGCTAATCAAACCTAACCTAACCTAAGCTAATCAAACCTAACCTAACCTAAGCTAATCAAACCTAACCTAAGCTAATCAAACCTAACCTAACCTAAGCTAATCAAACCTAACCTAAGCTAATCAAACCTAACCTAACCTAAGCTAATCAAACCTAACCTAAGCTAATCAAACCTAACCTAACCTAAGCTAATCAAACCTAACCTAACCTAAGCTAATCAAACCTAACCTAACCTAAGCTAAGACAGTTTCTTTATTATATATTATTGTTTATTTTCTTGTGTCTATATTTTAACAATTACATTTTTTTTTTATGATATGAATAATCTGAAGGAAATTTGTGGGTCTCATTCGTCGTTTCTCTTCATAGTTAATAATAAATATAATACGTTCACCAATTCACTTTTCATTTTATAAAGAAGAAATACACAGTAATACTTACGACGGGATAGAAAACGAACAGCGAGTAACCCCAACTTACCCCCAGATATTATCCAGGGAAAACCATGATGGGCTAGAGAGTGGCTTAACCCAGAGCTCCATCATATCACTTACGAGGGGCGGCGGTGGGCGTGAGGAGGTCCATGATATCACTTACAGTGGGCGTGGTTGAGCCTTCCTGGGCCGTGAGGGAGACTGTGGGATTTGTGATATATACAAACCTTTGCACTCTTGCTAGGTGTGAGTCTTGCTGGGATTAACATTTTTACCGCCGAGGCATTTAAAAGCTTTCCGGGATAGCCTGTCTGCTTATGTTGTCGTGCACGAGAGCCACCCACGAGAGACGGCTTGAGTTGTGTCCAGTGGGTGGTGAGGGTGGCTGGGTGGCGTGTGCTGACGAGAGGTCCATGTGTCCAGGGAAGTGGCTGGTGTGTGGATGGCGTCGGCTGGCCAGAAATGTTCAGAGGGTGGCTGGAGTGTGGGTGGCGTCGGCTGGCCAGAAATGTTCAGAGGGTGGCTGGAGTGTGGGTGGCGTCGGCTGGCCATAAATGTTCAGAGGGTGGCTGGAGTGTGGGTGGCGTCGGCTGGCCAGAAGTGTTCAGGGGGTGGCTGATTAAAGGTGTGGCCGGAGAGAAGGTGTGGCTATACACTTACCCTCCCAAGACATATCTCCACACATGCACGTCAGTTCCTATATCTCCTTTACCATGCTTGGTGCAGGTGGATAAGGAGAGGTACTGCCCCGGCCTAATGTAGGAAGGGTGTCGGAGATGGTATCACCAGCTGGGAGGGCAAAGACCAGCTGCTCCTTCTGATACCACCTTCTCCACCACCTGTCAGGCAGTACCACCTTTACATATTGTGATGACTTAGGAAAATATTTACACAGTTTCTACATATCTTTCAGACACACACACACACACACACACACACACACACACACACACACACACACACACACACACACACTCGCGTATAGTTCAGAAAGGCACTGTGTTACTAAGCCATTAAAATAGATTTAAAATATACGAATTAAATTGAGAAGTTTAAATGAGAAATAAATTTAGAGGTTTATACAGGGATTTTATCTGAGAAATACATAGAGAAATGCATATAAACACAGATCCAGTAATTTATGTAAGAATGGTTATTTCAAGGTTGAACTTCGTGTTTAAATTTGTGTGATAAATATTTACTGCTTAATTATTTATATTCAGCTTAATGTTTATTGTTTGATATTTAGTTTCGTGCTTAAAGCTTAATATTCAGCTTAGTACTTAACGCTTAACATTCAGTTTTGTGCTTAAAGCTTAATATTCAGCTTAGTGCTTAACGCTTAACATTCAGTTTTGTGCTTAGAGCTTAACATTCAGCTTAATTTGTATCGCATTATTTTCTGTGATTAATGTCTCACCTACATGACTTACTTTCTCATACCTGATGTTTAAGGTCTTATGTCGAACAACAGTAAAAAAATACATCCCTGTGTTTAGTCAACCCGACACTTAACCTTACCTAACCTAACCTTAACCTAACCTAACCTAAACCTAACCTAACCAAACCTAACCCTACACCTAACCTGACCTAACCTAACCTAACCCAACCCTAACCTAACCCAACCCTAACCTAACCAAACCTAGCCTAACCTAACCTAATCCTAACCTAACCAAACGTAGCCTAACCTAACCTAATCCTAACCTAACCAAACGTAGCCTAACCTAACCTAACCCAACCTAACCAAACCTAACCTGACCTAACCAAACCTAACCTAACCAAACCTAACCTAACCAAACCTAACCTAACCAAACCTAACCTAACCAAACCTAACCTACCCTAATCCTAACCTAACCTAACCCTAACCTAATCCTAGCCTAACCAAATCTAGCCTAACCTAACCCTAACCTAATCCTAACCTAACTGATAGAAATATTTTATGCATGAGTTATTTTTTCAAGCATGACTTAATATAACCTTTAATGATCAAATCTTAATTACCTTTGCTAATAATCGACTGTTAATTAATTGAACCTAATATCGTTTGTTTTTGAGATATTAGTCTGATTAATTTTAAATATGAGTGAGATGGATCTAGGTGTTTGATATATAATGATTGATGTTAAGTCAATTTTAGCAACATGCAACATCTAATTACTCATTCTGTTGCAACTAATTTCGTTTGGCAATATGCATAGTCGATGTCTATTTTGTCCCTATTATTATACGGAATTTATAATGATTGATGTTAAGTCAATTTTAGCAACATGCAACATCTAATTACTCATTCTGTTGCAACTAATTTCGTTTGGCAATATGCATAGTCGATGTCTATTTTGTCCCTATTATTATACGGAATTGTAGTCGAGACGAAGATATTTATTCAATTAATATTCATGTATAATTTCTGATGCTTATTGTCTAAATATTTCATGCATAATAATGTTCTAAAATGATGTTATAATCTATCGTCCTTGAAGACTTGTAAGTGATAAACTTGAACGTGTATTAGAAGCATTTGTTCCTATAATCGATCCACTTGTTCCTGTAATCGATCCACCTGTATTTACTGTCAACATACATACTTAAAATCATCACGCCTGTACTTTAAACATGTGCTTATAATCAACGCATTTGTACCTGTAATCAATAACCTCTTACATCTATAATTGACGACGTAGTTGCATCTATAATCGACTCATTCCTGTTCCAATTAATTTGAATGAGCTCAGGTGGTGGTGACTGAGAGAGAGAGAGAGTTGGGTTTAGTTGGTGGCTGGAGGCAACCAATAAACCACAGGTGTGAGGTACTTAAGGTTGACATGTGGAGATGAGATACCTGTGTGGGGGGATACAGGTGTTGCCCTCATTAGTCCACCGGCAGCTCGTCAACACAGCCACCCTCTGATATGGTGACAGATTGTGTGTGTGTGTGTGTGTGTGTGCGGGGGAGGAGTGTTAAGAGGGACAATCACACACACACACACACACACACACTGTACACACATACACATACGTACCCACATTGCCTTACACAATTACTAGAAAAAATAATCCTTTTCCACACCTTTAACAAAAGAGGAGACAACTGCCCTATAATAATGAACAGGGTGTTTGGCATCCTAGACACGCACCACGAGTGATTTATCTAATTTCAGTAGAGCAACACACACACACGACTTGGCGATAGGTAAAAACATGGGCAATAACCAACTACCTGGCGCGCAGACAAATTACTCTGAATTACTGGTGAAGATCGGGGTGATGGCCGGGTTTATAAGGCTGCAGAGGCCAAGTTATCGTACGTTACATAACAAACATAATTTACACAACATGACAGAGTTATCGTACAGAACATAACATAGTTGTTGTACTGTACGTGTCATACCACAGCTGTCGTAAGCAATATAGCAGAGTTATTGTACACTATGTAATCAATATATATACTGTACACTATAAAACAAAACTACGATACATAATAAATTTGTCGTACAGGAGATAACAAATACAGTATATCATAAGGTACATAAAGTCAGCCATCACATACTACATAATAAGCCTATCATACATATTATAACAGAGCTGAGTACATTATATAACAAAGCTGCAGTACTCATAGTAACATAGGTACAGTGTAATAAAGTTCACTCTAATATGAAACACAGAGTTAATAGTCACCTGATTTGTTGAAAATTTAGATACTACTACTACTACTACTACTACTACTACTACTACTACTACTACTACTACTAATAATAATAATAATAATAATAATAATAATATAGTAGTAGTAGTAGTAGTAGGCCAATTAAAACAAGTAGTAGTAGTAGTAGTAGTAATGATAATATTAATAGTTGTAGATAAACAAATAAATACTGCTACCCTCTGCTTTATTTACCCAAGATACATTCCTATAACAAACGGTTTTACCTATAAAATTGAGAATGCTATAACGAACGCAATTCCTACAACGAACGCGGATGAATACGGGACTATTTCGCCTGGCCCATGAATATTGTTGTACCTCCACCCACAACAAGAGCGTCAGGCGCCGTCTTTGTCTCATTGTGTAGCCAGTGCACCGCTGTTATTGTTGAAATTTCGTCTTTTGATGTGGAAATTCGCGTTATTTGTGTAACTATTTTGTTAAACAAGTATACAATTATAACAATGAGTCGTCCAAAGCGAGTGAGAAAGCTAATAACCCTTAAAACTAAGAAAGAAATTGTAAAGAAACGTGAGAATGGAAGAAGCATTGCGAAACTTAGTGATGAATATGGGATGGCTAAATCGACTATATGTACGATTTTGAAGAATAAAGAGGAGTTAAAAACTGTGCAAGTGGCTAAGGGAATCTTTAGACTTAGCAAAGCAAAGTGTAATGTGATTGAAGAGATGGAAAATTTACTGCTAGTGTGGATAAAGGAGAAAGAAATGGCAGTTGGTAACATTAGTGAAGCTATAATTTGTGAGAAGGCTAAACAATTGTTTGAGGACCTTAAAGCCAAGACTCCCAGTGGAAGTGATAGTGATGTGCCAGTGTTTAGGGGTACCTGCATGCTGAATAACACTAAGGTAAGATAAAGTACCATATTTTTTACATTTTCCACAGAATTTTTTCAGTGTTAAGTGGTTGTATTTGGGGGCCTGGAACGGATTAATCCTATAACGAACGAATGCTATAACGAACGAGGTTCTGGAACCAATTACGTTCGTTATAGCATACCCCACTTACAATATGTCATTTCGCACACAACTGTAAATGCAACAGACACATAAAAAGCGCCTATTACATCGTTAACTGCAAAATATTCCTCGAATTATAGTTGGCTGCAAGTTGTTTATGAATCCTATGGGGAAGCGCGAACGACTGGGCCCACAGATTGATGCATCCACGAACGATGTGTCCTGGGAAACATTACCTGAAGGGTTTTGTATTGTTATTATTATCACAGGTGCTCTGCTTTTTGTTCCTATTATTATTATTATTATTATTATTATTATTATTATTATTATTGTACACATATAGTCTACCACAGATGTTGTTGATCTGATTGTTAACACTCAGCAGCTAGTGCGATACTCCACCACCTTGGCAGGATGTTATTCCACCTAAGAGTTGTTCCACCGATAATTGAATCTCAACCCAATCGCTGGCAAACCAGGACATACATACATACATTCATACATACATACATATATACATATTTACATACATACATACATACATACAGAACATAACGAACATAACCCAAACATTCATGTTTATTGAGATATCCCAATTTAGGAAATTCCCCTAAATAAATACTCTGAACCTGACCAAAAACAAAAGAAAACTGAAATAAAATCCCTCAACTAGTATGTATGTTAACGGCCCTGAATTATAGAGAGGTAGAGTCTTAATACGAGTGGCAGTCGGGGATGTTGCAATTTTTGGTCCATTTTTGTGTATTAGTCTAAAACACGAAATACCCGTCGAGGAGCGTTAAGCTGGAGTAATAGAGGTGATGGCGGGAGTCGTACATACTCACAACGATAGTCAACACAAATGATATAGTCGCTGAATTACTTTATGGAGGCGGAGGGATGGGGGAGGGGAGGGGTGATACACTTCCTTGTATTAGTCCGTAGTATACTTCATCATGGTTCAATGTCTGCTGCATCGTGATGGACCAATTTTAATTTTTTTTTTTTGGGGGGGGGGTCGTGTATATTGGCCGTAAAACAGAGAAAAATAGAAGTTAGTTCACAATTGAAGAGTAAAGTAATGAATTAAAAGCCTAGGATGTGAGTTGGGAGTTATCGTGTTTAGTTGCAGAAAATGAACCATAAACAAGCTTCACAGATTAAAAGTTTATGTTATGTATTAATCTTTCTTATTATAACTTTTCTCGTATGTTAAAAGATGGATAAAAAGGTTTTTCTCTGTAACTAGTTTATACAATTTATAATGGATCGAGGACTTTGATTTTACTGTGATAAGCGAGGATATTACCGTACGCCTGTCAGCACCAATTGAGGGCAGGGAAAAAATTAGATTCCAGTCATGTGGGGGAAAAGGATGCAGCAGTCAATCAGTGAGGAGAGAAGGGCGGGAGGGTGACTATATACCGATGATTTTATCTATATATTTTTTAATCCTTCTTAAAAAAATCCTAATCTAACTTAACGCTTACTAAACCTAACCTAACCTAACTTAAAACCCCAGCTAGCTAGGGTGGTTAATCTTCAGATGGTATCAACGGGAGGTCAGCGAACACAACAAACCTCAAAATACTTCAACAATTTTCTAAACAAACTTAGGTCAACGACGGTAAAACGAAGGGATAAATACACAGACCAAAAGAGCTGTTTACATATACCTAATTAGGCAACAAGTGTACCTAAGCTTACCAGTGAACTCGTAATAGTTTAATGGCATAAAATTAAAAGCTGCGTTAGTTAACAGATTGTTGCCGAGAGAGAGAGAGAGAGAGAGAGATGCTCCTAAACCATCGTGACGGTCGTTAAGCAATACAACTTTTAGAGAGACAGACAGACAGACAGACAGACAGAGAGACAGACAGACAGAGACAGGGATAGAGTTTCATAATATACATACAGGAATTTTCAAAGCATATTCTTAAACAGTAAAAATGCAAAATACCTAAACATCGTCATAAAAAAAGCCGCAGAAACATTAAACATCACAAAAAACAATTACCTTAACTGAAACATTAACCAGAAAAACAAAATCCTCAAATACACCAAAAAAAAAATATCGTAACAAGAGTCTTTTAATAATATTCCATACATTTAAATACCCGAAACACACACACACACACACACACACACACACAGTAAGACAAAACGAGTCTAAAGATTCATAAATACCACCCCCAAAAAACACACTGCCCTCAAACACCCTGAAAAACATAGTACACACCGCCTTCTCTTGCTCCCCTCCCCTTCTCTCTCCCCTCTCCCCTCCCCTTCTCTCCCCGTCACTAGTCGCTAAACTATCAACCACTTAGGGCGGCCAGTACCACACCCCCAACCCCCTCCACGGCCTGGCCCGATTCTGTTGTGTATTGTGTGTGATGGGGGGCCAATTCTGTAAGAGGGTGCCAGGTATTGATTTAACAATTGGCTCGTCCATCAGGTGGCGCGGGGAGAGGGCAGCCTGGGGCCCACCTCCCGTCATCACTGTGGGCCGAAGTGGAAGGTTCTCTTCCTCCTCCTGACGGTCGTGTGTGTGTGTGTATGGATAGATAGATATGTACGTTAGGCTCTATATGTATGTATGTATGTATCTCTTAGTTTACATATTAACTATCAATTGAAAATTCAACTTTAGTTATCTATGAAGCGTAACTACACTACATCAGAGTGTTGACCCCCCAAAAAAACAATTATTGTAACCCAAACTGGACGGGCCCTCGCCGCCTCACAGCAAGAGGCCATAACTCGGTACAATTAAGACAGAACACACCGAGTATCAAATTATTCTATGATCTTGTTGTGATTCGTCGACACACCAAGTTTGGTTATAATTCATGGCTATTAGAGACATCAGATCACATAAAGATTAAGCAACCCAGCCTCTTGCACCTGATAATTAAAACACCCGAATGTTACCTGGAGGGGTTAAGTTAGGTTTAGCGTTAAGGTGAAATCGTAGTCATAGCTCACACACACACACACACACACAGTTCGTATTGAAAGTGTGTACAACCAACTATACAATTCTTCTTGGTCTCACCTTCACTGCCGGCACCTCATCCAGAAACTATTAGAGGCCGGTTGTCGGGTAGAGGAATTATCCGGTTCTCGACAGTAAATCATTCGACCGTATCTAGGTTATAGATGTTCAGAGATAGTTTGATATTATTACTAGTGTGTGTGTGTGTGTGTAATGGTTTAAGGTACGACCCTTTTAGGACGACCTCTTGGTTTAGGCTTTGGGAGTGATGGTTTTAGGTACGACCATTTTAGGACAACCTTTTGGTTTAGGCTTTGGGAGTGATGGTTTTAGGTACGACCATTTTAGGACGACCTCTTGGTTTAGGCACGACCATTTTAGGACGACCTCTTGGTTTAGGCTTTGAGAGTGATGGTTTAAGGTACGACCCTTTTAGGACGACCTCTTGGTTTAGGCTTTGGGAGTGATGGTTTAAGGTACGACCCTTTTAGGACAACCTCTTGGTTTAGGCTTTGGTAGTAATGGCTTAAGGTACTACCCTATTTGGACGACCTCTTGTGACCTTTTCCCACATTCTCCCTTTCCCTAAACTTTCTCTCCCTCCCTCTCTTACTTCCCCTTTCCTTCCATCCCTTCCTCCCTCCCTATACCTACCTACCTACCTCTCCCTCCCTCCCTCCCTCCCTCCCTCCCTCCCTCCTCACCTCTCATACAGTATGAGGGAGGTGCTCGCTAGTAGAGGTGGGTGGCCCATAATTCACAACAGCCTCTGCCAATTATTAGTTTTCCATTTACTTTCAGGGAGTATTTGTGGTAGACTTATGGCCTTTCTTCTTTCCTCTGCTTTACCACTTCTCTCTCTTTCTCTCCCTCTCTCTCTCTCTCTCCCTCTCTCTCATACTTGTTCTTCTTGTTCTTCTTGGTACCCCTCATTCTCTTTTTCTTCCTCAACCTGGTCCCTTACCTCCTCCTCCTCTTCCTGATTATTCTCTTCTTTTTCCTCTTAGTCTTCCTCCTTCTCTTCCCCCTTTTCCTTTCCTTCTGACCCTCTTTCTCCCTTTTTGTTATTTTTTCTGTTGTTTTTGCGTGCATATTTTTTTTTTTCAAGAAGAGTGATTTTTTTCATGTTTTTGTTGTTGTTGTTTTTGTTTTAATTGTTGATTTTGCTATTTTTCATTGTTGTTTTTGTTGTAATTGTTATCTTTTTTTGTTTGTATGTTGTTGTAGTTGATATGATTTTCAAGATATCAGGTGGAAATGTCGGAGAAAACAAAAGCGTGCTACAGACTGTGGTTGTTGTTGGTGACAGCCAGTCTATGGCATAGGTATGTATGTAATAATAATAATAATAATAATAATTAACGGTTTATTGAAAGAGCTTGGCAGCCAGAAGGCTGAAAATATACAGTTACATATTTGGGGAGTGGGTTACGAATTACAAATAATATACAAGTAACATAAGTGACACAAATAAGACATATAACAACTTAGATGGGGAAAAGCTCAAACTACAGTTCAATTCAGCATAGTGACAGTGTTACAGTATTACAAGTTATTGATAATTTTTACAATGGTTGGGACTGGGCTGTTCTTATAGCGATCAGTTCGTGCACGCATGTATGTATGTATGTATGTATGTATGTTATATGTTTATAGAGTGTATGTATATTTGTATGTATATTCTTAAGGATACGTAAGATCATCTCTAATTATTCTCAAAGCTATACTCTGGGTATTTTAAAAGACTCGAAAAACCATCGTCTTGGAACGTGGTAAACTGCTTCAGGTGTTCACATCTATAATTAGGGAAGAATAACAGGAATGCAAAACTGACAGGAAGTGGATCATCAGAACTAAACAAAAACAATAATATAACTTTCAGAGTCAGTATATAAACTACCGGGTGACACGTGTAATAACTAACTCTTGGTCACCTTGGTCGTTTATTGTGGTCATTTAACGTCATTCCAGGTCAACAGCCTCTCTATCATGACCGATAAGAACGTCATTAATTCATAACTTGAGGTAATAATTCAAGGACTGGAAGAAAATGTATAATTATAATGAAGTAGTCAGGGGTGCGTCGGTGGGAGGTTATCATACGTCTGAGGGTCTGGTAAATAAGGTGTATATGACCACATGAACATTAACCCCCCCCCCACCGGTTTATTTCACTTTAGGATTAACCACAGTAACCCTTTCACTACAGAGGCGCTACTTTTAATATTTTAGTTGGTTAACGCCAGACGATTTTATTCAGCTCAGAGAGACGTCTGTATGCCTGGGGTTAATGCTAAAATAACGTTAAATTAACCTAACCTAACCTAACCACAGTAACCCTTTCACTACAGAGACGCCACTTTTAATATTTTAGTTGGTTAACGCCAGACGATTTTATTCAGCTCAGAGAGACGCCTGTATACCTGGGGTTAATGCTAAAATAACGCTAAATTAACCTAACCTAACCTAACCTAAATGCCCCAGGTAGCGTTAGGGTGTTTAATCAACAGGTGAAATAAGCTGGGGCTAATCTTCAGTTGATCCGATGCATGTAAAAAATAAAAAACTCCCTCACGTGGAAAACGCTCTCAATCAGTCAGTCAGAAAAGGCAGACATTAAGCTGACTAACGCAGTAAAAACTTAACGTCAATCGCAAAATATTCTGATAATTAGTGAAAATTAGTCGCCGAAAACAGAGCTTGTCTTACAAGATGATCCAATAAGACCATCTGGATTTGAGCAAGTCCTAAGTTAATGACACACTGGCCGGTTCACTAAAGCTACTGATCACTTAATGCTGCTAAATATGTCTACTAAATGGCACTGAGACTCCTTCTTCTATACCCAGTTAAGGGGAGACCATTATTATCGTATGAATATTCTAAGACTTGGTTCCTGTGACCTCATGATTCGTGTCTCGAAGTCTGTCTGTCTCGTAGCTCGTCTCGCAACTTTCTTAAAAAGTTCTCGAGCTGTTTTGAAGTTATGGCAAAGCTGTTTTCAAGTTGACACCATTTATTTTAACTAATTTGATGTTTCGAAATTATCTCGATTCTGTGTCAAATCTCTCTTGAAGCCGTGTCGAAACACCCATGGATCAGGACTCGCTACTCTCCTACACTAAATTCAGTCATCGCGGCTCTCTGAAGACACGAGCATGGCCAAAGATTGGACATAAATTGCGGGCTGTTCGGTGAGGCCTGGCAAGAAGTTAGTTCAGTGAGTGAGTTTGTCAGTCAGCCTAGATTACCACTCATAGAGCTGAGACACAACTGAAAATCAACAATACTCTTAATCACGACAAAAGACAGTGCTGTTAGTTGACGTCATAACAGGTTAGAACAGTACTGTTAGTGACTCAACACGAGTTATAGAGGCACTAGCGACTCTATAACACAACGGCACCTCGCTCAACTGTTATGGTGTTATCGTGGAGGAATTTGGCCGCAGGTCTTGAGGCACATTCTTAAAGGTCAACACGATGAAATTTTTCTTATAAGTGGAAATGTAGGAACGCATCTAAGTGGCTGACATGAGGCGTAGCGTGTTGTTGGGGGGGGGGAGGGGTAGTAGAAAGGGGGGGAGAGGAGGGGGAGGGGTAGTAGAAAGGGGGGAGAGAGGAGGTGGAGAGGCAGTATAGAGGGGTGGAGGCGGGGGAGGGGCAGTAGAAAGGGGGGGAGGAGGGGTAGGGGCAGTAGAAAAAGGGAGGAGAAAGTGGAGGAAGGGGAAGGAGAAAGTGGACGTGGGAGAGGTGGAGAATAATACGGATAGACATCTAGATAGAGGTAATTGGTAAGTGGTTTAGCATTATACTACCTTCAATTTCTCCATCAGCAGAATTGGGTCCTCATTCACAAGGGTCGACTAGGGGTTGCCTCGGGCCTTTTACCAGTGAACCTCAGAACAGATTGCCATGGCTGTATCCACTCGGTCTTTGCTCCTTCGTTTATAGAGAGCAAAAACTGATATTCATATTTCAATTTACACGCGAGAGAGAGAGAGAGAGAGAGAGAGAGAGAGAGAGAGAGAGAGAGAGAGAGAGAGAGAGAGAGAGAGAGAGAGAGAGAGAGAGAGAGAGATTCATCCACCTATCCACCTCTATCCAACGTATATAAACTGTCCTTGTCCTCCTAGCATCCTCATTCCCTGATGATGCCACTCCGGGAGAGATTAGATCTGAATCACCAATCAGAGCTCAGATAAGTCCTGATTGGATATTGATTACTACAATGACTGGCTGGTGGCAGGGGCGGCCTCAGTCATCAGATAGGAAGGGAATGAGTTTCTGGGATCACCTGGAAGCGTCGTCATTATTACTCCCGTATATTTGCTCACCTGGTCCAAGTATCCAATCAGGTGAGACTTTGTTGATTTCCTCGTTACCTTGAACATCTATGAGAGCGACGTTGCCACATCTTTCTCATCCTATACAGGTGTGTTTGCAGGTGTGCCACTGTTTCTAGGTACTCACTTAAATTGTAGAACATGTGGAGTTAGTAGGTGGTGGTGTATGGTGTTTCGTGTCTCTGAGTGATTACTGGTGAAGCTCTGAATACTTGTAGTAAATATTATTGATACCTCGGACAACTTACGCTCTTTCTCCCTTCAGGTAGAGGGAAGGAAAACTTTTAAGACGTGTCTGACGAAGGTATGTGTTTGCTGAGGCGAGGATCTATACTTGTAGCACCTGACGAGGAAGTGTGTGTGTGTGTGTGTGTGTGTGTGTGTGTGTGTGTGTGTGTAGACCCTGTAGAAGAAAGTAGAGAGACCACACCTGCATTACCTGACTATCAGAGGAATGTGAGAGGGAAACACCTACCTGTAGAAGGACCAAAAAGTGAGTTTCATTCCTCCAAACCTGATACGCTGCCCCTTACAACTAACTGTTCATTTCTCACCAGTGAACTTGACAGACAGATAGACAGACAGATAGACAGACAGACAGACAGACAGACAGACAGACAGACACGCCTCCCTTCCCTCTCCCTCTCTTCACCGGAATTTTTGTTTTTAGTTGAGCTTCGTGACAAATCTATCTTCCATTTTTTTTACTACGTTATTCTTGTTCTTTTATTCTCTTTTATTTATCTTATTTTCCTTCTGTTTTTTCTGTTTTTTTTCTTTGTTATTGTAACTATTTTTTGCGTATTTTTTTTTAGTTTTTTGTTTTATACTTTTAGCTGGATTATTATTATTATTATTATTATTATTATTATTATTATTATTATTATTATACAACTAAAGCTAATATTGGAAGCCTTTATTTACTTAGAGAGACAGAGAGAGAGAGAGAGAGAGAGATTGACATACGTTAATGGCTCTCTCTCTCTCTCTCTCTCTCTCTCGCTCTAACTTGTCACCCACCTGACAAGTGTCGAAGGATTTATTGGACAATTAAGTTTTTTTTTCTCTTCCTCAGGTTTAATGGCAATCCCCCTTCCCCCTCCCCTCCCCCTTCCTCTCCCCCTTCCCCTCGCCCTTCCCCCTCTCCCCCTCCCCCGCCCCTACATGATTTACAAGCCCTCTATATGATTACAGACTCAATAAATACTGCTCCTCCCTCCCTCCCTTCCTCCATCCCTATCCAGCTATCTATCCTTCTCTCCCTCTTATCCTTTTCCCCCCATCTATCCATTTATCCTTCCCTCCATTTCCTGTCTTCCTCCCTTCCATATTTTCCTCCATCCATCTTGTCCCACCCTTCCACCTACTGTCCCACCCACCCCACCCACCCACCCACCAAACACACCTCAAACTCATTCGCCAGACAGTAGGGTGAGTCTCGTCCCATTTTTATCCTATTTAACCAATTAGTTTCTCGGTGATAAATTGGTTATTACAAACACCTATTTTTCTTGTCCTTTATCAATTGTTTTGTGGGTAATTTTGACTCGGTGCTATTAATTGGTGTACGTTTTTGTCGTTCATATATCATCGAGGTGATGGTCTGATGTGTCATTTTTGTGGGAGAGGGTCTAGGGGGGGTGTGGGGGAGGGGGAGTAAGGGTGGGGGAGGGGGAGGTGTGGGGGGAGGGGGAGTAGGGGTGGGGGAAAGGGAGAGGTGTGGGAGAGGGGGAGGTGTGGGGGGAGGGGGAGTAACGGTGGGGGAGAGGGGGAGAGGTGTGGGGGAAAGGGAGAGGTGTGGGGGAGGGGGAGGTGTGGGGGAAGGGGGAGTAAGGGTGGGGGAAAGGGAGAGGTGTGGGGGAGGGGGAGGTGTGGGGGAGGAGGAGTAAGGGTGGGGGAGAAGTGTGGGAGAGGGGGAGAGGTGTGGGGGAAAGGGAGAAAAGTGGGATATAACCTTTTTGTGTGACATAAATAGTAAATATTAATTTCAGTGCTATCCAGCTCCTGTAAGACATAAACAAGGCATTCTTAGCATCAGTGATATCCAGCTCCTGTAAGACATGAACAAGGCATTCTTAGCATCAGTGATATCCAGCTTCTGTAAGACATGAACAAGGCATTCTTAGCTTCAGTGACATCCAGCTCCTGTAAGACATGAACAAGGCATTCTTAGCTTCAGTGACATCCAGCGTTTTAAACCTCGGAAAAACAAAATACAAGATGGTGAAATTCTACTTTTTTCTATTTATTTACCAACCATTCTTTCCCCTCACTTGTTCTTATTAACCCAGGAACCAAACTTAACAAACCTGTGGTAAATGAGGTTAATGAGACGATGAATAAAGAGGCAGGTAATCGTTGAGCGGTTAACGAAGCGCTTTGTGTTTCTCATCGGTAATGGCGTGAACGTTTACCCACAATAACACTCACGATATATTGCCCATAATTGCCCTTCCCTTCCTTTACCTTTACCTTGCCCTACCCTGCACTAATTGGCCCTTACCTTACTTCTTTTCCATTACTTTATGCACTTCTATTTCCTTTTTACTTTCTTATTTTTCCTTCCTCTCCTCATTTCCCTTCTCTTCCCTTTCTCCCTTTCCCTCTAACACATCCGCCTTCCCTTTTTTTTTTATTTCCTGTTTCTCTCCTCTTTCTCCCATCCTCTCCCACTCTCTCCTGACTTTCTTCTTCCCCCTCACTCCCCTTCCCGCCCCAGTACGTCAGGAAGAGAGTGTCTAGAGAGCCACACCCAGGCGTCTTACGATAAAGTTCATCATAATATCCCCCTCTCTGAGCCTCCGTTATTTAAGGAATTGTTATAATATGTCGTTTTCAGCTTTCACAAATATGCAGTTAGTGTAAATAAGTGTTCATATACATACATACCGACAGGTTGTAGGTAGTAAGCAGCTATCAAACAGGGAGGTACTACCGCCTGGGAAGATATTGGAAGCATAATGTGTTGGCTGGTGGTAGACCCTGCTGCTGTATGTGACCAAGTCCCAGGTTGATGATCTGACTTCCTGCCTCATCTACACACAATTGCAGGGTCTCAATTGTTTCTCTTACTTTGACAACACAGCATACATATATTGTTTCTCACTCTTGATTTTTATTTATTTTTTTATTTATGGCTCTTTATTATTATTACTATTTTTTATAATTTTTATAAATTTTTATTAGTATTATTAGTGTTTTTTATTGTAATTGTTATATATTTCTTTTTATTTTTATTAAGGTTAGGGTGGGCTAATGCCCGTAAAAAACACATACAAATTTACATACATACATACATACATACACACATATATACATATATACATATATACAAACATGAATACATACATACATACATACATACATACATACATACATGAAATGATAAGATGAAAGATATGTTAAAAATTAATGAAGGCGTGAATGTCCAGGAAGCAGCATTGTTCGTGCATGGGTGGACAGAGAACAGGTCATCACGTAGTCTCGAGGAGGAGGAGGAGCCGTTGATGGGTGGTGGTGGCTGTGTAGTGCAACAGATGTAAATATGGCGTGCAGTTTGAAGCCGTGTTGTCTTATAAGGGAGCACCACAGTAGACCATTTCCACTTCAAAACTAAGAATAAATGAATTAAATTGCGGGAAAAGGGGTTGAAGAGTAAGGTTACTATTATAAACCCGCATGTATATACTAATGTTATTGATAGGTAAATACCAGACAGAAGTATTATTGTGTGAACGTGTACAGTAAACAAGTCTGAATTCGTCTCCTGTGTTGCTGTTAAGTTTGAACTAAAGACTTGTAAGTTGTTCTCTCTGTTGAGTTTATCACCAGCACGTAGGACCTTTTGTAACACTTTTTTTCTTACAAACTAAAAATCTTAATAGCGAGTATGACTTGGCAGCCCATCTCATGTAGACTCTCTCTTTAGTTTCTCAATTTCTTACATATATTATTTTATTCCGTCTGTGGAAAATATTGAGGTTTATAGACTCATGCTGTGGAAAGTTATTATTTTTCTGAGATTAGAATTCCACTAGGGTTATATTTTCATGGAGTGAATATTAAAGTTTTGAGCTGCAGTAAAACCTCATTATAAAGTGCCATAAAACCCTCTCGTGTAGAAGTGACTTGTGAATTGATAATATAGATGGAATTTATTTATTTTAGATGGGAGAAAATATGTTACTGTGACGTGTAGTTTAATAATGACTCAAGTGTATATGTTGTTTCACAGCCATCAACACTGTCGAGCTAGCCCCTCCTCCCTCTCACCTATGACAGGTCAATCTCCCCTCCACGGCCCATGACCCATACCTATGATCCATTACCTATGATCCATTCCCCATGATCCATCCCCATTCTCCACCGCCTATGATCTTACACCCATGATCCACCGCCCATGATCCACTTTGGTAACTATTATTCCACCACAATACCCATTACACCCAAACCAGGTATATAGGAACCGTGTCGTCTACTTAGATGTCGAAAAGCTTAAAATCCTCACTCAACAAGACTGTATAATGGTGCCGCTTGAACCCTCGAGTGTAACATTCTTGTGATGTTAATAATTCTATAATACAATAAAGATCGATAACAGGTTAAAACTGTTAAGTCCAGCATAAGAACGAAGGTTAATATTAAGTCTGGACCAGGGATAAGTTATATAGAGTTTGAAGAGAATGATAAATTTAACGAGTTAATTTTGGGTTAAATATTAAACAGGACGCTTACTCTCCAAAAACAAAAACAAACGCTAACTTCTCAATACCATAATAATACTTTTCACTAAATTTATCAATGTTATCCAAATCTCATCAACGTTAACTAAGATGAGACGAAAAAGATAAATAAAGTTACAATAATTAAATAATTTCGATGAACTTGATAGATCAGTTTAAAGTAATATTGCAGATTAATTGTGTAACGTCAGTATTATCCAAGGCTGAGGTTACGACATCTAGCAACCTTATGTGTGTTCTCTAGGTTCAATAATGACCCCAACTTAGCACCCCGCGGCGTCGCTACCTCTCATACTTGACGCCGCGATAATAATTTATTTGTTTCAAGTCGTTTGTATATTCTATAATTACGTATGATTTATCACGTATTGTATCACTTAACCAATGTACATGGAGTTTGTATCACACTGTTTCGTCTCTAGTGATTGCTTCTGGTTGGTATTACTTTGTAGATCGTTGCTTTGTGCATTGTGAAAGGTGGAAGGATTTTTTATAGAGTAATATTATATAAACAATATCATTAAATAACTACAGCAATGAATCCTTACCTGGGAAATGATAAACTAATTTTGTTTTGTTTTGTTTTCTTGTAAATGGTTATATAAATTATTAGTTTCATACTTGTAAAATAGATATCAACATTTTCCTGAGTATCACTGAGATAATTAACACAGGTAGCGCTTCACCTCCGAGACGAGTGTTGGTGAGTAGAGAGTTATGTGCAACACTCTGTACACACACACACATAATAATGGTTGCCCCTCATGTAAAAAGGATGGTCGGCCCAAGGGCCACCTAGCGTCAATTTGTTTAAGGTGTAGAAACTGTCGCCAACACAACAACCACACCCCAAGTTAACGAGCTGCATAACCCAGTGTCAAGGAATAGTCCGAGAAGACCGGACAACTCGCCAACTGCACTGGCTAACCATTGCCCCGAACTACGATCCGTAAACGATTAAGATGCTGACCATTACACCACAGGTCGCCTGTGGTGTAATAGTCCGTAGGCTCGCCTCGCAAGCGAGCGGACCCGGGTTCGATCCTCAGGCAGGGTGAAACTATGGGTAAGTTTTTTACGCCATTTGCTTCTGTCTTCCCAGCAGTAATCGGGAACCTGGATGTTAATCGATTTGCTGATCGTGTTCCGGGGTAATGGTTAGCCAGTGCAGTTAGCGAGTTGTCCGGTCTTCTTGGACTATTCCTTGACACTGGGTCATGCAACTCGTTAACTCAGGGTGTGGTTGTTGTGTTGGCGACAGCTTCTACACCTTAAACACTGGGTCATGCAGCTCGTTAACTTAGGGTGTGGTTGTTGTGTTGGCGACAGCTTCTCCACCTTCAACACTGGGTCATGCAGCTCGTTAACTCAGGGTGTGGTTGTTGTGTTGGCGACAGCTTCTACACCTTAAACACTGGGTCATGCAGCTCGTTAACTCAGGGTGTGGTTGTTGTTATGTTGCCGACAGCTTGTACACCTTAAAAAAATTCTCGCCTAGGTGGCCCTTGGGCCGGCCATCCTCGTTACACGCGGGGCAACACACATACACGAACACACCTCAGTTTATATTTTAGAAATTTCTTCTTTGATTCGTGTTCATTTGAAGTTGTGTGTGTGTGTGTGTGTGTGTGTGTGTGTGTGTGTGTGTGTGTGTGTGACACGTAAGAGTGAACAGACCTGAAAGAGTGATAGAATGAAAGAGACAGGGACTGTGTGTGTTTGAGAGAGAGAGAGAGAGAGAGAGGCAGCACCAGCACTAGGCAGGTCTGGCCACGCACTTGTCAATGTCCAGCAGAAACAATGGAGACTTCAATCCTACTACCCCCTCCCCCCCCCCATTCACCCATCCCCCTATCTAATCCCCATTCACCCCATCTTTCACCCGCATTCACCCCTATTCACCCCATCTTTCACCCCCATTTAACCCCATCCCCTAATATAACCTCTCTCTCTCTCTCTCTCTCTCTCTCATTGGGTAACTCCTACTGAAGGTGGAGGCTGTTTCTGATAGCTGATTGGATATTGACAGGAGGGACAAGAACCAATCACCTTACACCGTGACCCTCATATGAGTGGGTTCTGACAAGTGATTTAGAGGGCGGGAGGAGGAGGAGGAGGAGGAGAGCGACTTAGCTTGCGTCTTATGGAGGAGAGGAGGGATGGGAAGAAAGAAGGAAGGAAGGGAAGGGGGAAGGAAGAAAGGGAAGGGGGAACGAGAGAAGGAAAGTGTCTTGAAGGGTGTCTTAATGGGAGGGGGAGGGACGGGGATACTTAGGAGGAAGGGGAGAGAGGATGGAAAGGGGTGGGATAGGGGTGTCTTGGGAATAGAGAGAGAGAGAGAGAGAGAGAGAGAGAGAGAGAGAGAGAGAGAGAGAGAGAGAGAGAGAGATCAAATTACTGAGAAGCAAGATCCAAGGACGCGAGATCCGGTTTATAGAGACAGAAAGACAGACACAGACAGACAGACATATTTACAGACAAACAGACAGATAGAAAGACAAATAGACAGTAGAATCCATCACGAGTTAACTAGGCAGCGGAAGTGAGTGCCGTGATGAAGGTCAGTCTAAGATGTGCTGCAGGACTAATGATAAGTTACTTCCCTGACCCATCTTGTGTGGCTGTAACCTGAGCAGGGTGATGAGATGAGATAGGGGAGGGAAGCTAGAGAGAGAAAGAGAGAGAACTTAAAGATAGAGTGAGTGAGAGAGAGTGTAAAGACAAGAGAGGGGAGTTAGAGAGAGAAAGAAAGAATGAGAGAGAGAGAGAGAGAGAGAGAGAGAGAGAGAGAGAGAGAGAGAGAGAGAGAGAGAGATATGCCAAACCTATCATCTCTCTCCCTATCCACCTCCTTTTCCTTTTATCCATTCCATATATCATCCATCCCTCCTCTATACTCCCCGTCCCTTCCCTCTCCCTAAATATTCCCCGACCTACTTATACCCATTCCACATCCTTTCCTTATCACCTTTCTCCCTTCATCCTGCCCTATTCAACCTTCCTCCAACTTCCCCCCATCCTCCCTCCATCCCCCCACCCTCCCTCCATCCCTCCACCCTCCCTCTATCCCCCACCCTCCCTCCATCCTTGCCACGCTCCCTTCATCCCCCCACCCTCCCTCCATCCCCCACCCTACTTCCATCCCCCCACCCTCGTTCCATCCCCCCACCTTCCTTCCATCTCCCCACCATCCCTCCATCCCCCCACCCTCCCTCTATCCCCTTACCTTCCTTACATCCCCCCACCCTCCCTCCATCCCCCCACCCTCCCTCCATCCCCCACCCTCCCTCCATCCCCCACCCTCCCTCCATCCCCCCACCCTCCCTCCATTCCCCCACCATCCCTCCATCCCCCCACCATCCCTCCATCCCCCCACCATCCCTCCATCCCCCCACCCTCCCTCCACCTCCCTGTCACACTCCCTTCATCCCGGATAATCAGATGAACATAATATTGACAGTGTGGTGTTAACTGGTCTTCTCCTCCGGCCACGAATTATGTCTGGACAAAAGGCCGGACAAATTATGCAAGACTAATTTTATATAAAAGCATTTTTTCGTCCAACGAGTCTTAAGGAGGGAGGAGGAATGTGTCTGAGTAGCAGGGAAGGAGAGAGGGAGGGAGGGAGGGAGGGAGGGCGAGGAAGGGAGGAGATGGCTGTAGAGGAAGGGAGCGGAGTGGTGAATAGGGAGGGCGTGGGGAAGAAGAGAATTGAAAGTAGGGTGGAGTAGGGAGGAAGGGGATTGCTAGGGGGAGGGAGGGAAGAAGAAGAAGGATGTATTGGGGGAGAAGGGGAGGGGGTAAGAGAGAGTGAGTTTGATGTTGACACAGTTTATTTAGCCAGAAAAACACAGATACAGAGTGGATAATAATAACAATATTAACAGGGCTGAGCCAGTTGAGAACCTGAACTCTCCTGTGGGCACCTGTTATATTCTGTACTTTTATCTCAAGGAATTATTATGTAACATTTAGTATCATCTGGAATATTACACGTAACATGGTGTTAGTAAGAACATATGAGAATGTTACCACAATTATCACCTCGTTATTTATTTATTTTTGATTTATTTTGTTTACATTTATATTATAAATATATACTGTACATATTTTACACTGGAGGGAAGCAATACAACACGGGTTGTGTTAAGGTGAAACAAGGGGACAGAAACAGTGAGGCTCACGTCTTGACGGTAAATATATAATTATTGTAATGGTAATTTCTATCTCCCTGACAATATATGATATAATGGTTTTGGTGGAGCAATAAAGGTAAGAGTATAAAGTAAGTGTTACAAAATTATTAATACTCAGACAATAGATATTTTTTAAGAGATGATTTAAAGGAAGGGAGCGTAGTCTTTGCTGGGATGGGTGGGGGTAAGTTGTTCCACACCTTCACACCGTGATATCTTATGGAGGTCTGGGACTGAGAGGAGCGTATGGGGGGTCGTCTTAAGTAGCTCTGGGTGTCTTAACTGGAAATAGTTATTCCACTCAAGTGATTGATAGATTTATAAACAAATTGAGCACAACAGTAAGTGTTAATATCCTCAAATTTTACTATTTTCAATTTAGCAAATTGTTTCTTTTTGTGATCAGTATTTATCAAGTATGTCATTGTCAGTACAACTCTCTACTGTGCAGTGATCAGGGGTTGTGTTTTTGTGGAGCCAGAGGCCCCATAGTGTGTGACAGTGTATGAAGTGTTGGTAAACAAGATCATAATAGATTTCTTTCATTGCTGTGAGAGTGAGTGACTGTCGAGTGTGACACAGGACACTTCACTGTTTATTGACTTTACTGTGAATGGCTTGTATGTGGTTTCTCCAGCTAAGTTTATCATCAACAATAACTCCGAGGAATTTAGTATTTTGTTAGCGTTTGAGGACTGTATTACCAAGGTACTGGGGAACCAAATCTGAGGGTAAATATTTCCTTCTGCGAAAGATCGTGTAGTAGGTTTTTTCGAGGTTTAAGGTCAGTTTATTACGTATTACCCAGGTCTTGACTTTAGTCAATTCAGTGTTCATAGTTTTCGTCAAAGAATGGAGATCTGAGTTGCTGGCATAGAGATTACTATCGTCTTCAAATAAGTTGGCGTGGACTATATCGTTTATGTACATGAAGAACAGTACAGGACCGAGAGTGGAGCATTGAGGGACGCCATGCAAAATAGGTGAGGAGTCATTTTGGTGATTATTATAGCAGACATACTGCTTCCTGTTATACAGATATGAAGTAAACCAATTGTGGGACAGGCCCCTAGTGTGAGGTGGGAGGGAAATGAAGAGGGGGGGGGGGAAGGGAAGGAAGAAGAGACAGAGAAATCAGTTGGGGAGAGAAAAGGAGTAAAAAAGGACGAAGGGAAGCAAAAGTTAAGAGGGAGAGACAAAATAAAGAAAGGAATAAGTAGGAGCAGGGGAAAGAGGGAGATAGAATGGTAGAAAAGTGGGTGTAAGAGGGTAAGAGAAAGGGTGTACGGAGGATGTAGTTGGACTAGAGAGAGAGAGAGAGAGAGAGAGAGAGAGAGAGAGAGAGAGAGAGAGAGAGAGATTTCATTATATTTTCCCAAAACAAAATTTCCTCTCGACAAATATTAAAAAGAGACTTGATTTGCAGTCACAATCCATTAAGTAACTCGAACGATTAGTTAATTATCCTTCTAAGTAGATGAGAGAGTACCTAAGTGACCCTCAAGACATTTCAAGTGCCCAAAAGATCACTTAAGTAACCGTCAAATTCTTACTAAGTAGCTACGATAGTATTTAAGTAGCCCCGAAAACTTTGTAAGTGGCAGAAAAACTATTTAAGTAACCGGTAGATTACTTAAGTAGCGGTCGAAACACTTACGAAGATTATTCATCGATAATGGCTTCTCATTCCCTTGTTAGTTATCCCCGGGAACAAGACGACGATTGGCTGCCACCTTGTTACTACACTGTGGTGGTCGGAGAGGAGGAGGCGGAGGGGGCGGGGGAGAGAGCAGGAAGAAAAGGGAAGATAGGAGGAGGATCAGAAGAAGATGGGAGGGAGGACATAAGAAGAAGAGAAAGAGAAGGTGAAGAGGAGGAGGAGGAGGGGATGGAAGAAGGAGGAGAAGGAGGATGAATAGGAGGAAGAGAAGGGAAATACAAAGAGGAGAAGGAAAAGTAAGAGGAAGCAACGAAAAGAAAATGGTGAAGTGATAAGAAGTAAACAAGGATGTGGAGGAGGAAGAACAGGATAAGAACAATGAGAAGGAAGAGAAAGTGGAGAACTAAAATAAAGAAGAAGGGGAGGAGAAGGAAAACAAGAAGAAGAAGAAGAAGAAGAAGACGGATATCGATAACGCCTCCTTTCATTCCCTCACTCTACCCTCCTTCCTTCCTTCCTTTCTACCTCTTCTTCTTCTAGCCTCCTCCTCCCTCATCCTCCCAGCGTGGCAGGAGAGGTCGGGCCTCCTACACCCTCAGCCCAGAGGTATTGATGGAAATTGATTTTTAACTAGCGTTCCATCACAACATACCGCCTACCCTATGTCCCACCTCCCAGGGGTCCCATCATCCCCTAAATGTATCACTCACGCCCCTTACGTCTACAACCACACGCGACGAACCATTCTGAAACACGGGCTCGAGGTGTCCCCCTGAGTATTGCTCAAGGCCATAGGTTTCAAGACCATTAAATACGAACTATTTTGACAAGGTGGGGACGAGATAAGGTGGAATGGGGACCTGGTTCGGGTGTGTCGTGGAGACATACTTAGTGAGGAGAAAAAAATAATATTTCGTACCTGTGGCCAAAAGCCTCAGTGTGTTGGGTGATGGGTGGGGTGGTGTGGGTGGGTGGGGGGTAGTGAGATGGGTGGTTGTGGGTGGGTGGGGGGTAGTGAGATGGGTGGTTGTGGGTGGGTGGGGGTAGTGAGATGGGTGTGGGTGGGTGGGGGTAGTGAGATGGGTGGTTGTGGGTGGGTGGGGGTAGTGAGATGGGTGGTTGTGGGTGGAGGGGTAGTGAGATGGGTGGTTGTGGGTGGAGGGGTAGTGAGATGGGTGGTTGTGGGTGGAGGGGTAGTGAGATGGGTGGTTGTGGGTGGGTGGGGGGTAGTGAGATGGGTGGTTGTGGGTGGGTGGGGGTAGTGAGATGGGTGTGGGTGGGTGGGGGTAGTGAGATGGGTGGTTGTGGGTGGGTGGGGGGTAGTGAGATGGGTGGTTGTGGGTGGGTGGGGGTAGTGAGATGGGTGGTTGTGGATATCGGTGATTGTAGGTGGGAGATTGTGGTTGGGGGTTGTGGGTGAGTGGTTGAGGGATGGGTGATTATGGGTGGGAGATTATGGTTGGGGACTGTAGGTGGGTTGTTGTGGTATTGGTGTAGTTGTGAAATAGTTGACTGCAGAATAGATCATTATGTAATAGGTTGTCGTGGGTATTGAGGTCATGGCTGCAGCTTCTACACCATAAGCAAACCTTCCTCACCTACTTTCCTCTTCAAGGGATTAACCATCACGAGGAGGAGGTTGACCCACGAGGAGGAGGTTGACCCACGAGGAGGAGGTTGACCCACGAGGAGGAGGCTGACCCACGAGGAGGAGGTTGACCCAAGAGGAGGAGGTTGACCCACGAGGAGGAGGTTGACCCACGAGGAGGAGGTTGACCCACGAGGAGGAGGTTGACCCAAGAGGAGAGGTTGACCCACGAGGAGGAGGTTGACCCAAGAGGAGGAGGTCGACCCACGAGGAGGAGGTTGACCCAAGAGGAGAGGTTGACCCACGAGGAGGAGGTTGACCCACGAGGAGGAGGTTGACCCAAGGGGGGAAGGTTGACCCACGAGGAGGAGGTTGACCCACGAGGAGGAGGTTGACCCAAGAGGAGGAGGTCGACCCACGAGGAGGAGGTTGACCCAAGAGGAGAGGTTGACCCACGAGGAGGAGGTTGACCCACGAGGAGGAGGTTGACCCAAGAGGAGAGGTTGACCCACGAGGAGGAGGTTGACCCACGAGGAGGAGGTTGACCCACGAGGAGGAGGTTGACCCAAGGGGGGAAGGTTGACCCACGAGGAGGAGGTTGACCCACGAGGAGGAGGTCGACCCACGAGGAGGAGGTTGACCCACGAGGAGGAGGTTGACCAACGAGGAGGAGGTTGACCCACGAGGAGGAGGTTGACCCACGAGGAGGAGGTTGACCCACGAGTAGGAGGTTGACCCACGAGGAGGAGGTTGACCCACGAGGAGGAGGTCGACATACGAGGAGGAGGTTGACCAACGAGGAGGAGGTTGACCCACGAGGAGGAGGTTGACCCACGAGGAGGAGGTTGACCCACGAGGAGGAGGTTGACCCAAGGGGGGAAGGTTGACCCACGAGGAGGAGGTTGACCCACGAGGAGGAGGTTGACCCAAAAGGAGGAGGTTGACCCACGAGGAGGAGGTTGACCCACGAGGAGGAGGTTGACCCACGAGGAGGAGGTTGACCCACGAGGAGGAGGTTGACCCACGAGGAGGAGGTCGACCAACGAGAAGGAGGTTGACCCACGAGGAGGAGGTTGACCAACGAGGAGGAGGTTGACCCAAGGGGGGGGGGGAGGTTGACCAACAAGGAGGAGGTTGACCCACGAGGAGGAGGTTGACCCACGAGGAGGAGGTTGACCCACGAGGAGGAGGTTGACCCACGAGGAGGAGGTTGACCATTATAACATCAATTACCCCACAAATAAGTTTCACCACCTATTTTCATACTTTTACCTCACCGCCCCTTGATGATTGAAGGTGTGCATCTTACCTACAACTTGTAATCATATACCATCCAACCACACCCACCATGATGGCGGTAAATAAATAAATAAAATCCCATACAACACCTCCTGCTCACCCTCCAAAAAAATATAAAAACATAATTTTACTCAAGAATTTTATTGACGTGTTGGAATGTTTTTATTTTATTTATATTTATATATTATGTTCAATTATTTATGGGAAATTTAGTTGGGTTTAAGACAGTGGGGAGTCATCTTATCCCAGGAGCTAGCTGTTGATCACGACGGCTGGAAGGAAGGTGGTAAATAAAAATGATTTCTGTGTAAGCAAAATGATGCGCTGGGCTGAGGTCGGTGCTGAGAGGGAAAGACGTTAAAAATGTCGAAGCAAAGACTTAATTTAATGGTTACTATGTGTATGATAGTAAAGGATAATAATAATGAGAAGAAGAAGAAGAATGAGACGAAGAAGAAGAACTCACCTTACAGTACATGGTCTGTTCTCTCTCTCTCTCTCTCTCTCTCTCTCTCTCTCTCTCTCTCTCTCTCTCTCTTGATATATTTGTGATTTTACTTAGCCAGTATTTTTGTCATCCTTATTACTAATTCTCCTTAGTTTCCTTCCCTTTTCTTCTTATCTTCTTCCCTCTCCTCCTTCTTCTTGTCTTTATCTCTCCCTACTTATTCATTTTATTATCCCTCAACTCTGTCGTTCATTTTCTTCCTCTCCTTCTCCAACTACCCGTTACTCTCCTTCGAATCCTTCACTCCTCTTCCTCGTCGTCCTCCTCCTCCTCTTTACTCTTCCATAACTCCCCTTCCCCTCTCCCTCCTCCTCTCCCCTCCCCCACTTCTTCGATCTTATCACCGTCTTACCTTCTTCTACATTCATCCATCTCTTCCTCCTCTCCCCTCCTCCTCATGCTGCTTCTCGCGCCTCCTCCTCCTCCTCTTCCTCGCCCTATACCTCCTCCATATTCTTCAACACGCCCTTCTCCTCCCCCTCCTCCTCATTGTTCCCCCTCCTCCCCCTACCCGTCCCCCTCCCTGCTGCTTGCCAAACATCCCCTCTTCCCCCACGCTTGAGTTAATCTGTACATCTCCGCTGTCTCCCGCGGTGACGGACCCAAAACACAGATATGTACAACACTGAAGACTCTTTACGTATGTCTGCCGTGTGTTGAGTTGGAGTCTAAAAGCTTCGTATTATTATTTTTTTTTTTGGGGGGATTTTATCTTTAATATTTTTCATCACGCTAACTACATCTCGTTAAGGTAGTCTTAGTTTGTTATTTACGTGGTCTTTAAACCTTATACCTGGGTCTTGTGGATACCTGTATGGCATTAAGGTAGAGTCTTAGTTTACTCTTTACATGGTCTTTGAACCTTATACCTGGGTCTTGTGGATAAGAGAAGAATAATTTTAAGATGGATTCTCAAAAAGTTATGTCGTAGATTATTATTATTATTACTATTATTATTATTATTGTTATTATTGTTATTATTATTATTATTATTATTATTATTATTATTATTATTATTATTATTATTATTATTATTATTATTATTATTATTATTATTATTATTATTATTATTATTATTATTATTATTATTATTATTATTATTTTACCTACAACTACAAATTAAAACACTTCTCACTTGAGGTTTCTGAAGCTGCAACATAAAATGGAGTCACAGAGTTCTTACTGGTTTGTTTACTATACGGTGTGAAGGTTGTTGTCATTATGGCGTCGAAACTGTACAAGGACTCTAATTAACTCGGGTACTCCCTCCTTCCTTTCCTCCTTCCTTCCCTCTCTTGCTCCCGTTTCTTTCTCACTTCTCTCCCACCATCTCTCCATCCCTGTCTCCCCATCTTTCCCTTCATCTCTCTCTTTATCTTTCTCTTCCTTTATCCATCCCACCCACCCTCCCTCCCTCCCTCCCTCCCTCCCTCGTGACCTCAGGTATCAGAAGAGGTCATAGGAGGGAGGGAGGAGGTGAGAGAATTTGACCTCCAATAACCCTTTCGACTCGAGCTGTCAAATGCCTAATTATACTTCACCAGCTGTCAAAACACTCAGACACGACATCTGTCACGCCCTTCCCACACACACACACACACACACACACACACACACACACACACACACACACACACACACACACACTTCTCACACAATATAGGAACAGTTTACTGATTTGTAGTCCATTCGGCAGAGACAACGTGCCTCTCTCTCTCTCTCTCTTTTGCTCTCTCTCACTTGCTTTCTTTCTCCCTTTCTTGCTCTCTTTCTTGCTTTCTCTCTCACTCTCTCGCAGACACAAGCACCACCACCACCCTACCAAAAGCCAGTGGAGGCGGCAACACACCATGAACCAGCCATTGTATTTATGTCTATTAACGTCTGATAATAACTCTCCTTCATTATGCTCGCCAGAATCATTATGCTCAGTCGTCATCATGCTCGTCATCATGCTCGCCATCATGCTCGTGACCTGGTTGTCATCGTACTTACACAAATTATTATGCTCAAGGTGATCTGGTTAAAGTTCTCCTGGTTACCTGTGCCAAAAAGTGCATCATTACGAGCACTTCCTGACTCAGATTACCGGGAATTTTTGAGAATTTGTTGAAGACTGAAGAGCGCTAAGACTCGGTCATTTTCGGTAAGTCTAGCCCTGAATGAGTGTCTGTCTCCGTTCTACGTCCGTGTTTATCGTGTGTTTTATCGGGGTTCATACTTCCTCAGAATGTTTAGATCGAGTTGCGTTGGGTTCCATTTTCCTCTGTTATAAATAGTAGTGCTTAATGGTAATCTTTCTCTCATTACTTTTTTTTTCACGTAATATTTTAGAAAATATCCCCAAATCCATAAAATTTTCAGCTTTTTTTTAATAGTTCAGAAAAAATCCCCAAATTCACCCCAAAAATCAGTTATTTTTTTCACGTCAAAACACAAGTATGACAAGAAAATAAAGTCAAACGGGATTCTTTTTCTCTTTTCACCTTTTTCCCCTAAATTATATGATGAACAAATCCTGTAGATGACCATAAATTTGGTGGCTGGTGAGATTAAGGGAACCAGGGCCGGTATAAGGGGTTGAATGACCACCCTGACAGAACAACTCATTATAGACCGGATATTGCTTGACCATGTCCTCGGCGTCACAACCTGAGGTCTCTCTCTCTCTCTCTCTCTCTCTCTCTCTCTCTCTCTCTCTCTCTCTCTCTCTCTCTCTTTCTTTCTCTTTCACCCCACCAGGAAGTTCTTCGGTAAGGGACAGCATTATTGTACAGTAGAACCTTGGGAACTCAGAACCAGGTCTGACTATTACCTATCCTAACCTATCCTAACCTATCCTCACTTACCCTAACCTACCCTAATCAATCCTAAGCTATCTTAACCTACACAAACATATTCTAACCTACCCTAACCTAACCTAAACCTACCCTAACCTATCCTGACCTAACCTAACCTAACCTAACCTAACCAAACATAACCTAACCTAACCAAACCTAGCCTAATCTAACCTGACTTAACCTAACCTAACCTAAATTAACCTACTCTAGTTTACATAGTTAATTTACCTTCCTAAATCTAATCTTTTTCTCTAATGTTCTGCTCGTATGCCTTATTGTTTCGTTAACCACTGATTAAAATTTAACTTATTTAACTTCTGTAAATATGTAAATGTGTAATATCTGACACAAACCTTTTTATATTATTAATAATATGACAATTAATGACACTCCTTAAAAAAATGAAAGGTAATTTATTATTGAATGTGACATTTAATTGCATCGTAAAGCTGTGGAAATAACATGAAGTATTTACCGCATCGAAAAGCTGTGGAAATTACATGACGTATTTACCGCATCGAAAAGCTGTGGAAATAACATGAAGTATTTACAGCACCGTCCAGTTCAGTGAGACAGTAAGATCCCGTGATGGCAGATACGAAGCATGAACTAAAGGTATTATTAAATATATATAATTCCAGCGACATAAATGAACCCGAACGTATCCTAACCTTATCAATAAATACTCCAATATCACTAAGTAAAGTTAAATTAGCTTAGGAATGTCTAATTACCAAGATAAATAAACTAAAATACTTCACATCGGTCACTCTGTTAGTGGATTCATTTTAAACATGGGCCATCTTGCAGCACTGAGAGGAACACACGAGTGACTGTAACATGTAAACAACGTTAGCCAATATTGTGTTAATTGAACGGATTATTCTAAATGTCGTGTCTATCAAATTACAGTAACTTCTGTATTTGTTGTCAAAAGGTTACAGCGACAGTTATTTTACGTGTTTATGGCTTGAGCTACAGTGGTGGTGGGTTTATGTCTTGAGCTACAGTGGTGGTGGGTTTATGGCTTGCGCGACAGTGGTGGTGGGTTTATGGCTTACGCGACAGTGGTGGTGGGTTTATGGCTTGAGCTTACAGTGGTGGTGGGTTTATGGCTTGAGCTACAGTGGTGGTGGGTTCATGGCTTGAGCTACAGTGGTGGTGGGTTTATGGCTTGAGGTACAGTGGTGGTGGGTTTATGTCTTGAGCTACAGTGGTGGTGGGTTTATGGCTTGCGCGACAGTGGTGGTGGGTTTATGGCTTACGCTACAGTGGTGGTGGGTTTATGGCTTGAGCTACAGTGGTGGTGGGTTTATGGCTTGAGCTACAGTGGTGGTGGGTTTATGGCTTGAGCTACAGTGGTGGTGGGTTTATGGCTTGAGCTACAGTGGTGGTGGGTTTATGGCTTAAGGTACAGTGGTGGTGGGTTTATGTCTTGAGCTACAGTGGTGGTGGCTTTATGGCTTGCGCGACAGTGGTGGTGGGTTTATGGCTTACGCTACAGTGGTGGTGGGTTTATGGCTTGAGCTATGGTGGTGGTGGGTTTATGGATTGAGCTACAGTGGTGGTGGGTTTATGGCTTGAGGTACAGTGGTGGTGGGTTTATGTCTTGAGCTACAGTGGTGGTGGGTTTATGGCTTGAGCTACAGTGGTGGTGGGTTTATGGCTTGAGCTACAGTGGTGGTGGGTTTATGGCTTGAGGTACAGGGGTGGTGGGCTTATGGCTTGAGCTACAGTGGTATTTACAAATGAATATAATATCGGATCACAGTGTTTCATATTTCGTTCGAAGCGATTCCATTGTAACCTTGACTCATGAAAACAGAGTAACGTTATATTCCTATTTGGTAACCCTTCCCCTGGGGCTGAAATAGTATCTAAGGTGCATGAATCAGTGGGGTAAAAACTACATTTTTGTCTGGGGTAATACAGTATGCTTCTGTTTACTGTCTGTATCACTCCAGAAGCCGCAGTGAGTGGGTGTATGTTGTGTAGTGAGTGGGTGTATGTTGTGCAGTGAGTGGGTGTATGTTGTGCAGTGAGTGGGTGTATGTTGTGCAGTGAGTGGGTGTATGTTGTGCAGTGACTCTGTGAATAAGAAGTATGAGTAAAATTTTACGTTGGGGTAACTCGAACCTGTCAGACTTTAAATAGGGGTAAAACTGGGAAAAAGTTTAAGAACCACTGCTCTAACCCTACCCGACCTAATGTATCCCTAACCTAACCTGACCTAATGTATCCCTAACCTAACCTGACCTAATGTACCCCTAACCTAACCTGACCTAATGTATCTCTAACCTAACCTGACCTAATGTATCCCTAACCTAACCTGACCTAATGTATCCCTAACCTAACCTGACCTAATGTACCTCTAACCTAACCTGACCTAATGTATCTCTAACCTAACCTGACCTAATGTACCCCTAACCTAACCTGACCTAATGTACCTCTAACCTAACCTAACCTAATGTATCCCTAACCTAACCTGACCTAATGTACCTGTAACCTAACCTGACCTAATGTACCTCTAACCTAACCTAACCTAATGTACCTCTATCCTAACCTAACCTAATGTATCCCTAACCTAACCTGACCTAATGTACCCCAACCTAACCTGACCTAATGTACCTCTAACCTAACCTAACCTAATGTATCCCTAACCTAACCTGACCTAATGTATCCCTAACCTAACCTGACCTAATGTACCTCTAACCTAACCTAACCTAATGTATCCCTAACCTAACCTGACCTAATGTACCTCTAACCTAACCTGACCTAATGTATCCCTAACCTAACCTGACCTAATGTACCTCTAACCTAACCTGACCTAATGTACCTCTAACCTAACCTGACCTAATGTACCTCTAACCTAACCTGACCTAATGTATCCCTAACCTAACCTGACCTAATGTACCTCTAACCTAACCTAACCTGACCTAATGCACCTCTAACCTAACCTGACCTAATGTACCTCTAACCTAACCTGACCTAATGTACCTCTAACCTAACCTGACCTAATGTACCTCTAACCTAACCTGACCTAATGTACCTCTAACCTAACCTGACCTAATGTACCTCTAACCTAACCTGACCTAATGTACCTCTAACCTAACCTGACCTAATGTACCTCTAACCTAACCTAACCTAATGTACCCCTAACCTAACCTGACCTAATGTACCTCTAACCTAACCTGACCTAATGTATCCCTAACCTGACCTGACCTAATGTACCTCTAACCTAACCTACTACTATTACTTTGCTGTCACTTGGAAACGAGTATGACGATTATCCAGCTATGACATAAAACTATCAGTTATTAAAGCTGTCATCTTCGTTGGTGAACTCTGATGTGACTCGAGACGCCGATACAAGATCGGTAGGGCCGTCCACAGGTGTTGCACGTGTGGAGGGCTACGTCTAGTGTGGAGGGGCGGTGGCAGCGTTTTTCCGGCACTGGCACTTGTCTGCCTCGGTATTTAATTAAGCTAACTCGAACGTATTGGCACCTTCTCGTGTGGTGCTCCTTCAAGCGTTACGGTGTGGAATGATCGTCTTTCAGGTGAGGGGGTCGATTTGGCACTTTTCCATTGCCTGCCAGCTTTACGTTTACCATTCGTTAGGTGACTGTCAAGTAGCTGCTTTGGCAGTCAACTGTCGTCCATAAGGGTAACATGGCCAATCCAATGTACAGCAGTTGTTCATGGATGATAGTAGCCTCAAGTCTCCTCGAGAGTGTGTCAGCAAGGATACTGACAAGTGTTCTCATGTTTTCCCAGCGAACTCGGAGGATGGAACGTAGACTACGTCGGGAAAAGTTTTCAAGTGCCTTGAGGTGCCTCCTGTACGTGACCCATGTCTCATTTCCATACAGCAGGGTGTAGAAGATCATTGATTAATATATGATCAGTTGTGTAGATAATTTTAGCTCCCTACAGCTGAAGACACAGGTACGGAGTCAGCCAAAGGCTTGAGATGCACATCTGATCTGATGATGACTCTCTTCATCGATGTCCGCGGTGGTGTACTGGTGGGAGCCAAGATACTGAATGAGGGTTACATTAGAAAGGGTAGTACCGTTCACCTGGATAGATGGTGGAGGTGTGGCTGAACCAGAGGCAGGCTGAAAGAGAAGCTGAGTCTTACGTACATTCACCTCAAGGCCGAAGTTTGTATATGTATATGCGTAGGTGTTCAGGATGTTCTGTAGATCGCATTCAGTGTGAGCGACGTGGGTGAGGTCGTTTGCGTACTGAATTTCAGTGATGAAAAACGGTAGACACCTTTGTTCCTGCCTGGAGGCGTCTTATGTTGAAAGTCCCTTCATCCGGTACTGGATGTCCACCTCGCCGGCTCAATTGGCACTGGCACTCGTAAGCTAAGAAAATGGTTGGTGCCAATACAAATCCTTGTCTTACCCTCGTTTAGATGGGGAAGAAATGATAATAGGTGCCATTGTGCATGCCGTTCACGACATCGTGGAGTTGCCTCAAAATGGCAATGAATTTTGGTGGGCGACCAAAACGACTGATCGGGTCGAAGGTCATAGTATGATTGATGAAGGCCATGTACACAAATCACGACGTTGTTCTCTGAATTTTTCCTGTATCTGGCGGGCAGCAAAGATCATGTCAGTGGTGCCATATGATGGTCTAAAGTATATTTAGAAGGACTCGGGCGATAATCTTGCCAGCTATGGACAGGAGCGAGATCCCGTGGTAGTTGCCACAGTCTGACCTGTCTCCATTGCTCTTATAAATATTGGGGGTTTCCTCTTTCCCCACATATTCTCTAGGAGAAAGTGGAGACGGCTGGTAAGCAGAGGTCCTCCTTCTTTATTGTCCTCGGCTGGGATTCCATCAGGCCCTGTGGCTTTGTAATTTTTCATCTGCTTGATGGCAGTAGCTACCTTATCACAGGATGGAGGATAGAAGAGGCCGATCAGCTCTTTAAATGGGGAGTTACCGTCGGATGAGCTGAGAGGAGCCTCACCATGAGTAATTGGGCCATACATTGTTTTAGTGAAATTAAAAAATTCACGCATCTTTTGTTGATCCGCATATTTTTGTGTTTCACACGCTTTGTTTTTCCACCATTCATTCTTTAGATAAAAAAGTTTTCATTGGGCCATCTCTTTCTTCTGGCAGAAGGTATCTGCTTTGGTCCAAGAGTGAGGGGTTGTACTGCCAGTTCAGTGAAAGCAGCATGTTCACAATTGACGTGCATGTCGATTTCCTGGTTATTTTTATTAAACCAATTTGGGTTATTTGAGGGCCTTAGAATCACAAAGCCGCAAGTGGCATTTTTTAAAAGTGAGAAACAAGCCCCTAAAGTTTTTCATTTGTTACTCCACAACCAATAAAGATATCGAGGTGGGGTTTGTTTTATTTTGAAGATATTTCTTGTAAAAGTTGGTGTATGAGTGTCATGCATCGCGGCCCATGTGCACCAGACGCGTGCCCATCGGCCGAAGTGGTGTCTACTTGCTGTGTCATTGGTTCAGCTGGGAGGTGTGGCGGGTGATGTAAGACTGTCATTGGCTACTACGTGAGTTAGAGTGACACGATGCAATTGAGTGAGACTTGTGGCCTTGTGTGACGAATGCCCATTGAACACGGTCCTTTTAGGAACACAAACCAATGTATTTCAGTGCTATTTTCGACCATGTGAGAGTAACACAAGGCTACAAATCCAAGCTCCACAAGACAGAACTCAACTTAGAGAATACAGTAATATCAATAGCTCCATTTCCCCCATGGTGGCACTTGCGGCCTTGTGCTTTTGAGGCCCTCATTTGTTGTTGGGTTGTTTATCGGCCCATTGTCGAGCTATTCTCTGAAAGCATGTTCTACCACTTGATCCTCCAGCTGCTTGGTGTTAAAACCTCCTCTGGAGGCTTGTTGCCTTCACCGTTTTGGGGCGACGTGAAGGAAGAGTTTGGCTCTGAGGAGTCGGTGATCTTGTCACAGTGGTCTAAGCCACGCATAACACGGATGATGAGGACATCTCGGCAATATTTTTCATTGACAATGATGTAGTCAACGAGATGCCAATGTTTGGATCATGGATGTTGCCAGGAACCCTTCAACTTGTTGGTCTGCCTAAACATGGTGTTGGTGATAGTGAGGTTATGTTCTGCACACTTGTTGAAGAGGAATAAGCCATTGGAATTACTCCTTCACCACTCCGTTTCTCCCGAGGGTTCCCTGCCATAAGTCAGCATCTCTGCCAACTCTGGCTTGAAGTCACCTTAGAGAACAACCTTAAGCATTTTCTTTAGGAATATAAGTTAGCACTCACAAGGACGGCATAAAAGGGCTACTTGATATCATCCTCCGCATCTAGTGTTGGGGTGTATGCACTGACGAACAAGGCATGACGTCAGTAATTCAGTGGGACTCCGAGCGTCCTGAGGGGCTCCTTGACCCAAACAGGAATTTTATTTAGCCTATGTAGGATGGATTGGTGAAAGGCAAAGCCAACTCCAGAAATGTAGTTTCTCTGCGGATTAGGCTTACCCTCGTCTGGGATCCGGGAATTACTAATGGCTACTATGACGATGTTATACCTAGCCAGCTCTTTTACTACAAGGGCAGGTATTCTTTCAGGATGCTCATTTGTGCCAGTATCCAGCAGGGTCCTGACATTCCATCCAGCGACCATAAGAGGTTGTATAGTTTGTTTTTGCTTTGATCTGTGATTATGATTATTATGTTTTCGATCACATTAGAATGACCTTACTGGGTGCTGTTGCCCAGTCAGGATTTTTTTCTTTTGGCAGGCTATGTTTAGGATACTTTTTCTAGCCCTTTCCTCATGTGGGGTGAGCAGAGTGGCTCCTGGAAATGGCTGCACAGTCGCACATACAGGATGGGATTGCACGTCTGCCCAGATCCCAGTGCATAAACGACCATCTTATCTATGTCGCCCATGTGCCGAGTTGTGAATAGAGACTCCTGGCAGTCATATTTACCTACCCCGTTGCCACTCGTCTATCGTCATAAAACTTTTTGGGGTTTACGGATTGTGATGATGATGGAAAGTATGATGAGCTGCATGATGGCTGTGCGTGAGTTGATTTATGTGGTGAGGGAGGAGGGCAGACTGCAACCATACATCTTGTCTCTCTCTTTTTCTGGTCCAGTGGTGCAGATAGCTGCAACAACTGGGGAGAAGGAGAGTTGCAATTGACTGCTTTTAGCCCAGTTTGTTATGTTTTGCCTCACTGGTCTTTCATCTTGTATTGCCTTCATCTGCCGGTGTAGTCGTTGGGTTCCCATGTTGGTCACCTCTTCCACCTATTCCGCTGTTGTGGTCTTACTGGAGCTCTGTAAGCATGGCTGACTGATACGGCGCCCCATTGCAGATTTTTCGATCGGGAATTACTCCCGTAGCTTATACCTATCAAGGTTAACTTGTAAGGTTGCGAAGCAGTGGTGCGAAGGCGCTAGTGTGTATCCACATGCCGGTGGACCTATGCGCCTTACCTTTGGGCCCACTGCTGCTCCAGGTTCCCCTGCTGGTCTAGCCTGGGGCCACGAGGCACCCAGTTACCGTGTGTTGCCACGAGAAAGTACACCAGGAGTCTTGATGGTGAAGAGCCTGTGTACTGGCAGGGAAATACTTATGCAAGGTTGCTTCCCTGTTCACCACGAGGACTACCTGAGGGCTAGCCAGTGGCGGTAGCTGAAAATGAGAGAACGCAAGCAGTGCCTGCACCTCAACACTAACTTAATACTGGCACACTGGATGCATTGCACCACCCTGTGTACGCGTTCACACACACACACACACACTACTTTGCTATCACTCAGAATCGAGTATGACGACCATCCAGCTATGATATAATGATATGAGCCATTAAGGATGTCACCTAGGTAAGTGAGTTTTAAGGTGACTAAGGAGACCAAAATGGGACCGGCAGAGTCGTTCATAGATGTTGCACATGTGGCTGGCTCCATCTAGTGCGGGAGGGGCGCTTATCTGTCTCGGTTTGCAGTTGGGCTAATTCGAAAGTATTAACACCTTCTCGTGTGGTGACCCTCCAAGCGTCACGGTGTGGAGTAATCGTCTCCCAGGTGAGGGGGTCCATTTGGCACTTTTTTCAGGTTTGTCTTAAGACTTTCATTATACCTATTCAGTTGCCCGCCAGCGTTACGTTTACTATTCGTTAGATGACTGTAGAGTAGTTACTTTGGCAGTCTACTGTCGTCCATGCGGGTATCATGGCTAGTGTAACGTAGTTGTTCACGGTTAATGGTAGCCTCGATGACCCTACAGTTGGTGTCAGAGAGAATACTGGCATTTGTTCTCTTGTCTTCCCAGCGAACTCGGAAGACGAAACGTAGACTACAGTGCGTTTATGAAAGTTTTCAAATACCTTGAGGTGCCTTCTGTATGCAACCCATGTCTCTCTGCCATATAACAGGGTGGGGAGGACCATTGCTCTACACACATGCAACTTTGTAGATAATTTCAGCTCCCTACAGCTGAAGACACGGATACGAATTCTGCCAAAGGCTTGAGATGCACTTCTGATCCGAAGTTGAATCTCTTCATCGATGTCCGCTGCGGTTGACAGGTGGGAGCCGAGATACTGAAAGTGGATAACATTAGAGAGGGTAGTACCGTTAAGCTGGATGGATGGTGGAGGTGTGTCTGAACCAGGGGCAGGTTGAAAGAGAATCTGAGTCTTATGCACATTCACCTCAAGGCCGAAGTGTGAATACGCATCTGCGTTGGTATTCAGGATCTCCTGTAGGTCGTATTCGGTGTGAACGACAAGGGTGAGGTCGTCTGCATACTGAAATTCAGTAATGGAAGCTGCCGACTCCTTTGTTCCTGCCTGGAGTTGTCTTATTTGAAAGGATCCTTCAACGGTACTCTATGTCCACCCCGCCGGCTAAATTGGCACTAGCACGAGTAAGGAAGGCAGCCAAGAAAATGGAAAAGAGAGTTGGCGCCAATACACATCCTTGTTTTACCCCCGTATGGATGGAGAAAATCTCAGTCTGGGTGCGATTGTGCAGGACACTGCCGTTCATGCCGTCGTGGAGTTGCCTCACCTTGGCGATGAATTTTGGTGGGCAGCCAAACCGGCTGAGGGTCCCCCAGAGGGTTTCCCTGTTGACCGAGTCGCAGGCCTTAGGTCGTTAAAGGCCATGTACAGGTCACGACGCTATTCTCTGCACTTTTCCTGTATTTGGCGGGGAGCAAAGATTATGTCATTGGTGTCACGTGATGGTCTAAAGCCACATTAAGATTCTGGGAGAAAGTCTTCTGCCTCAGGTAGTAGTCTGTTTGAGAGGACTCGGCGATAATCTTGCCAGCTGCGGATAGCAGCAAGATACCGCAGTAGTTGCCACAGTCTGACCGGTCTCCCTTGCTCTTATAAATATTGACGATGGAGGCGTTTTTGAGAGCTTGTGGTATTTCTTCTCTTTCCCATATATTCTCCAGGAGAGAGTAGAGACGGCTGGTAAGCAGAGGATCCTCCTGCTTTATACACCTCGGTTGGGATTCCATCATGCCCTGAGGCTTTGTTATTTTTCATCTGTTTAATGGCAGTAGCTACCTCATCTAGGGATGGAGGATATATGAGATGGATCAGCTCTGGATGCTGAGGGACCTGCTGGATAGTCAGGACATCCACATCGGTATTTTGTTTGAGCAGCGAATGGTTGTGCTCTTTCCATCGCTGACGGAGACCTTCTTCATCTTTAATTAGGTAGTTACCGTTGGATGCGTGGAGAGGGGCTGTGCCATGAGTGATTGGCCCATAAAATGTTTTACTGGCATTGAAAAATTTGCACACCTTGTGTTTTTCTGCAATTTTTTGCATTTTTCATGCTTTATTAAAAAAAATAAATAAATAAAAACAGTCGTTCTTTAGTTTGTGAAGTTCACGCTGGGCCACCGCTTTCTTCTTGCGGAAGGTATCAACTTTGGTCCCAGTCTGAGGGTTTTTCTGCCAGTCAGTTAAAGCATCATGTTTATCATCGAAGAGTACATTGATTGCCGGGTCATTTTCATCAAACCAGTACTGGTGTATTCTTTCGTTCTGGCCGAGGGTCTTGCTGTAGGTTTTTGTGATGACAAGGTCAAGGATACTCCATTCGGCACTCGGATTTTCGTTATTTGTTGTCTATTAGACCATTGTCATGCTGCTCTCTGAGAGCATGTTTTACCGTTTGATACTCCAGTCGCTTGGTGTTAAAACTTCTTCTGGAGGATTGTTGGCTTCGCTGTTTTGGGGGCATGCGTGAAGGAAGAATTTGGCTCTGATGCGCCGTTGATCTGAGTCACAGTGGTCTGACCCACACATGGGTCGGGTGATGAGAGCATCTCAGCGATCTCTTTCAATAAGATACCAATGTTTGAACCACAGCTGTTGCCAAGAACCCTTGAACTTGCCGGCTTGCCTAAACAAAGTGTTGGTTATAGTGAGGTTGTATTCAGTACATTTTGTGGGGAAAAGTAGGCCGTTGGGATTACACCTGCCCACTCCGTTTCTCCCTATGGTTCCCTGCCATAAGTCAGCATCTCTGCCAACTCTGGTACTGAAGTCACCAAGGAGCACAACCTTATCTTCTCTGGGGATAGAGGTTAGCACTCTATCAAGGTCTGCATAAAAGGAGTCCTTGATGTCATTCGTTGCATCCAGTGATGGGGTGTATGCGCTGATGACTAAGGCACGACGTGAGTGATTCAGCGTGATTCGGAGCGTCATGAGTTTCTCGCTGACCCCAACAGACATTTCAGTTAGTCTATTTAAGATGGATTGGAGAATGGTCAATCCAAATCCATAAATGCGGTTTCTCTCTGCAGCAAGCTTACCCTTCCAGAAGAAGGTACAGCTAGACTCCCTTTCTGTTAGTCGACCCTCGTCTGGGAACCAAGATTCACTAATGGCTGTTGTTTTCTACAGTGGTGCCTCTTCTTTTAGGACGCTTATTTGTGCCAGTAGCCAGAAGGGTTTTGACATTCCATGCAGCAACTATAAGAGGTTTTATAGTTCGTTTTTGCTTTGATCTGTGATTATGATTAAGTTTTCGACCGCATTAGAATGACCTTACTGGGTGCCTTTGCCGAGCGTGATGACCCTCCTTGCTACCCACATCATTGAGGAAAGGCACAGTTGACAAGTTAAGTATTGAATGAATAATGTAGGGGTTGAAATACTTGGATCCAAAAAGTAAGGAGCACACACACAAGAATCACTGTTATCATGACACACAAATTCAAGTTATGAAAGGGATAAGAAGATTATTAAGTAAACGGAGTCATTTAGTAACATTTTTATAATTAAGTATTGATTAATATAGTTAATTAGGTACATTACACAACACAAGTAAAACACAAATATGCAATTATTAAAACACACCAGAGTATTACCTGATTATTCTTACTTATATCCTGATAGAAATGGCAGTTCAGCTATCATGTTTAGGTTGTGATGGCCTACCACAAGGAACCAGGAGGGATTACTGCTGTAGTCCACTACCTTTTAACCATCACACCACCACCAGCAGTAGTCGCTAATACAATTATTCATCCACATCCCGGGAGACGAGGAACACCGTAGGCTGCAGAGAAGAGGTTGACCTTACCCAGCAGACACACTTGCCTCGATACCTCGGTCTCATAGTAGGAAGGGAAAATGGTTCTGATCAGTGCATGTTAAGGCCGAGTAGCTTCATGAAGCAGCTTTCTTATCCTGGTGTCAAGTTGGAACAAGTGGTTGTGGTTGTTATGTTGGTAGAGTAAAGAGGGGACAGAGTCGTCACATCTCACCCCCCCCCCCCCCCCCCCCGCGCTGAAGTCGAATCTTCTTTGGAAGATTCGACTATGAAGATGAAGCTGTCCCTACCAGCGATGATGAACTGGTTCTTAAACTCTTTTGATGACAGTCAGTTCATAGTCGGTATATTCTTGGACATCTCTAAAGCCTTTGATACTGTCGACCATACCTTCTTCCTGTCAAAGCTTGAACATTCCGGCGTTCGGGGACTGTCCCACAATTGGTTTACCTCTTATCTGTCCAACAGGATGCAGTATATCTGCTATAATAACCACCAATCTGACTCCTCGCCAATCTTGAATGGAGTCCCCCAAGGTTCCATTCTCGGTCCTGTACTGTTTTTGTTGTACATAAACGACATAGTCCACGCCAGCACACTCATAAACTACAACGCATTTGCAGACAATAGTAATCTCTATGCCCGCAACTCAGACCTCCAATCTGTGATGAGAACTATGAACACTGAATTGAGGAAAGTCAAGACCTGGGTAATACGTAATAAACTGACCTTAAACCTTAAACTACACGATCTTTCACACTAGGAAAAATTTACCCCCAGATTTGGACCCCCTGTACCTTGGTAATACAGTCCTCAAACGTGAACAAAATACAAATTTCCTTGGGATTATTGTTGATGAGAAACTTAGCTGGAGAAACCACATACAAGCCATTCACAGTAAAGTCAATAAACAGTGCAGTGTCCTGTATCACACTCGACAGTGACTCACTCTCACAGCAATGAAAGAAATCTATTATGATCTTGTTTACCAACACTTCATACACTGTCACACACTATGGGGCCTCTGGCTCCACAAAAACACAACCCCGATCACTGCACAGTAGAGAGTTGTACTGACAATGACATACTTGATAAAAACTGATCACACAAAGGAACAATTTGCTCAATTGAAAATGTTAAAATTCGAGTATGTTAACACCCACTGCTGAGCCCTATTTGTTTACAAATCTGTCAATCACTTGCTTCACAACAATTATTTCCAGTTCTGGAATAATCAGAGATACAACTTAAGGCACCCAGAGCTACTAAGACCACCCTCCATACGCTCCTCTCAGTCCCAGATCTCCATAAAATATCACGGTGTGAAGGTGTGGAACAACTTGCCCCCACCCATCCCAGCAAAGACTACGCTCCCTTCCTTTAAATCATCTCTTAAAAAATATCTATTGTCTAAGTATTAATATTTTTTTGTAATACCTACTCTATATTCCTCCTTTATTGTACCACCAAAACCGTTGTATCAGAAATTGTCACGTAGATAAATAGAAATTACCATTGCAATAAATATATTTGCCAACTAGACACAATCCCGACAGCTCTGTCCTCTTATTCCACCTTAATACAGCCCATGTTGTGCTGCTTCCCTCCCTCATCATGTTGATGATTTTCAATCCCTCTGTAAATTGTGTATATACTTTTAATATAAATGTATAAAAAAAATATCGTAAATATCGAAGTGATAACCGTGATAACATTAGGAGATGTTCTTATTACCACCATGCTATGTGTACTATTCCAGATGATACTAAATGTTACATAATACTTCCTTGAGGCAAATGTACAGTACAGTATATATCAGGTGCCTACAGGAGAGCCCAGGCTCTCAACTGGCTCAACCATGTTAATATTAGGATTTTTAATCCACTCTGTATCTGTGTTTCAATATCAATATGAACACTATTGATCTTTTTTTTATGGTTATACTTCTTCTTCTTCATATTTAATTTTTATTTCTTATTATACTTTTCATTAATTATTATTATTATTATTATTATTATTAAATTTTTATTTTGTATTATAATTTTTATTAATTAGTATTAGTAGTGTATTATTATTATTATTATTATTGTTATTATTATTATTATTATTGTTATTATTATTATTATTTTTTTTTTATTTATTTATTATAATTTCTAGTAATTATTATTGTTATTATTATTATTATTATTATTATTATTATTATTATTATTGTTATTATTATTATTATTTTTTTTATTATTATTATATTTCTAGTAATTATATTATTATTATTTTTATTATTATTATAATTACTATTATTTAATTTTTATATCTTATTAAAATTTTTATTAATTATTATTATTTTTATTATTATTATAATTACTATTATATCCCCCCCTCCCCCAGCCCCTAATGTGGGTTAGTGACCTGTGCCCTGGTGAGTTAATCTCCGTAAAATAAATCAAATGTGTACTCCACGAACACCTCGATTCACCTTCTCGTCCCTCTCCAAAACTATTGTCCCATCTAGTTTATTATTCAGTTAATTAATTAATTATTTACCTGTTCTGAGAAATTAATAGATATTTTATTTTACTTGGCTGGTGTTGGTATGTGTCTGGAGTGCCTCGAGGGTGAGTGTGTGTTGTAAGTGTGAGTTCATCTTTCTTAAGTGTTGATATCCTGAGTCACTAGCTTGAGGGATCTCTCTCTCTCTCTCTTTCCTCTCTCTCACTATGTCTTCCTCCTTCTCCTTCTTTGCCTTTCATCTTATTGTCTCTCCCTACTTTATCGATCCCCCATCTTTCTCCCTCGGTCTCACATCAAACTATTTCTCTCTCTATTCCTCCTCTTCCTCCTCCTCCCCCTTCCCTTCCTCCTTCTCCACCTCATCCATCCTTCAACTAGTCCCCACCCTTCCATTCCCTTCTGTCTCCCTACTCCATCTTCCTTCTCTCCCCCATTCCCCATCCGTCCTCAACCCTGAAAATTGAAAAGTAAAACACCACGGAGCACATTAATCCCTCGTAGGTAAATCAACTCACTCCCCATTCGCCCCAGCTTCCCCACTCCCCATCAATCCCTCCTTGAGACAGTTACATTCTAAGTGATGACAGATATTCATTATTTCAACACTTGGGTCTCGTGAATAGCAAGGGATAGAGGGCTGAGTATCATGGCCCTACAAAGTGTGAAGTCGCTTAGGCGATCGGTCCGAAAAGGCGTCGTCATATACTTATCAAAAGGAAGTGTTTTGTGTTTTTACCAGGGACTGTATACCTACCACCCCTCCTCCCCTCCATGAGCAATAAATCATCTGATTGGTTAGTTATTGATAGTGGGAGGAGCTAAGGTCAGGACCGGGGGCCAATCAGCGGGCGAGGGTGTATCGACTAATGTAAACATTGCCGCCAAGTTGATAAACAATGTTGGTGGGTGAGAGACGCCCGGGCGAGATTGGAATGCTTCCATCTTCTTCTTTTTGCATTCTTTCCAGGGCTTGATTCCTCGCTCCGGGGGGATCCGTCTGACTGATACAATGTTAATAGTATTTTCACGCCCGACTTTTGGGCTCGACGTTTCGATTGCGAGTGTCGAGAGGCGCGTCGAGCAGCGATGTTTTATTGTGTGTTAGTTCCCAGGGTAGCGGAGGACGGTGTAATACTTGTACTGAAGACCTTAAGAAATATGTCGAGTATTTTATGTAGTTGTGGTCTGGAGTTAGTTCTTATAATTATAATGGTGGATAACAATAATAATAATACAGGTAATAACAGAAATAATCTACGGTTTATAACTGAGAACTGACACCAGTAGACACAGGATGAAGCAATAGTCTCGAGTGATACAGAGGTTGTAGTATTTCTCGTCTCTCTTTATATACTCTGAGATGTGTTCCGTAGGCCTGACTCAAAGCTCTCTAACTCAAGTGCTTAATTTTCCTCCTCACATGATAACACTCAGGAGGACAAGTGGGGCGAGGGAGGATATGTGAGGGTGCGTGAGGACAAAGGAGGGGAGGGAAAATAAAGAGGATGAAGGGAAGGAATGAAAGGAGATGGTGAGAAGGAAGGAAAAGACGGGAGGAGGGGGGGTAAGAGAAGTAAGGGAAGAAGAGGGTAAGAGAGAGAGGGAAGGAAGAGAGGGAGGGAGGGAGAGTAAGGGAGAGGGAGGGAGGGTAAGGGAAAGGGAGAACTAAGGGGGAGGAAGGTAGCAGAGCAGATTAATTTCATGGTTATAAGGTGACACTCAACATGACTGAGGGTGAGGAGGAGGACGGGGAGGAGGAGGACGGGGAGGAGGAGGACGAGGAGGAGGAGGACGGGGAGGAGGAGGAACAAGAAGGTTGGATGGAAGAAACTCAAGGATGGATTTTTTGTCCTTCCTTATACTCCTTCACCCACCCTCTCCCTCCTTCTCCCCCTTCCCTCCCTCTTCCTACACTTTCTCCCTCCTTCCCTTCCTCCACACACACACACACACACACTAAAATAATTGATACACAACCACAATTATGAAAAATATACACCATTTTAACCGTCTAGGCTCACCCGCTACGATGTTTCTGTGTGTGTATGTGTGAATGTATGTATGTCTCTGTGCGCGTATGTGTAAGTGTATGTGTGAGTGTGTCCATCCGTCTGGCCGTCTGTCGTGTACCCATCCCTCGTAAAATCATTCGGTAGGGAGTAACACAGGGAGGGAGGGAAGGTGAGAGGGCGGGAGGGAAGGTGAGAGGGAGGGAGAGAGGGAGGGAGGGAAGGTGAGAGGGAGAGAAGGAGGGAGGAAAAGAGGTATACACAACGTCTTAATGACCATTGCCACCTCACTAATCACCCTCTCCTCCCTATGTCACCCCCCCTCAACCTCCCACTCCCTACCCCCCCCCCCCTCCACCCCTGTCCTGCTCGTTACCTGTACATTACACGATCCTCGCATTTGGCTCGTGCAGGTGTGCTTTAATTACCACAGATAATGACCTCGTTGGTTGTATTTACGACTGCCCCGAGGAACTAAGACTCATCGTTGACGTTTCACGGTTCATATCGCTCCATCAAGGTCAATAAAATTCCCAAATATCTTCAGCATTTGTATTAATTTATATAATCCAAGTCTAATACCAGTCTCCTTCATTACGGGTCTACCTGGAGGCGTAATTAATTGTGCTCTCCAAGGTATTAATCGTTTAAGCTTCACGAATCGCTTATCGCTTCCATCAATAACCGCTAAGATATACCTCCTGGATTCATCGTAATTTATATATCGCAGGTATGTGATAGTTCCCGTTAATTATCTTACCTGGAGATGACACCTGAGATACGCATGATACCCTCGTTGGCGTAAGTATCATGAGCACGATTCATTACGGGTGTGGTAAGGTAAGGGAGGTTGGAGAGGTGGGCCTGCTACCTCCTGGACCGAATGCACAAAGGAGTGTTGAAGATCCTATGTTTACAATGTTATACTGTGGCCACGGTAGAGGGGGGGGGGGTGAGCTACACTCCCCCCCACCCCCCCCACCCCCCCTTTACACTACTTGAGGGGGGGTCAGGTCAGGTCAGGTTAGGTTAGGTCAGGTTAGTATTAGAATGGTTAATATTAAGATGGAATATAATGGGAGAATTAATCTACCTGTGGTCCTGAGGTGTCTTACCTGTGACAAAATTCTCTAAATTTTATTTTGTTTTATGATAACAGTTAAATATTTTTTGATGGTGTATTTTTTTTTATTTGTGTATTCTGTTGTTTTCTTAATTACTGTTGTATGTTCTTATATTATTTATGTATTCACTTTAATTATACTTGTATATTTTTTATCAATTAAGGATTTGTGGTCTTTTTTTTAATTAGTCGTTGTTATTAGGTTTTGTATTCGTTGTAATTATTTATTTTTCCTTAATTACGGTTTTATAAGACAATTATTTCATGCTATTTAGATTTTGTTTCTTTATATTGATTTTGATATTTTTTATTATTATTTTTCGTCTTGAATTTGTGGGTTAATTAAAGGTTTAAATATTTTTTTTTAATTTTATCACATTCTTAGTTTTAGTTTTTTAATTCAAATTATTTATTATGTTGGGTTTTAGACATTATGCTAATCACTGTCGTTATCATTATCATCATCATCATTATCATCATCATCATCATCATCATCACTAATTGGATTGACGAGCACCTTAATAATGCAGGTAAACACAGGTAATCTTAAGTTCCTCGTATAGAAATGTTCCTCTTAGTTTAATCTTATGAAGGAACATAGATCCTTCGTCACTAGTGTCCGGCCACAAGACAAATGCTCGAGATATCTGGCAGAATTACCTCATAAATTCTAGTATTTTCGATCAGTCTTACGAATTAAACACGATTAAAACAGGTATCTTACAGGTGCTGTTTTAAAGTATTGTTCTTTTATAAATGCTGAGGTCCTTCGGTAATGATGGTGGACCTGAAAATAATTACTGGTGATATTTAAGAGAATTAACCTATAAATTCTAGCATTTCGATTGTCAAGGAAAACAGGGAACCTCAAAGGAGAGTTCTTACTGATGCTGTGTACAAATGTTGCTGAGATGAAAATACTGAGTTACTGCTTCTGGTATTTAGAAGCAGAAGACAAATACTGTTGATATCCAGAAGAATAACTCATAAATTGTAACATCTTCAACCATTGTCTAAATCTGTAACAGGTATGGAGTCCAAGGGTTGTTCCTCTGATAAAACCTGAGAAATACTGACAATATCCTCACATTTGAACCCTGAACAAATTTACTCCCTTCTGTGGGCTTGTATCACTGTATAGAAATAAACTCAATGGAATTATAGAGAGATTAGTTGATAATTATAAGAATGAAAAAAGAAGTAGTCGTTTTAGAGTTGTATAATTCGGGGATTATTAAGGCGAGTATTATGGTGTGAGGGATGAGGTGATCGTCCTTAAAAGAGATGAACTTTCGGTAATTAATATGATGTGGATTACAGAACTGAAGTGTATGAAATTATAAGGTAATTACTATTTTACACCCTTAATTCAATTGCCCTATAATTACTTACTCTTAAAAATTATTATTATTATTATTATTATTATTATTATTATTATTATTATTATTATCGTGATATCATCAGTCCAGTCGAATCTATAGGATCGTGAGGCGGGTTTATATCGAGGTTTAATTATAGTTAATCCCACTAAACCCTGACATTAATTAATCCTTATCAACACGAATCTAAGTTTATCAGGGTCGAGTTTAAGAACAATGAAACGACCTGATTATGAGAACTAATATTATGAGTTCTAAAAAGCATCGAATCAATTTGTCTATTTTTTTTATTTTTTTTTATTTTTTTTAGGCTCAGATTCATGTGTTCCTGAAATGTATTAGTATTTAAACACAGTTATCTTAGCTTGGCAATCATTCATCAGTTATCTTAGCTTGGCAATCATTCATCAGTTATCTTAGCTTTGCAATTATTCAGTCCTGATTATATTAGGAACGATATCACTGGATTTTATAACTGATTAGATTAGTCTTATAAATATTCCGGCTCACTCTGTCTAGTTTACAGGTATACAAACTCGACTATCTTAAAAAAACTATGAGATGAGGAGAAGTTAGTGGATAATTTTATACTTATCCACGGGACCTTAAAGAGAATGCCAGGGCTCTAAACTAACCTGAAAATGAATGGGAATTTCAAGTGAAGAATGAGAATCAGGCCCTTAAAATGAACGAAGTGTCTTTTAGGGAATCTTTAGACTGGGGTAACATTGAAAATGAATAAGTATCCTGTCCTCAGAATCGTCAGTTCCACGGGACCTTAAGAGTAGTGAGCGTGGATGTTAGGTAGATCCTTAAAAATGGATTAATCTTTATAGATGAATATCAGGGAGTTTGAGAATCGTGGGACTGAGTTGGAGGACCATGTGGGTGGCTGAAGTTAACAGGTCATTAAGACGAGGGAACAACCCCACCAGCCTGTTTAGACTCGAGATTTACGACTCGGTTCAGGTCACCTCACCAATTAACAAGATGCAGATTACCGCCTCTGATGCACATCTACGGCCGAAAAATGGGGAAAATGCAAATAAAATTCAGCACATCCTCGCATATATTAACAACAAAGATGTATTGCCAGCATTCCTGTCAGCGAGACTGTCCCCTCCTCTCCACCTTCCCCTACCCCCCCCCCCCCCCCCCAAGAGCGACACACTGGTTAGTCCCTTTTTTTACTTTTAAATTCTTCGCCGCCAACAACCTCTTGGACACAACCTTAGCTTCGTCAACAGGATGGACACCGACACAAGCAGTGGCGGCCATTTTGAATACTCTTGAAATATATATTTGTTTGTTTCTAAAGTAAAATATATATGGTAATTTTTTTTATTGTTAAGAAAATTAATTAATACATATATGTATAGCACATGTGGTTGTAAGGTCAGGATAGGGAACACTGGTCGTCCCCATGAAGCGTTAGTGGCGGCCATTGTGACTATTATCATCCAAACTCTTCCATTTTTAGGCCACAACAAAGCGATATATTTTCATTACTCTGATAACAAGAGAATATTTATAACGTCTTGCCTTTTTATGTCAGAACAGAGAGATAATGTGTGGTGAAAAAAATATTATATATAGAAAAACATGCGACGTCATGCAGTTAATTACGGTGCACCTGGTCAGTGCAAGTTGAGGTACACGATGCAGGTACAGGAATTACCGTGTGGTGACAGTAGCATGGTGTTGGTGACTTAACTTACATATTAATGTATCTAGAAACTTGTCAACATCATCATTTACACCTCATCATGTACCCAGGAAACGTTCATCAGTGAGTGTGAGGCGAATACTGCGGTAATAAAACTCGCCATTTGTTATTTATATCAAGAGAGAAGTCATATATATATATAAGTCTGCTCTGACCGCCGACCATGTTATGTACGAGCTTAATGTTTAATACATTATTAAAGGCTGAGAAACCATGAAAATCCCCCGAAAAATGATAAAGGTTTGTTCTATAGAGTCGAGTGAGTCGCTAGTCACTATAACATGAACACCCTGGCTCTCAAAAGTCCTTATACTAAGCTTCTCTGACCTGAAATGTGATGACATATCTTATTGACTTAAGGTGAAGCCTAAAAATGTCCTTCATAAGGGAGTAAACCTGCCTCTGAGACACTACCGTAATGTATATACCCATTTAGTGAAGACAATAACTGAGGTCTCTTAACACTGTGTGGACGGGTATATAATGCTGGTGGTCCTGGTGTCCATCACTGAGAAACTTACAAAATACTGCGACTGGCATTTTAATTATCATCCTTGAATACCTGTGTCCGTGGGTCCTCCGTCGTGTGGACCAGGTATATACAGAAGGTATTGACGTATTTTTCTGAAACTTGGCCAGAAACTTACACCTCCAGCAAGACCTCAGGAGAGTTAGATATTAGTATTGCTTTAACCTGAAGGGTGTTGGGGATTTCTCGCCTGTTTGACTTTATTGTGGTAGAATACTCCTGAAGTGTCTAAAATATAGTCATTTATTTATATATTACCTTGACCCAGATATAATGTATTATTTACCATCTGATCGGTGTGTGGCATCTGGCTGGACACACACATCAGTATTAAACACATTCTTTCCTCTGATGTTTATTTCTGTGTTATTTTCTTTGATTTGTTGTTATTCTCTTACTTACACAGTGCACGACCTATAAGACTCCCTGTACACCATTATAACACACACACACACACACACACACACACACACACACACAAACATCTCTGAGGAATATGATTTTTGGTTCACTTCTCACCTAAAATCTTAAGAGATGGATTAAAATGCCTCACTCATAATCACTGGTGTTATCAAAGTCATCTTGTACTATTTATGTGAGTGTCAAGATAGTAGTGTAGTCTGTTTATATTAATTCTTTCAGTTATCTCTATATATTTCTCTAAGTAACTCTGTAGTAAAGTTTATTATTATTATCATTATTATTATTATTAGTATTATTAAGGGACACTGATTGCCTTTACAGCATATTCAAGTATCCTCACGTTAATATACATCTCTATTTATATCTTATAGCCCAGCAATATATTTAGCCATGAAGATATCCACGAGTGATATCCGTATCTTCCATTACACAGCGCCATAACTACTAAACTATCATACTTAACATACAGACAAAGCCACGAGTAAATCATTAGTGTTTTTTTATACCCAGAGGTAACAAGATAAAATTGTTCAAATGAAGCCAATCAGTATTTTATTCAGCGTTTTAGGCGGCTATAAAAACACAGTCAACCATTATACACCTTTACTGTGTATTAGCCAAGACATCACACACACAGACACACACACACACACACACACACACACACACAACACACACACACACGCAGTAACTAAGAAAAACCACACCTATTTTCTTCCCTTTACACATATAGACACATAAAGAAACATATGTTATATCAGTCGTGGTCAACAAGTCTCACCTGCATGTATGTCATTAGATGCTGCTTCCACCTGTCGGCCCAAAGTACGAATGTTTTTAGAAGGAGGATAGATGAGGGGAGGAGGAGGAGGAGGGGAGAGAATGGAAAGAAAAATAAGTAGAATGAAGGAGGAGGAAAGAGGAAGGGAAGGAAAAGAAGTAGGAAGGAAGGAGGAGAAGAAGGGGGAGAAAATTATGGGGAAAGAAAGAGGAGAGAGAGGAAAGATTAAAAAGGTGAAGAGGAAAGAAGAAGAAGGGCAGGAGAATTAAGGGAAGGAAGGAGGAATTTGCTGTATAATTGATTCATGATATATATATAAATTATCACCTCTGAGACGACTACAACTTAAGGAGATGATATATTACAGTGAAGTTTATTTGATGGATGAAGTTTAAAAGGTCGTCGCGTGTAGTTCCATATATGAGAGATTTTATACATGATATAACGATATAAATCTCCGCTAAGAGGCGAATATTGATGTCAACCTGATCGTTTAACAAAATTTTCTACACCTCGTAATAAAAGATTGATTTTCTAACACAATATAGCGATATAAGGTTTTGTTCTGAGTCTTATAATGATATTCGTTATTCATATATAAAAAAAATTCTATAGTGCAATTTAATGGTGTCATATATAAATAATATGGTACCTATGAAAATATATAGAGGCTATAATATACCCTGGTGCATATAAAAGGACTATTTACGGTCTATATTATGACTTGTGTATCGGTATGTGTAGATTCTGTTCCATAAGCTAGAAATATGAACATAATTATTTTATCTATAAATTTAGTTAACTGGTGAGAAACATCAGAGATAAACTCCCTTCTGGCTGAGCACATTGTCACATAACTCAATTCCCCTCTGAATTAATGTTAGCTAGTGCGAATTTAAGTCTATTTAAATTCAGACATCATGATTTTTCGAATATATCTTTTTTTTTTTTTCCCCGGGGTGTTGCAAGAATTTCAGCTATTATCTCCTCTCAGTTTGCATTATGATTTATTGGGAAAAAAAATGCTTGTATTGGAGGTGATAATTTGGTATGATGTTTTATAGTATGGGTGAAGTCAGGCGTTTTTTTTTTTGGAGGTATATATTGTTTTAAGTGTTTGAGAATTCAGAATTTTCGAATTTTTTAGAATTGTTGGAACTGGTTTTCAACTTTACAGTGTTTTGAAGGTTCACATTATTTATTTTAAAATTACGAAGAAATTTTAGAATCTTTGTAGAATTTTGATTCCTGGAACAATTTAGACTATTTTTAAAATATTACCCCAGATTTTCCAGAGTAATATTTATAAAAAATCAAATAAATTAATGAATAACAACATATTAAATAAATCCACTTAGTGCTACCCTTAAATCACCGGTCAGATATACTGTACAGGTGTAACCAAATTTCCCTCGACACTTGACATCTGGTAATATCTACTGTACAGGTGTGACCAAATTTCCCTCGACACTTGACATCTGGTAATATCTACTGCACAGGTGTAACCAAATTTCCCTCGACACTTGACATCTGGTAATATCTATTGTACAGGTGTAACCAAATTTCCCTCGACACTTGACATCTGGTAATATCTACTGTACAGGTGTGACCAAATTTTCCTCGACACTTGACATCTGGTAATATCTACTGTACAGGTGTGACCAAATTTCCCTCGACACTTGACATCTGGTAATATCTACTGTACAGGTGTGACCAAATTTCCCTCAACACTTGACAACATCTGGTAATATCTGACAACATTTACCAATAAAACACAGGGAATTTTGATTGCTAGTATTACGGTGGCATTTATTTATTACCATTTAGATTTTCTTTATTATCGTGAGTTTTGGACTTATAATGAGTTTTTATATGTGTGTTTTATAATATTTTTCGTTTTTTTTTTTACTTTTCCTTTGTTTACTTTTGTTTAATCTGTTTTTTTTCGTTTTTATTTGTAAGAGAAAACGAAGTTACTTTTTAAAGTTGATTGATTAATAGAGGAGGATGATCATATGTACAGGTAAAAGGAGGAAAGCAGAGAGAGATATGCGGGAAGGAGTGAAGGAAGGAAGGAGAGAAGGAGGAAAGGCAGGGAGGGTTGGTAGAAGTGAAGATTAAATACTCATGCTTCTGTTCCTATATAGTATATATATTCCCAAGCGTTTTATCCAAAGTATATATTTCTTTACAGATTTATTTCCTTGTGACAACTTAGCGACAACGACAATAGGTTAGGTTAGGTTAGGTTCGGTTAGGTTAGGTTAGGTTAGGTTAGGGTACTGGGAATGTATTAGTCAATCTTGTATAGGATGAATAATAATAAATATAATCGTGGATGGAGAATTAATCGGTCATTATTATTGATCTTATGAAGTAAACATATACATACAAACATACATGGAGATACATGTATACACTGACTCAAAAATACAGGTATAATGATACACATATACATAGACCATAAAGATGTACATAAACATGAAGGAGCGGATACATAAATAGACAATAATAATAATGGTTGTCCCTCGTGTACGATGATGGCCGACCCAAGGGCCACTTAGGCGTGAATTTGTTTAAGGTGTAGAAGCTGTCGCCAACACAACAACCACACCCTGAGTTAACGAGCTGCATGACCTAGTGTCAAGGAATAGTCCAAGAAGACCGGACAACTCACCAACTGCACAGGCTAACCATTACCCCGGAACACGATCCGCAAATCGATTAACATCCAGGTCCCCAATTACTGCTGGGTAGACAGAGGCAAATGGCGTAAAGAAACTTGCCCATAGTTTCACCCTGTTCGCTTGCGAGGCGAGCATACATATACACACACACACACACACACACACACACACACACACACATACATACATACATACATACATACACAGGACGGAGGGACAGACGAACAGACCGGCCTTGCTTCCAGGCCCATCCGTCCGTCTGCCGTGTGTCCAAACATACGTAAAGACAGACAGACAGACAAAAAGACAGACAGACAGACAGACAGACACACAGACACACAGACAGACACACAGACAGATAGACAGACAGACACACACACAGACACACACACAGACACACAGACAGACAGACACACAGACACACAGACAGACAGACAGACACACACACACACACACACAAACAGACACACAGACACACAGACAGACACACAGACAGACAGACAGACAAACAGACAGCCACACACACACAGACACACAGACAGACACACAGACAGACACACAGACAGACAGACAGACAGACAGTCTACCATGTGTCGAGACTGACCCACTGAGGTGAGATAATTAATGATGACGCATATGGCTGATGGACCATTGTTTACCTCATTAATGACTGCACCAAATCATTGTTAATTACGACTCAATCAATGAAAGTTGGTATTTGGGGGGGGGGCAGGGGGAGGGGGGAACAGGTGGGGGAGGTCAGGGGGGGGGGGCTGGGGGTGAAGGTCAAATAAAAGCAATGATTTCTGTTTGTTCGTTGTGGTTGCGTTTATTGGTGTTGTATTTTCATCTCTTAATTCTTATGGTAGTTACTATTTATTTATCTAATTACATGTTTGTTTATTATTATTTTGTATCAATATTTGTAATTTTTTTATTTAATTAACTTTATATTTCAGGTAGAAGGGGTAGTGTAGGTAAGGGGTGGTGTAAGGTAGGTAAGGGGTGGTGTAAGGTAGGTAAGGGGTGGTGTGAGGTAGGTAAGGGGTGGTGTGAGGTAGATAAGGGGTGGTGTGAGGTAGGTAAGGGGTGGTGTAAGGTAGGTAAGGGGTGGTGTAAGGTAGGTAAGGGGTGGTGTAAGGTAGGTAAGGGGTGGTGTAAGGTAGGTAAGGGGTGGTGTAAGGTAGGTAAGGGGTGGTGTAAGGTAGGTAAGGGGTGGTGTGAGGTAAGTAAGGGGTGGTGTAAGGTAGGTAAGGGATGGTGTGAGGTAGGTAAGGGGTGGTGTAAGGTAGGTAAGGGGTGGTGTAAGGTGGGTAAGGGGTGGTGTAAGGTAGGTAAGGGGTGGTGTAAGGTAGGTAAGGGGTGGTGTGAGGTAGGTAAGGGGTGGTGTAAGGTAGGTAAGGGGTGGTGTAAGGTAGGTAAGGGGTGGTGTAAGGTAGGTAAGGGGTGGTGTAAGGTAGGTAAGAGGTGGTGTGAGGTAGGTAAGGGGTGGTGTGAGGTAGGTAAGGGGTGGTGTAAGGTAGGTAAGAGGTGGTGTAAGGTAGGTAAGGGGTGGTGTGAGGTAGGTAAGGGGTGGTGTGAGGTAGGTAAGGGGTGGTGTAAGGTAGGAAAGGGGTGGTGTAAGGTAGGTAAGGGGTGGTGTAAGGTAGGTAAGGGGTGGTGTAAGGTAGGTAAGGGTGGTGTAAGGTAGGTAAGGGGTGGTGTGAGGTAAGTAAGGGGTGGTGTAAGGTAGGTAAGGGATGGTGTGAGGTAGGTAAGGGGTGGTGTAAGGTAGGTAAGGGGTGGTGTAAGGTGGGTAAGGGGTGGTGTAAGGTAGGTAAGGGGTGGTGTAAGGTAGGTAAGGGGTGGTGTGAGGTAGGTAAGGGGTGGTGTAAGGTAGGTAAGGGGTGGTGTAAGGTAGGTAAGGGGTGGTGTAAGGTAGGTAAGGGGTGGTGTGAGGTAGGTAAGGGGTGGTGTGAGGTAGGTAAGGGGTGGTGTAAGGTAGGTAAGGGGTGGTGTAAGGTAGGTAAGGGGTGGTGTAAGGTAGGTAAGGGGTGGTGTAAGGTAGGTAAGGGGTGGTGTAAGGTAGGTAAGGGGTGGTGTAAGGTAGGTAAGGGGTGGTGTAAGGTGGGTAAGGGGTGGTGTAAGGTAGGTAAGGGGTGGTGTAAGGTAGGTAAGGGGTGGTGTAAGGTAGGTAAGGGGTGGTGTAAGGTAGGTAAGGGGTGGTGTAAGGTAGGTAAGGGGTGGTGTAAGGTAAGGGGTGGTAAGTGGTAGGGTGTAAGGTAGGTAAGGGGTGGTGTAAGGTAGGTAAGGGGTGGTGTAAGGTAGGTAAGGGGTGGTGTAAGGTAGGTAAGGGGTGGTGTAAGGTAGGTAAGGGGTGGTGTAAGGTGGGTAAGGGGTGGTGTAAGGTGGGTAAGGGGTGGTGTAAGGTAGGTAAGAGGTGGTGTAAGGTAGGTAAGGGGTGGTGTAAGGTGGGTAAGGGGTGGTGTAAGGTGGGTAAGGGGTGGTGTAAGGTGGGTAAGGGGTGGTGTAAGGTAGGTAAGGGGTGGTGTAAGGTGGGTAAGGGGTGGTGTAAGGTAGGTAAGGGGTGGTGTAAGGTAGGTAAGGGGTGGTGTAAGGTAGGTAAGGGGTGGTGTAAGTAATGGCATGGAGGAGAGTGAGGAGCTACCTGCCGGAGGTGTAAACATGGTCGCCGTGTGACAGCTAACGTTAAAGGTTGTCGTGGCCTCTCGGTTTTATTGATGTCAGAGAGGTTAGTCCGGCGGCTGCGACATCGTCAGTACAGCGCTACACTTGACATCACCGACAGGGATCACCGTAGCTGCGCACCACATCGCAACACGAATCACCACCACTACACTACGCCACAATGCCACTGTATGCAACTACCACATGATCAATTAACCATTACCACCATGTCCCCACCATTTACACCAATTATTACTCGAAACAATAACTTGAGTGGCCATAAATAATGCTTCAATACCGCCTATATACGAGGACATCCAGCCATACACCGCCCTTGTGTAACGGTGATTTATGTCACTCACCTGTATACTCTTAACTGTGTACAATCACCCCGTGTTTCATGGTGTACACACACACACACACACACACACACACACACACACACACACACACACATTATCCTGCCAACTTTGAACCCCTGAACCCTGAAACTAATAAGTTTATTCTCACCACAAAACGTGTCGGATCACACAGGGTTCAGAACGCCTAAGTGTGTACAGGAGAGGTTCAGTGTGTGCGTGCTACCGGACAAATTATGAACCCCTTCCCTTCTCTTCCCTTTCCTTCCCTTCCCTTCCCTTCCCCCTAACTTTAACTTATACACCTAAAGCTCCAGTCTGACCACTGAGTAAGGTAGCGTCCTTACCCCACCTTAAAACATTTAGGACAATTGCCTCACCACAACACGAGTGGCTGGACCTACCCAAGGCAATATAGAGAGCACCGCTTCATCACCTCACGTCACATATCTTCACTCATAAATCTTCTTTTAAAATCGCTCATAAATTGTTCACAAAATATAGCGAAATATAGATATTAGTAAGAGTTAAATGTTAGTGCTATACCGGCCTTTTTATTAGTCGGCTTCAGTACACGATATACACAGACGTCGTGGAACAGAAAATAGAGTAAATCATATGTTAGGTAGACTTAATGTATACCATTACTGAACCAAAATAAATATGAGAGAAAAATACAAGTAGAGTTTCTCAAATATACAATGAACGTACTTAAGGGAAATAACTGGAATTACCTTATGTAATAGACAAATTTTATATATATATACCTGTATAAACCTTGATGTTTTTTCTTCATTTAACAAGTCTATCTCACATGTAACCCCTGTTTTTCTGTCTGTCTCCGTCTATTTAATATTTCCTTCATATTGTGTTGTGTTTGAAGGGTAACCTCTAAAAGTACAACGATTTATCTTAATTTAAGAATAATTCTGAGTAATGACGATCACTTGGTATATGATCGATCAGCTTCTTATCACGTCCCGATCACAGTTGATTGATTAGGATTTTATTCTGATCAAAGAGTATATGTTCATTGGTGATGTGTGTGTGTGTGTGTGTGTGTGTGTGTGTGCTTACAATGTATATTTTTTATTCAAGTAACAATTTCCCAAAATAATAGAAAAAGTCTGACGAGAAATACACCGTCTCTTTATACGGAACTACTCCAACCAATCACGTGGTGAGGCTAAGTAAACAAAGATCAGCTGGTATATGTCAATAGAGAAACAGCTGACGACCCTCTGCCTTGACGACACACCACCGTGGTCCCGGGATTATCGCCCTGAAAGACGACGAAGAACGACTTGAGATGAATTTTAGTTATCAGGCTCCGTAGAATTAGGGCGATGAACTTCGACATAAATATTGGCGCCAAGATGGTTTTGCAACTGCACTGGGACTCGATCGTGTGAAGCATACTCTAGTTCCCAGGTTAGGAAATGTCAAGAAAAAAAAAATATTTGGACATTTATAGTAATTACCCAAACATTGAGAATCAGTGTATGAATCTTCAAGACGCAGAACTTGTAGTCCCTGACAAGGCACAGCAGCGTTTTGTGTTGCCCCCGTCTTTCGATACTCAAATCTCAGTTTTTAGTCTTAAGAACCTCAGTATAGACTATACAATTTAATGTATTTCGTTTCTTACAAAAAAAAATCGGCCTATATACAGTATATGCACACTATCCAGCAGATGTAGTATGTGTGTGTTCATATGTTAAACAATTGCTACACTACGGGAGGTACTCGTTGTGTTATGGCGAGACGTCAATAATATTAAAAAAACAAATCCAGATTGTGTTCCTTGGTCAACTACAGACGTGACTCATTGTTTTATATCTTACGAATACGAGGAAAATACACACAAGGGGTCATTATTATGGGCAGTGTTATCGGTGGTGCCTGTCTGTCTGTTTGTCTTTCCTTAAAATAAATGAAAAACAGATTTGAGGATTGATAGGTTGGATCAACATGTGTCAAAATCCATGGTGCAAATCGTTCTCAAATTGACCAGGTCTTGCCATGGTAATAACTCGTTTAATAATATTCAAAGTTTTGGGGTATTTAAAGAAAACGATGAAATGAGACAGTCTCCAGCGGTGACTGTCTCATTTACAGTAACAGCGTCACTCGATTGGTATTAACCTGTTGTGGTAAAGTCTCGAGGGCAGGATTTGCCTTCGATCTGATAATGTTTAATTTTATATGTGGCGAGAAAAACACATCAGATTTTGTTATTTTTTTTTAATTTTGCGAATGAAATAATTTCTTGGCAATTATTTCATTGGCTTATTTCCCGTATATCAACACGCGTGAGAGATTAAGCCATTCAAAACAACCAAAATAATCATATCAACATCCATTTTGCATAATAGTTAACTATCCCTAATATACATAACATAACATTAACTCACTTATCCATTTTAATCTGTTTTTAAGTTGTTAACATAATTTTATAAACAAGAAAATGAATCCGATAATTCTAACCTTAATTTAACACGAAAAATGATCCACGAATTCTAACATCACTTTGTAAAGAATGAAAAGAAATTCGAAGTACCTTAACGCATCTCATTATCGTAAGTAATACCCGTCTTCTGGTGATCATATGTGCCGATTTAGTCTTGAGGAGATTCACTAAGCGATATACCAAAGAGATGTTACACGCCGCCTTGTTGACAATCCACATAATTAGTTCGTGTGTTGACAAATCAGTCCTAATGGCCGACACTATTTACATCTTTGTTTTTATCCTCCTTCTGTGTGTATGTGTTTGAAGTTGTCATATTTATGTTTATTATCACCCTATTTGTCTCTGTCTCTTTCTCTTTGTCTCTCTCTCTTTCTTTCTATTTCTATTTGGTGTTTATACTTTGACTAGTTTCCTGTTTTATCGTTTCACAATCCCTGACTTAACATACTATCATCATCATCATCATCATCATCATCATCATCATCATCTCCTCTCACCAGCGCCAGGAGAGGTCGTGTTTACGTTCACATCCGCTGGCTGTCTTCCTCAATAGCTTACAAGACCTAATGTGTCGCCTGCCAACCTGAAGCTATGTGTGTGTGTGTGTGTGTGTGTGTGTGTGTGTGTGTGTTGTGTTGTGTTGTGTCGTGTCGTTCTGTCTGTCTGTCTGTCTACCTCTCTGTCTCTCAACATCGTCAGGAACACTTTATTATCGTTTTTGTTTTTCTCATATATATATATATATAGATTTATTATCCCTTCGTCCCTCTCTTCCTCTATTCACAAGCTACAACTTATATCTATCAGCTTCATTTCCACCTTCACTATTTCTCAGCCTCTTGGCCAACACCTGCACATCCTAAACCCATCAGGTATTACTTAATTATAGTCAGAAAGGTAATATATTAACTCATTTATCACTATTATTACCTGCGCCTACCACAACTCATTTATAGCCCTGACTAACACCTTGACAAACTCCCAGCCTTGAGAGTGGTTTTACTGTGCCATACAATCTCAGTTCTACTTTAGATATCTCCAGCCTCTGCTAACGGGACACCTCGGTAAAGAGAATTGACAGCGACATTTGTCTCATCTCTCCCAGCCGCTTTTCATTTAGGATTACGTGAAGATTAGATTCACCAATGATTAAACATCCGATAACGGTTAAGTTTACCTTAACGTAACGTAACCTAACGTAACGTAACCTAACGTAACGTAACCTAACCTAGTCTTCGTGTGTTCTTTTATTTGTTAAAAAGATAAAATAATGTTGTTGTTTCCTCGTGACTGTATTGTTCTTGATCACCAGACCTGATACCGTGTCTCTCTCAGCCTGTTTATGGTTTCCTCCTTCATCACCCATACATCACCATCAACAACCATCTCTCCTTCATCACCATCAACAACCATCTCTCCTTCATCACCATCAACAACCATCTCTCCTTCATCACCATCAACAACCATTTCTCTTCATCACCATCAACAACCATTTCTCCTTCATCACCATCAACAACCATTTCTCCTTCATCACCATCAACAACCATTTCTCCTTCATCACCATCAACAACCATCTCTCCTTCATCACCATCAACAACCATCTCTCCTTCATCACCATCAACAACCATCTCTCCTTCATCACCATCAACAACCATCTCTCCTTCATCACCATCAACAACCATCTCTCCTTCATCACCATCAACAACCATGTCTCCTTCATCACCATCAACAACCATCTCTCCTTCATCACCATCAACAACCATCTCTCCTTCATCACCATCAACAACCATCTCTCCTTCATCACCATCAACAACCGTCTCTCCTTCATCACCATCAACCACCCATCTCTTAATCACCCCAATTAGTTGTGGGAGATACATATGATCATTATATCCATGTCTGTGTGTCTCTCTGTCTCTATAAACCCTGACTTGTTATCTGACAGTTTCACGCTCGGTGTCTATATCTCTACTGCGCACCTGCCTCTCCCAGCACCGTCAGGAAGCACTTCGTTATCGTCACCAACAATTATTACCTCTTTGCTCCTGGTGTCTCGAGTCACGGTTAGGTTTTTGTCCTCGTCTCTCTCTCTCTCTCTCCTCTCTCTCTCTCTCTCTCTCTTTGTCTCAGTATCTCTCTCATCTCGGGCTGTCAGGGAGGGAAGCTGCCACCAATTATCACCTTCACGACCTCCCTGTCTTGTCGCCTCCTTCATCGTGGGGAGTGTTTTTGCATGAGGGTTTTCTTCCAACTGCTCTCTCTTCTCTTCTCTTCTCTTCTCTTCTCTTCTCTTCTCTTCTCTTCTCTTCTCTTCTTTTCTCTTCTCTTCTCTTCTGCGATTATATTGTGTTGGTTGTGTACTACTGTATACATGCAGGAGGATTGTGGCATTTAACCATGTTTAAATTCAAGGCGCCTCTCCTAGCCCAGACTACTCGAGAGTGGCACCAGCCTCGCCAAAGTGCCAGGGAGTGCCACGAGCCGCCCCCAATTACCTGCGTGACGACAAACGGAGGCGATGCTGGTGCCAAACTGGTGTCACTCCCCCCCCCCCCCCCCCCTTGCTGATGAGTGGGGGAGGTGGGTGAGGGGGTGGGTGAGGGAGGGAAGATGGTGGGAAAGAAGACAGGGAAAGGGAGAGAATTGGAGATAACTATAGGAGACAAGGTGATGGAGGTAAGGAGAGAAGAGAGTGATTCTTGGATTATTTCTCCTCCTCCTTCTTCTCTTACTTCATTCCTCATTTTTCCTTTTCCATCTTACCCTCTCTCTCTCTCTCTGTCTTTTTTCTCATCCCTCACCCTCCCTCACCTCTCACCCCTTACCCCTCCATTACCCCTCACCCCTCCCTCACCCCTCCATCACCCCTCCCTCACCCCTCCATCACCCCTCCCTTACCTCTCACTCCCCATCACCCCTCCCTCACCCCTCCATCACCCCTCCCTCACCCCTCCATCACCCCTCCCTTACCTCTCACTCCCCATCACCCCTCCCTCACCCCTCCATCACCCCTCCTTCACCTCTCGCCCCCATCACCCCTCCTTCACCCCTCCCTCACCCCTCCATCACCCCTCCCTTACCTCTCACCTCTCGCCCCCCATCACCCCTCCCTCACCCCTCCATCACCTCTCACCCTCCCATCACCCCTTCTTCACCCCTCCATCACCTCTCACCCCTCCTTCACCCTCCCCACCCCTCTACTTAAGACATGCCGGGAATGCCCAAGTGACTTACCTGTGCCCAATAAATTCACTCTCCCTTCTCTCGTTTTAGCACGTGTAGGTACTAATGGTGTCTAACTAGTCATAATTACTGTACTAATTTTTACCCCTGAGGTTCTAATGACGTTTCATGTCTGTATGTTATTATTATTATTATTATTATTATTATTATTATTATTATTATTATTATTATTATTATTATTATTGTTCACCTGTTTTTAAGTCCTTTAATTTCTCTTTCTGCGAAATTATTGATATTATTTATTAATGTGTCGTGTCTTTAGTAATTTGTATTTTGGTTTCGACGAATAATAATAATAATAATAATAATAATAATAATAATAATAATAATAATAATATTAATAATAAATAACAATAATAATAATAATAATAATAATAATAATAATAATAATAATAATAATAATAATAATAATAAATAACAATAATAATAATAATAATAAACAATTCTCTAATCCCTACATTTAAAACCACAAAGGAAACGTAAACACAAAATAAAAACAAAGCAATAAACAAAACAGCAAACTCAATATAATTTCTAACCAATCATCAGTGAGAGAATGAAACAACACACTTAACCAGGCAATTAAACCCCCTAACAACACCTCTTTATTGTCCCCCATTACGTCACTACAACTATTGCCTCCTCCTCCTCCTCCACCCTCGCTACTACCACTACCACCACCAGCACCACGACCACCACTACCACTACCACCCTCGCTTCCACCACCACCACTACCACCACCAGCACCACAACCACCACCACCACCACCACCACCACCACCACCTCTTCTTTCCTGATGATGGCGACACCCAGCTAAGATTCCTGCTGGCGAAGACGTGACGATTGAGGAGTTGTGTGTGTGTGTGTGTGTGTGTGTGTTTTGAATCGATTTTCGGAGCGTCAGCAGTCAGTTATTCCCCGGACTGTTTATAGATGTGTAAGAAAAAACGTCTTTAAACTCCTCTTAGAATCCGTATTGTTATTATTATTCCGGTGTCTCAGATCATACGTTATCCCCTTGATTAGTTGCGTGAGGAACTAGTATTCATTAACTCTAACACACTGGGAAGTTTCATACGAAGGTTGGACAGTTAGAGAGGTGTAAACGGGGCTGTCTGTTATGGATGAATAGGATAGCTGCAGTTTCGTCTATTCTTATGTTCTTATGTATGTAAACACTGATAGGGTCGGTATAATCGTAAATTAAGACAGGTTTCTAGATTACAAGTCAATATCCTTCATCAATATTTAAAAACATTACGATGTGTTGCATTAACTGGAGTAGCACTCATCATCAATATATTGAACACTTGACATTAACCCAATAAGCCACAACAGATCGTAAAGTTAAGAACAGGTTATGTAAGAATGTATTTAAACCTCGGCTTTAGTCTAGATTCTCAAACAGTTACGATAAGTAATCAGGGTGTAATTTCTTGGTGTGAAACAATAATACACTCTCAAAGAATCGTATGTAAAATTTTTGTCTCCATCTAACTCGTTTTATGAAAAGTTATATTATTAGTTCACATAAATTTACAATACAATTATAGATTCACAAAGGTTCGTACGATAATTTCATCCCATAAATGGTTATCTGAGAATATATCAAACCTCTATTTTAAAGTGACGATAGAAAATTAATCTGAGAATTGTACGATTTTTTTTAACGTTCCATTAGAAGAAATAAGAGTTTGTGTCCAGTTGGGAGTCTCGGTAATAAGCTTTGTACATATTGACTCGGGATTTATCAGCCATCTTTATCTCGCAACTTGACTGACATTTCAATCCCGTCTCTTATCACCAGACTCAGTAGGACAGTTGCCTCCAGATGACTGAGACTCCATCTTTGTGTCACATCTTAAGTAAACACGTTAGATCAATTCTCTCGTCACCACTTTGGGGAAAATTCAATATACGAACTTTTGAGAATTCGGTTTTGTAAATCGTTTATATTGTTACATAGGTGAAGTAAGTTGTGGCCCTATGTCAGGAATTACGTGAAGGAGAATCAGGAAATCACCTTTTTTTTTCTGTCAAACCTTAAGTGGTCCGTATGAGCCTTTGAGAATTTATGTCTGTGAATGTGAAGTATTTACCTACTTTCTTCCCTAACAAAACATTATAAGAAGCTAAACAAATCAACTTTATTTCCTACCTTAATTCAACCAGTTATAAATGTTTTCTCACCTCCTGACAAACAATAAAACATTAACATACGGACCTTTCAGAATTCAGGCCTAAATGTTTACGTCCTTACGTGACTAGTTAAAAGTTAAACATAACAGACCAACAAACCTTTGATAATAATCCATCTTTGTGTCACAGTTTTTTGTATTTTTTTTGTAAGCGAAGCAATTAGATGCGTCCTCTTGTTGTCAGCTGGTGGGGGAGAAATACCTAACCTACTCACCTTTGAGAATCCTGGGCACCACCAGCCTGTGTGTGTTGAGAGATGGGGGCGCTTGGCAGGGGCCGCGTGTGTGTGTGTTGGGGAGAGGAGTAGGAGAAGGGGGGGGGGGGGGAAGAGGGTGTAGTGCAAGGCAAGCCCTACCCTGACGACAAATTGTGTTGGCCCGAGGAGAGGTTTATCTGGCGGTAGGGAGGAGGAGGGAGGTAAAGGAGACGGTAGCCAGGTGCCTGTGTTAAGTGGGATGATGAAGGGATGAGGGGAGGAACCTTTACCGCCTCGCATTAACGCCTTGATGGAGTTGAGTGACGGTGGACGACTGTGAGGGTGTTTTTAGGGTGGTTATGGGTGCAGTTTATTCTTTCTTTTGAGAGAGAGAGAGAGAGAGAGAGAGAGAGAGAGAGAGAGAGAGAGAGAGAGAGAGAGAGAGCTTAGTTGGTTGTAACAGAAGATGCGGAAGTTTTGAGTGAAATTGGATAGAGTTTGCCTGTCTTTTTTGGGGTGAGAAGAAGGTTGGTTGGTTGGTTGTGACAGAAGATGAGGGAGTGTGGGGTGAGACAGAAGGGAGAAGGTTACGTAGGTGTAAGCATCTTGGCTGAGGGTGAGACAGATGATGGTAGTGAGACAGACAAACAGAAAGACAGAAAATAATTGAGAGACAGACACATAAGCAAACAGACAGAGAGAATATGGTAGGGAAACAGACATATAGACATAAAATAGATAGAAAAAGACACATAGAAAAACAGACAGACAGAATATGATACAGAAACAGACACACACATACATAAAATTGTAGACACACACACACACGGAAAATGGTAGACACACACACACACACACACACACACACACACACACACACACACACACACACACACACACAATGGTAGAGAGAGACAGACAGACACACGGGAAATTGTAGAGACACAGACAGATAGACAGATAAAATATGACAAAGAGACAGACACAAACAGAGGAAAACGACAGGAAGTCATCAACATAGTGATTACTAAGGAGTTAATTCCTTTAGTACTAAGTGTTATGGGTTGAGGACATACCAAGGCAATGAAGTCGTAACAATAGGGGGGGAGGGGGAAGGGGGGAGGGGGGAGAAGGAGAGAGGGAGGCTGGGTAAGGGGTAGGGAGGAAGCGTGAAGGAGAAGGAAGGGGAAGGAGAGGGAATGGGAGGGTGGAGATAGGGTAGGAAGGGATCTTAAAGTAGAGGGAGGGAGGGTGTGAGATGGGGAGAGAGAGGAGAAGTGAAAAGGAGGGGAAGGGAGAGGGAAGAAGAGAAGGGTGTATGAGAGGGAATGAGGGACGAGGAGGGAGAGGGGTCGTGGTAAGAAGGAGGCGGTGAAGAACTAATTCATCCACACCACCCTACCATTCCGACGTGGGTGATGTGTAACAAGACATACTGACACCTGCACCAAGTTGTCCTCTGGTTCGTGAGAGTGATTAACATCGTGGGTAATGTTTGTGTTGGCGTCCTGAGCCTTAACACCTGATAACGACCAACACCATCGCCACCACCACCACCACCATTACCACCGCTACCACCACCACAACCATCACCACAACTATCACCACCAACACCACAACCATCACCACCACTACCATCGCCACCACCACAACCATCACCACCACCACAACCACAACCATCACCATCACCACCACCACCACAACCATCACCACCACCACCACAACCATCACCACCACCACTACCACCACCACAACCATCACCACCACCACCATTACCACCGCTACCACTACCACCGCCACCACCACAACCATCACCACCACCGCCACCACCACCACCACCATTACCACCGCTACCACTACCACCGCCACCACCACAACCATCACCACCACCACCACCACCGCCACCACCACCACTATTGCCACCGCTACCACTACCACCGCCACCACCACAACCATCACCACCACAACCATCACCACCACTACCACCGCCACCACCACAACCATCACCACCACCACCACCACCACCACCCACCACCACCACCACCACCACCACCACCACCACCACCACCACCATTACCACCGCTACCACTACCACCGCCACCACCACCACCATCACCACCACCACCACCACCACCACCATTACCACCGCTACCATTACCACTGCCACCACCACAACCATCACCACCACAACCACCACCACCCACCACCACCACCACCACCACAACCATCACCACCACCACCACCACAACCACCACCACCGCCACCGCATATCGTCATCATAATCATACTCATCGTTATCATCGCCTATAACTTAACCTAATCTAACCTTATGTAAACTAATCTAAGAAAACCTAACCTAACCCAACCCAACCCAACCCAACCCTTCTAGGCAGCATTTGTATATTTAATCATCAATTTAAATAATATCTGGTAAATAAACTTCACGGAATCCTCCTTGGCCAACTAGACCAGAAATCCCAGCTGACAACTAGTGAGGCAGCAGTTACCGTCACCGCTGATTAGTGAAACATAGTTGAGTTTCCCTTAAAACGTAAACATTGACTTAAAAGTGTCTGAAGTGGGAGGAGAAGGAAGGTATGGATGAGGGAAGGGGAGGTTGTGGAAGGGGAGAGTTAAGGGGATGTGGGAAGGGGGGGAGGGGAGATGTTTGTGTAAGGAGGGAAAGAATGGGGTTGTAAGATAGAGGAAGTGGGATATAGAGGAGAGGAGGGAAGGGAAAGACAGGGAAAGGAGGGATGGGAAGGGAGAAAGGAAGGGGGATATGGGAAAGGATCTGGGACAAGAATTAAGGTGACGGTGAGACGCCTGTTGTGTGAGGAGCGTGAGGGAGGGAGCGTGGGAGGGAGGGAGCGTGAGTGAATGAGGGAAGGAATGAAAGTGAGCGTGGGAGGGAGGGAAGGAAGGGAATAGTAAGGGATAGAGGCTGTGGGAGGGAGGAAGGACGGGGAGTGAGGAATATTAACAGACATAACAAAAACAGAGAAAAATATAGACAATATTCAATAAAAACTCACAGACGGACAGACAAAAACAGGGATACAGACCTCGGTGCAAAGACAATGAGACACGGACAGGTAGACAATGAGACACAGACAGGTAGACAATGAGACACAGACAGACAGACAATGCGACACAGACATTAAAGCACAGTCTGACAAAGAAACAATGGTAACGAATGAGACAGACACAAGCTTAAACACAGAGTCACACAGACAAACACAGCCAGAGAAAGAGATCGTTCGATAGATGCACAGACGGATAGTTAGATAGACATACATACAGACAGACAGACAGACAGACAGACAGAGAAAGACAGAATCTGCAGTACCACCCAAGTCGAAACACAAGAGCAGGAAGTGTGGGTGGGTGGATGGATGGGTGGGCGGCTGTGGAGGTTATAGTGGGTGGTTGGGTGGCACCATCCTTAACACGTGAGGATAAAGAATTACACACACACACACACACACACACACACACACACACACTTCCTCCCCTAGTTGAAGGATGTCACGAGCCTGTCTTCTTATAATGGCTTCACCCCTGATTTACGACTACCCTGTTAACTTGATTCTCTTTATCACCCCCCCTCTCTCCCCCCTCTCTCCCCCTCCCCCCCCCACTCCCCTCTCACTCAACATCCTAGCCACTCAGGGTGTATGTATGTATGTATGTGTGATTATCTGAGGTGGTTCTTGTTTGATCTTGTTTATCATTTGTTTGGGTTGTTTGGATCTCCTTGTTTACCATAGATTCTTGTTGTTTGGTTTGGTTTATCGTGTGTTTGTGTGTGTGTGTGTGTGTGTGTGTGTGTGTGTGTGTGTGTGTGTAACGGGGTCATTCTTGTTTTACAGTTATATTTTTAAGTCAAGAAACATAATTGAAAACTCTCCTAAATTGACACTTATGTGAGTAACTGTGTTGAGTCACTATCCCGGATGAGCCAGCTGTTCTCTCTCTCTCTCTCTCTCTCTCTCTCTCTCTCTCTCTCTCTCTCTCTCTCTCTCTCTCTGTCATCCTCTCCCTTTTTTCTCTATCCCTCCTTCCCTCCCCCCTTCTTGCCTCCCTCCCTCCTTGCCTCCCTCCGTCCCTCCCTCCCTCCCAGGTAGGTGCCCTCTCTCTCCTCCTTAGTGTGAAACTTGACTCCACTTTATGTGTGGGAGGGAATGTGTGTTTAAGACGTGTGGCATGTGGTAATTGTGGCTCCCTACATAAAGGGAGGGGGGAAGGGGGAGGGAGAGAGGGAGGGAGAGAGGGAGGGCGGGAAAATGATGTAGAGAAATGGAGGGGAGAGGGAAAGAGGGACGCAGGTGAGTTAGAGGGAAGAAGGAGAGGGAGGGAGGAAGGGAGGGAGAGAGAGAGGGAGGGAAGAGGGAGAAGAGACAGTTAGAGAGAGAAGTAAAATGAGAGCGAGAGAAAAAATGGGAGAGATGGAGGAAAACGAGGAGAATGAGAAGAGAGAAGAAGAGGAGTAGAGGGGAAGAACGAGAGAGAGAAAGAGACTAACGGAAGGAGAAAACGGAGGAAATTGGAGGAAGAAGAGAAGAAGAGGTAGGAAGGAGGAGGATGTTAAGGGTTGGTGGAGGAGAAGAGAAGGAATGACAAACCCTTGGCACAGAGACATGACATTGCCCCTTTGTTGTGGCACTAATGGTAACTAATAGTCATGAGACAAGTTGGTCGATGACTAATGGTTTTGTGAATGTCAAGGGGGAAAAGGAAGGGGGGAGGTGTGTTAGTTGTCTAATGCCAAGGGGGAAGAGGAAGGGGGGAGGTATGATAGTTGTCTAATGCCAAGGGGGAAAAGGAAGGGGGGAGGTGTGTTAGTTGTCTAATGCCAAGGGGGAAAAGGAAGGGGGGAGGTGTGTTAGTTGTCTAATGCCAAGGGGGAAGAGGAAGGGGGGAGGTGTGTCAGTTGTCTAATGCCAAGGGGGAAGAGGAAGGGGGGAGGTGTGTTGTCTAATGCCAAGGGGGAAGAGGAAGGGAGGAATGAAGAGGAGCAGAAAGGGGACGAAAGAGGTAGGGGAGATGTGTTTGTTGTTTCCTATGGACACAATACAATTTATACAATACAGTGCATTAAAACATGATGCAAAACAATACAATACAATACCTTCAAATACAATACAATACCTTTAATTACCTTCAAATACAATACAATACCTTTAATTACCTTTAAATACAACACACTAAGAGAATACAATAGTTTGGTGAGATTTCATAGTTGAGTGTGACGGAGGGAATGGTGAGCAAGTTATTCTAGGAGAGGGAAGGTGAGTGGGGAAGGGGAGAGGGCAGAGGGAAGAAGAAAGTGAGAGAGAAGAGAGGGGGAGAGAAGGAAGAGGGAAAAAGAGAGGGGAAGAAAAACGAGATAGGGGAGAGGGAAGCAGAAAAGGGAGAGGGAAAGAGAAGGAAAGAGGGGAGAAGGGGAAGGAACTAAAGAGGGGAGAGTGAGAAGGAGAAGAGAAGGAGAGAGTGGCTGAGAATGAGAGAGGGGAGAAGAAGGAAAGAAGGCAGGAGAAAGAGAGAATGAAGGAGGAGAGAGGAAGAGAAGGAGAGAGGGGAGGAAGAAGGAGAAAGAGAGGGGAAGTGAAAGAGAAAAGAGAGAAGGAGATATTGAAAGTAACCCCCCCCCAAAAAGAAAAGAAAAAGAGAGTAAAAATAAATGACACAAGACTAAAATAAGAGGAGAAGTAAGAACAGAAAACGAAATAAAGCAGAAAATAGTGAAGGGAAAGATAATGATGGAAGTATATAAATTTTACACCTGTATTCTAATTACATCTGGTGGGCATAAAATCCTCCATCAAAATAACTTGTCTTTTGATCTTATTAATCTTGCCTACTATCTCACTGCAGCATCATTATCTTATCTATAATCTTATTTATATGTTGGTTATAGTAGATCTTATGTATGCGTGGTGGGTGAGGTATAGGAACGTGCTGTGGGGTAAGGTATGAACCATTCGGAGTAATTGAAACAGTAAGCTGGTGAGGGTGGTAGTGGGTTGATGTGGGTGGTATGGTGGTTGGTTGGTGGGTGATGATGGGGTGGGTGGTGGGTGGTATTTTGAGAGTGGTGTAGAGAGAGAGAGAGAGAGAGAGAGAGAGAGAGCACCTCACACAGATGGCCGCCTGGCTCACTATCCTCCATCACCTCAGTGTCAACAGTTACAACAAGCTCACTCAGGGTTAGGCTGGCAGGATGCATAAAAACCACACCCTCTTCCTCTTTGTCCTCCATCAAGGCAAGAGAACCCACACATTAACGCCTTTTAATAAGTTTATCACCACAATCGGACGTAAGTACATTGCCTCGACAACTTAGACCCTACTTAAATACTTAACAGTTAGGAAGTCTGGTTATAAGTACATCACCATTGGAGTTTATTTAAGTGTAATTATAAGAATACGATCAGCATCAGTGTTATGTATGGTCGCCTCGGCTACTTAACATGCGCTTATTTGACGATGATGACAATGTATACGTACTTAAGTCTGGTTATAAGTGCGGATATAAGTAACTGTCTAGGCGACGAATCAACATCCTCGTTGGCTAATTACCTACTGAACACTTATCAAAATAAACATACTTAATTTTATCCTGAGAAGAAAAACAGTCATCAGTAGACGCCTCCGTTAACCTAGTCCATCCTGACTTATCTTACTTAACAGATACATCATATAACCTCCTGTTCACAAGTACAACAGCAACCTTTAAGTTAGTATATATTTAGAACTGGACACACTTGCCTACAATCAGCTTTTACACCGAACACATTGAAAAGAATCGTATAATTAGATCCACATTACATAAACATAAAAAAAAATTTGACCGAATATAAACCAACTGAGACAAGGTTAGGTAAACAAGACTTAATCCATCGCCTGACGTTAATGTACTCGTGGCTATAAAACGTTGTTGTCCTTGTCTTGTGTATACGCGTAGTTCTGCACGTAGTTTACAGACGTACTATGACCCGCAATTAACAGATAGTTTAGTTTACATACCCATTAGTCAGGACTGCTTGGAAATCGAGACGACCTGCCATCCTCCTCCTTCACACTCCCCCCCATACTGTTAAGTAATTCAACAACACCACAGGCAAACACATCACACACACACTTCTGACACCTGCCCTTGGATCCTTACCAGACTAATTACCAGGTGACAGGTATTTTCTCTCTACTTGTAAACAATAGGAAGAATAATGCCTTTTGGTTTGATAAAGTAACAACATCATTCGGTGAGACAAAACGGCCACCGCGACAAGCAGCAATCACTAAACCACACGTGCATCCAATTGATTAAGACACACTACATACATACATACATACATACATACATACATACATACATGCATACATACATAGCAAGCATCTTCCTTGCCTTCACTCCCTCGAAAACAAGAAATTATTACAACAACAATTATTACCCTTCACACTACCACTGCTACCACCACCACCACCACCAGCACCACCAGCAGAATCACCACCACCACAACCACCACGACTACCACCACCACAACCAGCTAGCAAGCCACACCTACGAGATAAGCATCACATCCGCTCCGTTCTGAGTGGCCATTCGTCTCCAGTTAACACCACCACTACCACCACACACCTCTACCACTACCACACACCACCACACACCACCACCACTACCACCACACACCTCCACCACTACTACCACACACCTCCACCACTACCACACACCACCACACACCTCCACCACTACCACACACCACCACACACCTCCACCACTACCACCACACACCTCCACCACTACCACACACCACCACACACCTCCGCCACTACCACCACACACCTCCACCACTACCACACACCACCACACACCTCCACCACTACCACACACCACCACACACCACCACCACTACCACCACACACCTCCACCACTACCACACACCACCACACACCTCCACCACTATCACCACACACCTCCACCACTACCACACACCACCACACACCACCACCACTACCACCACACACCACCACTACCACACACCACCACACACCTCCGCCACTACCACCACACACCTCCACCACTACCACACACCACCACCCACCTCCACCACTACCACCACACACCTCCACCACTACCACACACCACCACACACCACCACCACTACCACACACCACCACACACCTCCACCACCACTACCACCACACACCTCCACCACTACCACACACCACCACACACCTCCGCCACTACCACACACCACCACACACCTCCACCACTACCACCACACACCTCCACCACCACTACCACCACACAACACCACCACCACCACTACCACCACACAACACCTCCACCACTACCACCACACACCTCCACCACCAATACCACCACACAACACCACCACACAACACCACACAACACCTCCACCACTACCACACACCACCACACAACACCACCACACAACACCACACAACACCTCCACCACTACCACACACCACCACACAACACCACCACCACTACCACCACACAACACCACCACCACTACTACCACCACACAACACCACCACACAACACCACCACTACTACTCAGGCCCATAGCACAACAAGCATTACTACAACATCTAACACACACACACACACACACACACACACACTATATATTGCCATTATCATAACTATAATCACCAAGACGACCACAACAACCACCATCCTTCAAACCAGCAGAGAAGTTACGACCACCATCTTAACCATGTCGTTACCAATTACAACGACAGCACTTACAAGAGCTATCATCCCTTAACCAGCACAGAAACTATCACCATTATCCTAACAACAATATTAATAACCACAACCACAACAATGACCTACCCTCTCAACCATAAACGAGCTACCATCATTCGGACAACAACGTCAACCACAATCACAACCACAACAACCATTATCAGATCTAATCATTTAGCCGCCCATGTTATAAACCTGAGGAGGAGGAATAAAAGGGAGGAGGAGGAAGGAGGGGGAAGAGGAGGAGGAGGAGGAGGAGGCCACGCCCACCAGATAAGCAGCACATCCGCCCCCCGCCAGGAGGAGTGCCACTTGTGCCTCTCTCTCTCTCTCTCTCTCTCTCTCTCTCTCTCTCTCTCTCTCTCTCCATATTCCTATTCATTTCTCTCTCTCTCTCTCTCTCTCTCTCTATCTCTCTCTCTCTCTCTCTCTCTCCATATTCCTATTCATTTCTACCCCCCCCTCTCTCTCTCTCTCTCTCTCTCTCTCTCTCTCTCTCTCTCGCGGCAGGAAGGGGTGAGTGTGACGGCTGTTAACTCATGATCACCCTATTCAAACCCCTCCTCTCCCCTCCCCTCCCTCACCCCTTCCCTCCCTTCCCTCTCCCTCACCCCTTCCCTCCCCCCCCCCTCTTACCATTAAGGGGAGGTTGAGAGGAGGTAGGAGGGGAGGGAGGGAGGGGGAGAGGAGGGAGGGGGAGAGGCGGAGAGGGAGAGGAGGAGGGGAGAGGAGGGAGGGGGAGAGGAGGGAGGGGGAGAGGAGGGAGGAGGAGAGGAGAAGGGGGAGAGGAGGAGGGAGGAGGATAGGAGGAGGGGGAGAGGGGGGAGGGGGAGAGGAGGAGGGGGAGAGGAGGAAGGGAGGAGGAGGAGGGGGAGAGGAGGGAGGGGGTCGAGGAGGAAGGGGGTTGGGGGGCTGCTAAGAGTTACTCGCATTAACAATTTTACGAATATTTTTTCTCTTATTTTCGTATAGATGTAAATGGAGATATTTAATATAGATATAGTCTCATGGTATTTCCGACGACACACACACACACACACACACACACACACACACACACACAACACACAAACAGACACGTTCTGCATCTACGCTATAGCAGTAAAACACATGGTATTATTTATGTGTGTGTGTGTGTGTGTGTGTGTGTGTGTGTGTGTGTGTGTGTGTGTTAGTGAGATTAACTCTGTATGTTTATTCAGCTGCTACTCGTTTCCCACCACAATTCCCACTAACAACAACAACAGCAAAAAACAAAATCACATCAACAACAATCATGACTAACTACTGCCACCTCTACCACCACCACGAGTGCCAGTGCCAGTAGACAACAGCATGATGCCACCACGTGCGAGCTGAATTCCCTTAAGTGCCACTACCAATGACACTTCCTTACCCTCCCTTTAACCCTTCCCCTTCCCTCACCCTCCCGTCTCCTTCCTTCGTGGGTAGAAGAGAGGGGGGGGGGGGTTACGGGTGTTTCTCTCCCTTCCTTCCTTCCTTCCCTCCTTCCTTCCCTCCTTCCTTTCCTCCCTTGTTCACTTCATTTTTCCTCCTCCTTTTCTACAGACGGGAGGGGGGCGGGGGTTGGAGATATAGGGTAAAATGGGAAGGAGGAGAGGAGGAAGAGAAGGACATAATGTGAAGGGGAGACGGAGATGTGGGAGAGAACGGGAAGGTATTATGAATGGGAAGAAACGAGGAAATAAGGGAGAATTGAGAATGAAAGGGAGATAGAGAGAAGAAGTTGGAGACGTTCGGTGATTAAGGGTATAAGAGAACAGGGATAATGAAAAGAGAAACAGAGAGAGAGAGAGAGAGAGAGAGAGAGAGAGAGAGAGAGAGAGAGAGAGAGATTTAAGTGAGGTAATCTGGCAATGGAAGCGAAAAGGAGGTGGGTCAGATTTTTTTTTACGGTTAACAAATTTATTGACACCGCTTGGAGTACAGTTTGCCTATTCTGAGTAATTCAGTCAGATCTTGACACTGAGGGTGGTATCACTTGTTCACTGCCACGCAGGACAGAGGTTCATATACAGTATAAGTGATATTCTATTATTTTGAAGACTAATCAGTGTGGGCTAGCAGCAATATTTGGATAACCTGAAAGCATGTCCTCAAGCACTCCTGATTCAATGTAGCAATTACAAAGTTCATGATACAATAAGCCAGGTGGCCTGAAGTCTTTGACAGTGTTACATTCAGTAATATAGTGTTCAAGAGTATGCTTTAAAGGTTTATCACAAAGTTTACATGCCGGGTGTTCCGTTATGGGTACAGCGTTACTAACTTGCCAGATGTGTCTGTATCCTAGCCTAATTCTGGCCACGACTACATCACATTGTCTGGTTCTGTCCTTATGCTGGCCATACCGGTACCTCGTCACAAAATTTGTCATATTTACTAATGCTACAAAGACCAGGTCTCTCTGCATTTCTCAGTTTTTCTAGATCAAATTTCATGATTCTGACTTGAATGTTTTTAATTACAGCATTGGACAGGCCAAGGTCACTGTCAACATTTTCTTTCTTACAGGCCTCATTGGCCAGTCTATCAGCACGGTCATGATACCTGATTCCAACATGGGACGGAATCCACATAAATTCGATACGAGAGTTGTTCTCCTTAGTAGTTATCACATTTCTTTTAATATCACAGAGTTGAAGGGAGGGAGGGAGAGAGAGAGAAAGAGGGAGGGAGGGAGGGAGAGAGAGAGAAAGAGGGAGGGAAGGAGGGAGGGAAGGAGGGAGGGAGGGAGAGAAGGAGGGAGGGAGGGAGGGAGCGAGCGAGAGTGTTACAGAGACGGAGTGGGTGTCAGGGAGACTAGGGCCATTGTTATACAAGGCTCTGTGTGTGTGTGTGTGTGTGTGTGCGTGTGTGTGTGTGTGTGTGTGGAGGCTCAAACCACAGCACAGGACATTACTGACACTCGCTAAACCACCCCGAATTGATGGTCTTCTTCCACCCACCCCCTACCATCCTACCCACCCACCCACTAGCCCACCCATCCACTCTACTTCTCACACCCACCCAACTATCCACCCACATGCCCACCCACTGACCCATCCACCCTATCCTACCGACCCACTCGCCCAACCACCAACCCACCTGCCCACCCACTGACCCACCTAGTCACCGAACTACCCACTCAAATTACTCTCTCTCTCTCTCTCTCTCTCTCTCTCTCTCTCCGTTCACTTAAAGACAGAATGGGAGGAGAGAAAGCGAGTGAGAGAGAGAGAGAGAGAGAGAGTGAACAATTTGGATGAGTAGGTGAGAAAGAGAGAATGAATAAGATAACGTAATAAAGTGAATGAATAAACGAGACAGAGAAAAAGAAAAAGGTAAAGGTGGAGGAGGAGGAAGAAGATAATAAAGAACAAGAACAACAACTAAAGAAGAACCCCCCCCCACCCCCCGACCCCAAATGTCAACACAGACTCGCTAAGCGTATTCAAATTTTACGTTCCTGGCAGCCTTAATTTTCTTGACTCCACCCCCCCCCCCTCTCACCCCCTCTCCTAAACAAACATTTTAAGCTTCCACTCAAGATAGTTTAAAGTATTGGTATAGTCGTTGTGTGTATGATGGGTGAGTTGTTACCTAAAAAAATATCTGGGTGTGTGTCTTGACTCATACGTACACCTAAAGCTTTAACAAATCTGAGTTTGATCTTTTTCATCGTCTTCATTCTTTCTTCTTTCTTCGTCCTTCTCTTCGTTTCCCTTATTCTTCTTCTCTTCTTACTAGTTTTCTTCATTGTCTTCCTCTTTCGCCTAGTCCTCCTCCCTCCCATTCCCCCTCCTCCTTCCCAGTGCGTGAGTGTGGGCGTGGCACCCTAATGGCACCCTAGAGGCACCCAGATCCCCAGGTCGAACATCTGCCATGTGGAAAATGATGCCCCGTAAACCCAGCGTCTCTGAGGGTACGAGCAGGAGGAGAAGAGGAAGAGGGGGGGGGGGCAAAACACACACACACACACACACACACACACATACACACACTGATGAATGACGCCCCTTCTTCTTGATGCCGTCTTGAGCATTCGTTCTCCTCCATCAAGATTAGATACCTGTTTAGCTCTCTCTCTCTCTCTCTCTCTCTCTCTCTCTCTCTCTCTCTCTCTCTCTCTCTCTCTCTCTCTCTCTCTCTCTCTCTCTCTCTCATTGTAAATATGGGTAAATACAGTCATTATATTCTCTATTCATTTAATCTGTTTATTCATCGCCTTGTTTAATGTTTATTATGTGTGAAGGAAAAGAAGAAAGAGATGTGAAGGGGAGGTGATGATAAAGGAGAGGAAGAAGGAAAAGAGAGAAGAAGAATGGAGGAAGGAAGGAAGAGGGAGGATAAGGGAGGGAAGGAGGGAGGGAGAGGACAGGTAAGCGAAGATTGGAGGAAAAGGAGGAAGGAAAAGAAGATAGAAGGATAGGAAGGGATTAGAGGAAGAAGGTAGGGGGAAGAAAGAAGGGAGGGATGATGAAGGAGAAGAGGAAAGGGAAGAAAAATACAGGAAGGAAAGAGAAGAATAAGGGAATAAGGAGACAGGAGAGAAAGAAAGGGAGAGGGGATGGAGAGAGGAGAGAAAGAAAGGAAGAAGGGATGGAGAGAGGAGAGAAAGAAGGAAGAGCTAGTAAGTAGGGAGTTATAGTTCCGTTTTTATGGACCTAAGATCGTACTTGCTGTGATACGGATATTTCTCTATTTATTCTACCGGATAATCTTGGCCACATGTTAGGGATAATAGGGAGAGGAGAGGAGAGGAGAAAGAGGAGGAGGGGAAATAGGAGAAGGAAGAAGAAGGAGATAGACAAAGAGGAGGAATAGAAGAGGAAGAAGTGGATTATATTTATCTTTCTCTTGTCCGTAATTTCTCTGTCTACTATATATTTTTTTCATTGCAGGTACGGAAGGCGAGGAGAGGAGGGAGGTGGAGAAACATGGAATAAAGGTAGGAGAGAGAGAGAGAAAGAGAGAAAGAGAGAGAGAGAGAGAGAGAGAGAGAGAGAGAGAGAGAGAGAGAGAGAGAGAGTTAGTTTTAACCATCTCCTTCTCAAGAAAATATTTTGGTTATAATCATTTATGTTATAAATCTTATCATTATTGTATCACTTAATCTGTTACCTGGACTTGGGGGAAGATGCGATCAGATAATGAGATAAGAAGGGAGACGGGAGGAGGAGGAGGAGGAGGAAGAGATGAGAGGTGAGGAGGAGGGTGAAGGGTCGGGGAGGAACACGTGTAGCTGACGGCCAGAGCCTCAGCCGTAAACGCTGTGTAAAGTGACTCTGTATACTTTGAGTAATTAGGAGCTATGGCACTTAAACTCCGCACTCTTATGGGACGTGTTTCGTTTCGGTGTGTTCGTCTCTTCCTGCCCCTTCCTCCTCCTCCGCCCCCTGTCTCCAGTCCTTCCCACGGGGAGACTCTGCCAGCCCCGGAGCCTTTACTGGTCTGTCTTGTCGTACTATTGTTGCTCTGAGACTGTCCATACATGTCTAGACGTTACATAATGCAGATGAACTAAATATTTGTTGTACGACGCTCGGATAAGTTTTGAAGTAGCCGGATAGAAAAGGCGGCTGAATGGTGCCGTGTGGTAGTGACGATGAACCTTCTCACGTCTCAACTCGGCGTAGAGGGAGCGGGTGTAGGGAGGTGTGTCCGCCCCGTCGAGCGAAGAGTTGTGGGTGGTGAGCGAAGGGTTGTGGGCGGCAGTGTAACAAGATGGGAGGTCTGGCTTCAGCTGTCACACTGGTTGGGATAAATCTCAGCCCACCGTGTGCCACCTCTCAGCCCACGTTTATTTTCTCTAATTAATCGCGTCACTCTTTATGAGAGGGCAGGAATGATGCCCGCATGAGGAAGGAGGTGGGGGCCATCGGTGGGGCCATTCATTAAGCAAATGGCACTGTGGGAGTGCCGGGCTTGGCCCTCTGTGGGGGGCTATGGCCTCTGGTGTCTCTCTGTGGGTTTTGGCGGCACTCTGTGTGGGCTGAAGAGGAAGTAGTGGTCCCGGTGTAGCCCTGGGTGACCTGGGTCCCTTCTGTGCCTCCTATGGGAGCAGTATGAGGGATCTAGTGGCACTCCATGACGGCCTGGATTATATGCTGACCTCTGAGGGGCTAAGGGTAGCTAGTGGCCCTTTGTTGCGGCTGAGGGAATCTAATGCCCCTATCCCCTATGTGAGGGCTCTGTGGGGCTGAGGGAGGGTAATGGCCTTCTGTGGGGGTTGAGGGAAGTTAATGGCCTTCTGTGGGGGCTGAGGGAAGCTAATGGCCCAATATGATGGCTCTGTGGGGCTGAAGGTAGCTAATGGCCCTCTGTGGAGGGTTGATGGTAGCTAGTGGCCCTCTGTGGGGGCTGAGGGGAGCTAATGACCGTCTCTGGGGTTGAGGGGGCAGGCCGAGGGGTCCTCCAGAAGAGGTGTGAGACTTATCAGTGGTCGACCGTCAATACAGGCGGCATGTGGCACCCTGGCACTGTGCCTCTAGTGCCTCCAACATTGATTTATCGGAGTTATTTCATGATTACTTATTTACTCATTTATTGCTAATTACTTGTTCACGTTCCTATGACTCGTCTCCTTTTTCACTTACTTATTAATTAATTACTTCCGACCAAGTGACTTATCATCTTACTTAATTATTACCTTTTTGCGTATTACCTTTCTGCTTATTACTTAATTTCTTATGTATTACTTATTTTCTTTTTAATTTTCGTATTTCTTACTTACTTTATCATTGTTTAACTTACTTCTTATTTCTTGTTTGTTTGCTTACTTAATTAATCCACTGACTTTTGATTACTCATAAGTAACGTAATTCACCTTATTTTCGGGCTGTTTTTTTATCTTTTTTACATTCCCTTAACACTCTCCTTCCCTGTGGTTTCTCCATCTATGCTTCTCATTTCTTACTTAAATAAAACAAGTGTGTGTGTGTGTGTGTGTGTACAGCATCTCAGCACTAGACACCCCCTGGCAGGTAGGCAGACTTTCATTAATTGTATTAATTATGAAACCATCCAGGTGAGGCGTAGAGGCCCACCTGACCACACACACACACACACACACACACACACATACGTGTGCACACACATTACTACTACTACTACTACTACTTTTTTTTCCCACAATGGCCTCCAGCCTCCCCCAATAGCCATTCCTTCGCCACCATTATATTACCTTAATATTTAATATCCTAATACATGAGTAGCTATCCTACTACTACTACTGTTAGTAGTAGCAGTAGTACTCAAGTATGACGCTCATCCAGTGATGATACTGTTCAATGATATGAGTTATTAAGGATGTCAACTCCCTTAGTGAGCTCTAAGGTAACTCGAGAGACCGATATGGAACCGGCAGGGCCGTCCACAGATGTTGCACGTGTGGAGGGCTACAACTAGTGTCGGAGGGGCGGCAGTAGTGTCTTTCCGGCGCTGGCGCTTGTCTGCCTCGATATACAGTAGGGCAAACTCGAAAGTATTGACACCTTCTCGTGTGGTGCTTCTCCAACCGTTACAATGTGAAGTGATTGTCTCCCAGGTGAGGGGGTCGATTTGGCACGTTTTCAGGTTTGTCTTAAAACTATTCTTATACCTTTTCAGTTGCCCGCCAGCGTTACGCTTACAATTCGTTAGGTGACTGTAAAGTAGCTGCTTTGGCAGTCTACTGTCGTCCATGCAGGTAAAATGGCCAGTCCAGCATAGTTGTTCATGGATAATGGTAGCCTCGGTGCTCCTACAGTTGGTGTCAGCAAGAATGCTGGCATTTGTTCTCTTGTCTTCCCAGCGAACTCGGAGGATGGACTTAGACTACGTTGGTTAAAGTTTTCAAGTGCTTTGAGGTGCCTCCGGTTTGTGACCCATGTCTCACTGCCATACAGCAGGGTGGGGAGGACCACTGCTCGATACACGTGCACTTTGTAGACAGTTTAAGCTCCCAACAGCTGAAGACACGGGTACAGAGTCTGCCAAAGGCTTGAGATGCACATCTCATCCGATGTTGAATCTCTTCATCGATGTCCGCGGTGGTGAACAGATGGGAGCCGAGATACTGAACGTGGGTAACATTAGAGAGGGTAGTACTATTAACCTGGATGGGTGGTGGAGGTGTGGCTGAAACGGGTAGGCTGAAAGAGTATCTGATTCTTATGTACATTCACCTCAAGGCCAAAACGTGCATACACATCTGCGTAGGTGTTGAGGATCTTCTGTAGGTCGCGTTCAATGTGAGCGACGAGGGTGAGTTCGCCTGCATACTGAAGTTCAGTAATGGAAGCTGCCGACACTTTTGTTCCTGACCGGATTCTTCTAATGTTGAATAGTCCCTTCATCCGGTACTGGATGTCCACCCCGCCGGTTAAATTGGCACTGGCTCTAGTAAGGAAGGCAACCAAGAAAATGGAAAAGAGAGTTGGTGTCAGTTCACATCCTTATTTTACCCCCGTTTGATTGGGGGAGAACTCAGACTGGGTGCCACTGTGCAGAACACTGCCTTTCATGCCATTGTGGAGTTGCCTCACAATGGTTATGAATTTCGGTGGGTAGCCAAAGCGACTGTGGGTCCACCAGAAGGTTTCCCTGTTGACAGGCCTTAGTAAGGTCAATGGAGGCCATGTACAAGTCACGACGCTGTTCTCTGCATTTTTTCCTGTATATAGAGGACAGCAAGTTCTTATCAGTGGTGCCATGTGATAGTCTAAACCATATTGAAATTCTGGGAGAAAGTTTTCCGCCTCAGGAAGAGGTCTGTTAAGAGGACTTGGGCGTTAATCTTGCCAGCTACGGGCAGCAGCGAGTTCCCACGGTAGTTGCCACAGTCTGACTGATCTTCCTTGTTCTTATAAATATTGACGATGGAGGCGTCTTTAAGAGCTGGGGCAATTCCTCCTTCTCCCTTATGTTCCCCAGGAGAGAGTGGAGATGGCTGGTAAGCAGAGGTCCTTCTGCTTTGTATACCTCGGATGGGATTCCGTCAGGCCCTGTGGCTTTGTTATTTTTCATCTGCTTGTTGGCAGTAGCTACCTCATTCAATGATGGAGGATAACTGAGGTGGGTTAGCTCTGGGTGCTGAGGGAACTGCTTGATAGTCAGGACATCCACGTCAGTGTTTCGGTTAAGCAACGAATGGTAGTTCTCTTTACTTAGGCTGGAGTTACCGTAAATTGAGCGAAGGGGGCCGAGCCACGTATAATTGGATCATACAATGTTTAGTGGAATTGAAAAAATCGCCCATCTTGTATTGATCTGCAAATTTTTGCATTTTACATGCTATATTTTTCCAGCAGTCGTTTTTTAGATTGAGAAGTTCGTGCTGGGCCGCCACTTTCTTTTTGCGGACGTTATCAGCTTTGGTCAGAGACTGAGGGTTGTTCTGCCAGTCACTTAAAGCAGCACGTTTAGCATCGACGAATACATTGATTTTTGGGTCATTTTCATCAAACCAGTCCTGGTGCATTCCCTCGATCTGACCGAGGGTCTCCCTTCAGGTTTTTGTCATGACAGTGTCGAAGATACCCTATTCGGCACTCAGATTTATTGATTTTTTTTTTATTATTTTTTTTTTTGGGGGGGGGGAGCCTATCTTAGGGCTTCTCTTTCAAATCATGTGCTATTACTTGATTTCCAGTCACTTGATCTTCAAACTTCTACTGAAGGGAGAGTGTGGCACTGACAAGCTGATGATCTGTCTCAGTGGTCTGAGCTACGCATGGCTCAGGTGATGAGGACGTGTTGGCGATTTCTTTCTCTGACAAAGACGTAGTCAGTGAGATGCCAGTGTTTAGACCGTGGATGTTGCCAAAAACCCTTGAACTCTTTGGTCTGCCTAAACAAAGGGTTGGTGATAGTGAGGTTGTCTGCAGCACACATGCTGAGGAGTAGGCCGTTGGGATTACACTTGCCCTCTCGTTTCTCCCTATGATCCCCTGCCACAAGTCAATATCTCTGCCACCTCTGGCATTGAAGTCACCAAGGAGCACAATCTTATTTTCTCTGGGGATAGAGGATTTCACCCACCCAAGTTCGGCGTAAAAGGCCTCCTTGATGTCATCCTCTGCATCCAGTGTTGGGGGCGTATGCACTGATGAAGAAGGCATGACGTGAGTGATTCAGTGTGACTCGGAGTATCAGGAAGCTCTCGTTGATCCAGCAGTCATTTCAGTTAGTCTATGTAGGATGGATTGGCGAATGGCAAAGCCAACACCATAAATGCGGGTTCTCTCAACAGCAGGCTTACCCTTCCAGAGGAAGGTAAAGCTGGATCCCTGTTCTGTGAGTTGACTCTCCTCTGGGAGCCGTGACTCACTAATGGCTGCTATGTCGATGTTATACCTAGCCAGCTCTTTTACCACAAGGGGTATTTTTCTTTCAGGACGCTCATTTGTGCCAGTATCAGAAGGGTCCTGACCTTCCATGTAGCAATCATAAGAGGTTGTATAGTTTGTTTTTACTTTGAGCTGTGAATGTGATTATGCTTTTGCCCATATTAGAATGACCTTACTAGGTGTGGTTGCCCAGTCATATTTTTTTTTAAGGCAGGCTATGTTTAGGGCACCCTTTCTTATCCCATCCCTATGTGGATTGAGCAGAGCGGTTTCTGGAAAGGCCTGCTCAGTCGTTCAGACAGGTCCGGATTGCACTGCTACCTAGATCCCAGTGCATAAACGTTCAACTTATCTAAGCCGCCCATGTGCAGAGTTGTGACTAGAGACTTCCGGCAGTCATCTCTGCCTGTCCCCATCCCCACTCGTCTTTCGTCATAGAACTTTTGGGAGTTTAGGGGTTTTGAAAAGTTTGATGAGCCAGATGGTGGCTGTATGTGAGTTGATTTATGTTGTGAGGCAGGAGCGCAGGCTGCAAACACATATCTTGGATTTCCCTTTTCCAAATCCAGTGGCGCAGCTAGCTGCAACGACTGGGGAGAGGGAGAGTTGCAATGGACTGCTGATAGCTCGGTTTGTCGGGTTTCACAAGAGTAACCTGTCCATCATGCATTTCCTTCATCAGCCTCTGTAGTCAATTGGTTCCCATATTGGTCACCTCTTCCGACTATACCGCCGATAGGGTCTTGTTGAAGCTCTGTAAGCATGTTTGCCTGATGCAGGGCTCCACCGTAAACCTTTCGTTCGGGGTTTACTTCCGTAGCCTTATACCTACCAAGCTTAATCCGCATTTCAGTGGGGCAGTGGTTGGTAGGCGCCTGGGCTTGTCCACATGCCAGTGAGCTTATTTGGACCGTTCCTCTGGGGTTCAGTGCTCCTCCGAGATCCCTTGCTGGTTTAGCCTGGGGCCACGAGGCACCCAGATACCGAGTGCTGGCACGAGGAGGCACAGCAGGAGTCTTGATGGTGAAAAGGTTGTGTACTGGCAGGGGAAGACTTACGCACGGCTGCCTCCCTGTTCGTCACGAGGGCTAGCCATCCGCGGTAGCTGAAAGTGAGAGGAAGTAAACAGTGCCTGCACCTTAACACTAACATTATGTTGCCACACTAAACGCATCACACACACACACACACACACACACACACACACACACACACACACACTAAAGCGTTCGACCTAGTCGACCACAATATAATCATCAACAAAGCTATTGACCTCGGGCTTCGAAGAAGCCTCATACCATGGCTTACAGACTTCCTCAGTGACCGACGCCAAGCTGTACGCTTCCGAGGGGCTGTCTCCACCTTTCAGTCACTCACCTGTGGCGTCCCCCAAGGCACCAAGATGGGACCACTCTGCTTCCTTATGCTCATCAATGATGCCCTAAGAGAAACCCCTGCTCGCTGGAAATATGTCGACGACTCCACCATTGGGATCAGCGTCAACAATTCTGCTCCCAACTATACCGCCCTTCAGGATTTATTGAACAGTCTCCAAAACTGGGCTACCAACAACCATGTCACCATCAACCATACCAAGACCATGGTTATGCACATCAACCTCTCCTCCGACATTGTCCCACCTCCTTCCATTACTCTAGGTCCGAACACACTCCAGGTCGTAGATTCCACGAAGCTCCTCGGCGTCACCATAGACAACAAACTAAATTGGAAACCACACGTCAATGAAGTTGTCAAATCCTCCAGTTTCCGTCTCCACCTCCTCCGCCGACTCAAGTCCCTCGGAGTTCCTGCACACGAGCTCCTCAGTGTTTACACAACATTCATACTTCCCAAGCTCACCTATGCCTCCCCCACCTGGTCTTCCTCCCTAAATGCCACACAACGTAAACACCTAGAAAAAGTGCAAAAGAGGGCATGCAAGATTATTCTCTCCTCCTCCTACTCCACATATCAAGAAGCGCTCAACACACTGACCCTTTCGACTCTCACTGACCATCACCACGACCTCATCTGCAAATTTGGTAAGAAGCTTCTACACCATCCCCGACACCGGCTCCTACTACCACCCGAGGTCCCTTGTCCGAGAATTGCTGTTCGACACCACAACCGCATCCAGCCCATACGTGCACGAACTGATCGCTATAAGAACAGCCCAGTCCCAACCATTGTAAAAATTATCAATAACTTGTAATACTGTAACACTGTCACTACGTTGAATTGAACTGTAGTTTGAGCTTTTCCCCATCTAAGTTATTATATGTCTTATTTGTGTCACTTATGTTACTTGTATATTATTTGTAATTCGTAACCCATTCCCCAAATATGTAACTGTATATTTTCAGCCTTCTGGCTGCCAAGCTCTTTCAATAAACCGTTAATTATTATTATTATTATTATTACACACACACACACAATGTTTCTCCTATGAATATGACCGCCGACCATCTAGTAGTTAATCTTATGTTGATTAGAACAAACAGATATGCTAATTAACCCACGCCATAATTGAATGTTAATAAGACTACTCAGAAATTAAAGGATTAATTAGGAGTGGTTATATATACATATATGTATATATATATATATAGATTTATATATATATATATATATATATATATATATATATATATATATATATATATATATATATATATATATATATATATATATATATATATAATCGAATTTTTATTCAGTAAAAATTAATACATAAGCTACAGTATATAGAAATTTTGAGAAAAATGATATTAGTAATATTGCTTTATGTAAACATTTAAGAGTATGGTGTACAAGTAAACCGATCAGTGGACTTATGAGATAAATCATGACTACAAGGTCTATTAATGGGTTAGTGGACATACGATCACATTAGTGCCTGTGAGTAAATAGTGAAACAAAGAGTAATTTCATTTATACCCTTCATAGGGAAAGTATCCCTTAGGCAGGAAGTAGTAGGCAGCTTCCAAACAGGGAGGTACTACCGCCAGGGAAGATATTGGAAGCATAATGTGTTGTCTAATGGTAGACCCTGCTGCCATATGGCATCACGAAAATTGTGACCAAGTCCCAGGTTGCTGACGTGACTTTCTGCCTCATCTACACACAATTGCAGGGTCTCAATTGTTTCTCTTACTTACTATTGACAACACAATATACATATGTTGTTTCTCAGTATTGAGCTTTTTTTTGTATTTTGATTGTCCTTTATTATTATTATTATTATTATTATTATTATTATTATTATTATTATTATTATTATTATTATTATTATGATATTTTTGACCCCCCCCCCCCCCCAGGCCCTGACGTGGGTCATTGACCTGTGCCCTGGTGGGCTAATCCCCGTAAAAAAAATTATTTTATTCTGGTTAACGGCAGTTATTTTATTGTAGCTAAAGCCAGACGATTTTATTCAGCTGAGGGGAGCCCCTGCCCGCTAAATGGTTAACCGCGAGGGGGGGGGGGGTAGTTTTTACTTATTTAGATGGTTCTTTAAATGTCTATTATTATTTACCTTAAGAGTTGCGCTGTGGTGAATAAGGAGGTTTATGATCTTGTACAGGTTGTGTGGGGGTGATGGTTGTGGGCTGCCTTGTTAAGGCTTGTAGTGGTGGCTGTGTGGTAATGGATATATTGTAGAGCTTGTGTTGTAGTGGTGGTTGTGCGGTAGAGGGTGTGTGGCAGAGGGTGTGAGATAGAAGGTGTGTGGTAGAGGGTGTGTAGTAGAGGGTGTGTAGTAGATATAGAAGGTGCGTGGTAGAGGGTGTGTGGTAGAGGGTGTGTGGTAGAGGGTGTGTGGCAGAGGGTGTGAGATAGAAGGTGTGTGGTAGAGGGTGTGTAGTAGATATAGAAGGTGCGTGGTAGAGGGTGTGTGGTAGAAGGTGCGTAGTAGAGGGTGTGTGGTAGAGGGTGTGTGGTAGAGGGTGTATGGTAGAGGGTGTGTGGTAGAAGGAGTGTGGTAGAAGGTGTGTGGTAGAGGGTGTGTGGTAGAGGTTGTGTGGTAGAGGGTGTGTGCTAGAGGGTGTGTGGTAGAGGGTGTGTGGTAGAGGGTGTGTAGTAGAGGGTGTGTGGTAGAGGGTGTGTGGTTGAGGGTGTGTGGTAGAGAGTGTGTGGTAGAGGGTGTGTAGTAGATATTGAAGGTGCTTGGTAGAGGGTGTGTGGTAGAAGGTGCGTAGTAGAGGGTGTGTGGTAGAGGGTGTGTGGTAGAGAGTGTGTGGTAGAGGGTGTGTGGTTGAGGGTGTGTGGTAGAGAGTGTGTGGTAGAGGGTGTGTGGTAGAAGGTGCGTAGTAGAGGGTGTGTGGTAGAGAGTGTGTGGTAGAGGGTGTGTGGTTGAGGGTGTGAGGTAGAAGGTGTGAGGTAGAGGGTGTGAGGTAGATATAGAAGGTGCGTAGTAGAGGGTGTGTAGTGTGTGGTAGAAGGTGCGTAGCAGAGGGTGTGTGGTAGAGGGTGTGTGGTAGAGGGTGTGTGGTAGAAGGAGTTTGGTAGAAGGTGTGTGGTAGAGGGTGTGTGGTAGTGGGTGTGTGGTAGAGGGTGTATGGTAGAGGGTGTGTAGTAGAGGGTGTGTGGTAGAGGGTGTGTGATAGAGGGTGTGTGGTAGAAGGTGTGTGGTAGAGGGTGTGAGGTAGAGGGTGTGTAGTAGATATAGAAGGTGCTTGGTAAAGGGTGTGTGGTAGAAGGTGCGTAGTAGAGGGTGTGTGGTAGAGGGTGTGTGGTAGAGAGAGTGTGGTAGAGGGTGTGTGGTAGAGGGTGTGTGGTAGAGGGTGTGTGATAGAGGGTGTGTGGTAGAGGGTGTGTGGTAGAGGGTGTGTGGTAGAGGGTGTGAGGTACCGGTAGGGTCGATCATTAAAGGCTGGCAGTGGGTGTAGTCCTGTCATAGGCGTTAACCCGACAGCTATCCGTCATCGTCATGGTGTTGATGGTGAGTCATGGTTGTGTTGAGTCATGGTGTTGATGGTGATTCATGGTTGTGTTGAGTCATGGTGTTGATGGTGATTCATGGTAGTGTTGAGTCATGGTGTTGATGGTGATTCATGGTTGTGTTGAGTCATGGTGTTGATGGTGATTCATGGTTGTGTTGAGTCATGGTGTTGATGGTGATTCATGGTTGTGTTGAGTCATGGTGTTGATGGTGAGTCATGGTTGTGTTGAGTCATGGTGTTGATGGTGATTCATGGTTGTGGTGAGTCATGGTGTTGATGGTGATTCATGGTTGTGGTGAGTCATGGTTTTGATGGTGAGTCATGATTGTGTTGAGTCATGGTGTTGATGGTGATTCATGGTTGTGTTGAGTCATGGTGTTGATGGTGATTCATGGTTGTGGTGAGTCATGGTGTTGATGGTGATTTATGGTTGTGGTGAGTCATGGTATTGATGGTGAGTCATGGTTGTGGTGAGCCATGGTGTTGATGGTGATTCATGGTTGTGGTGAGTCATGGTGTTGATGGTGATTAATGGTAGTGGTGAGTCATGGTATTGATGGTGAGTCATGGTGTTCATCTCAGCTATCCTCCATGCCTGGATGAGGCAGCTACTGCCAACAACAGATGAAAACAAAAACAAAGCCTGAGGGCTTGATGGAATCCCAGCCGAGGTGTATAAGGCAGGAGGATCTCTTCTCTGCTTACCAGCTGTCTCCACTCTCTCCTGGAGAATATATGGGAAAAGGAAGAAATCTTCCAAGCTCTTAAAGAGGCCTCCATCATCAATATTTATAAGAGCAAGGGAGACCGGTCAGACTGTGGGAACTGCCGCGAGATCTCGCTGCTGTCCGTAGCTGGCAAGATTATCGCCCGAGTCCTCCAAAACAGACTTCTCCCTGAGGCGGAAAACTTCCTGATTGAATCTCAATGTGGCTTTAGACCATCACGTGGTACCACTGACATGATCTTTGCTGCCCCGCCAGATACAGGAAAAGTGCAGAGAATAGTGTCGTGACCTGTACATGGCTTTTATCGAACTAACCAACGCCTTCGACTCTGTCAACAGGGAAGTCCTCTGGCGGACCCTCAGACGTTTTGGCTACCCACCAAAATTCACCGCCATTGTGAGGCAATTCCACGATGGCATGAACGGCAGTGTTCTGCACAGTGGCACCCAGTCTGAGTTCTTCCCCATCCAAACGGGGGTAAAATAAGGATGTGAACTGACACCAACTCTCTTTTCCATTTTTTTGGCTGTCTTCCTTACTCGTGCCAGTGCCAATTTGACCAGCGGAGTGGACATCCAGTACCGGATGAAGGATCTTTTAAACATAACACGATTCCATACAGGAACAAAGGTGTCGGCAGCATCCATTACTGGACTTCAGTATGCAGACGACCTCACCTTTGTCGCTCACACTGAACACGACCTATCGGAGATCCTGAACACCTACGCAGAGGCGAATGCACACTTCGGCCTTGAGGTGAATGTACATAAAACTCAGATTCTCTTTCAGCCTGCCCCTGGTTCAGCCACACTTCCACCATCCATCCAGCTTAACGGTACTACCCTCTCTAATGTTACCCACTTTCAGTATCTCGGCTCCCACTTGTCCACCACCGCGGACATTGATGAAGAGATTCAACATCGGATCAGATGTGCATCTCAAGCCTTTGGCATACACCGTACCCATGTCTTTAGTTATAGGGAGCTGAAATTATCTACAAATCTGCACGTATATCGATCAGCTGTCCTCCCCACCCTGCTATATGGCAGCGAGACATGGGTCACATACAGGAGGCACCTCAAGGCGCTTGAAAACTTTCACCAACGTAGTCTATACGTTCCATCCTCCGAGTTCCACTGAGAAGACAAGAGAACAAATGCCAATATTCTTGCTGACACCAAATGTAGGAGCTTTGAGGCTACCATTATTCGTAAACAACCACGTTGGATTGGCCATGTTACCCGCATGGACGACAGTAGACTGCTAAAGCAGCTACTTTACAGTCACCTAACCACCTAACGAATAGTAAACGTTGATGGTCTTAAAACAAGCATGAAAAAGTGCCAAATCGACCCCCTTACCTGGGAAACGATTACTCCATACTGCAACGCTTGGAGGAGCACTGCACTAGAAGGTATGAATACTTTCGAGTTAGCCCGACTGCAAACCGTGGCAGACAAGCGCCAACACAGGAAAGACGCTGCCGCCGCCCCTCCTGCACTAAATGGAGCCTCTCACATGTACAACATTTGTGAACGACCTTGCCAGTCCCGTATCGGCCTCACCAACGAAGGAGACATCCTTAATAGCTCACTTTATCATAGCTGGATGATCGTCATACTCGCTTTCCGAGTGACAGCAAAGTAGTAGTAGGTGATTCATGGTAGTTTTGAGTCATGGTATTGATGGTGATTCATGGTGTTGATGGTGATTCATGGTAGTTTTGAGTCATGGTGTTGATGGTGATTCATGGTAGTGATGAGTCAAGTGTGTTCATGGTGATTAATGAAAATGGTTGTTAATGGTTGTAGGTGATATATGATGTTAAAGGCTAATCATGGTAGTGGTAATTCATGGTGACGTTGATGGTGATGGCGATTCATGGTGGTTATACCAATTCAGAAACATTAACTTACTGTAATATTGTAGCACTATAACCTCACTGCATTACCGACAAAGAGACACAAACACACCTTTAACTTCCCTGTAACAACTCGGTAGACATATATTGTTGTTCCTTGGGTTACAGGACTCAACAGTAAGAATCCTACGGCAGGTCAGAACATCCTAAAGGCCGATGGAATTTGAAAGTTGTCTTTTTTACCTCTCTTCCCGTGACCTGTGACCCCTCAACTACCTGTTCAGGAGACAACCATTACCTGTGCTCTTAGCCCCCCTTACTACCTGTGATAATCTACGCTAGGGTTTCCAGAGCTTCGTTAGTAAGATCTTCCTCCTTGACTGGAGCTATGTGAATAAATTTAACTTAAATGGTTACGATACAACGGTAGATTCCCAAAGGTTCTTACGTTATAACTTTCTTCCTTTAAATGGAGATGTGTTGGATTATTTTAGCTACGGTACAAAGATAAATTCTCAAGGGTTGGCAAGCTATAGATTTTCCACTTAACTGGAGAAAAGGGGACGCATATAACTCCCATAACACAACTGGTTACGGCACAAAGGTAGATTCTCAAAGGTTCATGTGTTTAAATTCTCCCTCGTTGCTGTAGAATGTGTGGGAATATGGGACTGGCTCAACGTAAGCTGCGACCCACCAAACCAATCGCGGCTAAAATGTCCCCCAGAACTGTAACTCAACCGTAACGAAATCGAGAAGTAGAAAAAATAAATAAACATAGAGATTTATAACACAAACAAATATATCTCGTATTCATATATAGACAGAACCAATGTACACAATATGTTAATTACGACACAATTATTCAGCAGCTGGTCTTTTATGTGTACTCTGGAGATTGTTGATGATAATATAAGGAGTCCTGGGGTGTCCTGTGTTGAGGTATTGGGGATCCTATCACTCCTACAGGCGGTGATGTATGTTACTGATCCTGTCTTTGTGATGATACCGTTACTTCTGTCTCTTGAGCATTGGATACGCTGTAGTGACTTAATGGTTCACTCTCTCTCTCTCTCTCTCTCTCTCTCTCTCTCTCTCTCTCTCTCTCTCTCTCTCTCTCTCTCTCGTCATCAGTTAGGAGAAAAAAGAATTACGTATATTGTGAGAATTTGGTTCATATACACCGGTATTATAATGACGAACTAAAGAAAACATTATTATTACCATTTAGATATTGTTCTTGTTGCCTCTTATGTGTTTCTTCTGGGTTTCAACAACGTAACTTGATCTTTGGTCCATACAAGAGGCAAACAGTTATTGGTCTGACGGAAATTAACTCTTTCTCAAGGTGTCTGTGTGAGTGTGGGGGATATTGTGAACGTATACTAGTAACAAGACGTTATTGTATCCAAGACTTAGTGAGTTGGCGTTTATGAGCAAATATTTATGAGTTAAGAGTTTTTCAGGGGTTGAGGGTTTAAGGATAACATTTGTTGGGTGATGTTTTTGAGATGATGTTTGTGAGCTGGAGTCTATGAGGTAAAATTTATGAGATGACTTTTGTGAGCTGGAGTCTATGAGGTAAGATTATTAGGTGACGTTTATGATGTTTATATATATACAGTACAAGCTATGTGTGTGTGTGTGTGTGTGTGTGTGTGTGTGTGTGTGTGTGTGTGCGCGTGCGTATTTTTTTTGGTGCGTGTATACACTTTGATCATTTTCTAAAGATTACGTAGTGCATTAAGTCAGAAAAAAATAGATTATAATAATAAACTGGCATCTTAATATTCCAATTTCATAGTTACATCAGGATTATACCTTTTGTCAACAGTATACAGGTGTAGTTTTAGCACCTGTTAGACTTCTTATCGATAACTATAGTCTACTTCGCTTTAGATTTTCTTCTGATACATCTGTGTTGATAAGTAAATAAATGGAGGTAGATAGTTTATGGCGGACAAACTAAAGGATTAATGTGAGTCTCTCTCTCTCTCTCTCTCTCTCTCTCTCTCTCTCTCTCTCTCTCTCTCTCTCTCTCTCTCTCTCTCTCTCTCTCTCTCTCTCCGATTAATTTAGAGTAATAATTTACGTAATAGAAGAAGAATAATGTAAGCTCCTTTTGTAAAATTTTCTCCGCGTTTTGATTTGTTGTGTAAAGTTCTATCTAACCTAACCTAACTTAACCTAACCTAATCTAACCTAACCTAACCTAACCTCACCTCACCTAAAGTAACGTAAAATATCGTGAGTAATGTAATGTAAAGTAACGTAAAGTATTCATACAATATATTACGAGACAAAACAATATGACCTGGAACGATTTTGTACACTTTTTAATTACTTTTGTGGCCGGAATTTCTTACTGGGATTTTACCCGACAAAAGTACTACCTGGTGGGATTTACTCAGGTGAGATTTAGTAAAACGGTATTTTGTCGTCGGGTTTGTGTTACTACAAGTGTCCCCGGCCCTCACACCGCCCTCCATCACCCTTCGTCAGTGCTCAAGAATCCGCCAAAACACAACACCTGCTGTCAGGCCTGGTGCGTGTGGTCGCCTCTGAGGACGGGACATCGGAAGCCGAAAGTGAGAGAGCTCGGGTGAAAATTGGCACTGTGAAGCCCAAGTCCGGGCCGCCATCTGACGAGTTCGTGGGGTGGGCCGCCCAATTAGCAAACGAACATGTGGCAGCCCATGTTCCGAACCTCTCTCCGTGAACTTGGCTTCAGTTTCAGTAATTAATTCGATCATTACGGCTTGTTTAACCACCTGAAAATGACGTAGAAGCTATCTAATACTCGCATATCGTCTGTTTTTTTATTGGGGAATGGATAGAGACGGTGGAACAGCCCCAGGAATGAGTTTTGCGGACGAGTCGAGACAGCGCGAGGAATGCACACAGCGGAGCAAGGGAGAATTTTAACAAGACCCATAATTCAGTTTGAGGAATCGACGCACGGCATCCCCGACCGATAATATCTCTATCTCTTCTTAGCAAATTCTACCGTAAGGAGACAGTTTCACCCACGCTGTGCATCAAGAAGGCAACCAGCTCCTAGGTATTCACTTCAGAGAGCCAGAGAGAGAGAGAAGACGCCGTGGAAGGGGGGGGTGGGTGCTGCATGTATGTTTATTTAAAATGAGTAAGTGTAAGGAAAAGGATGTTTCTGGTGTGTGTAGAAAGGAAGAGGGAACGAGGAAGAGGAGGTGTTGGGTTAGAAGAGGGGGAGAAGAGGGAGAAATAAAACAGAAGACAAAAGGGAATTTGGTGCGTAAGAGAAAAAGAGAGAGAGGAGGAAGGGTCGGAGGTGAGGGAGCGATGGAGGAGGAAGAGGAGAACTAATCTAGGGAAATAAGGGAGTTAGGGATTTCTCTATAAGGATTTAGTCTTCAAAAGGGATGATTTTAGGGGATTTTTTTAACAAGGGATATTTTTTTTCCAGGGTTGGGTTAAGGGGAGAAATTATTTTTCTTCTTCAAATTTTCAGATTAAGACGCAACGGTAGGGTGAAGGTGGATTCTTGTGGGGAGACGTGAGATGCTTTTAGTGGTACGGATTTTTAGGTCTGAAAGTTGCGATTTTAGGATATTTCTTGTATAATTTTAAATACACTAGAGGTAGATTTCCTTTGTCATTATAGTTAAAGAATATCAGATTTCTTCAGATTTTTAGCTAAGGACTTCTTCTCTTTTGATTTTGAGATAATGGGAGAATTTAAGATGTGGGATTTTTTTTTTAACATTCTCATGAAGCTTTTTAAACCGAAATTAAAATTGGAATAGCTTAAAATACCTCATTATAATATATATATATATATATATATATATATATATATATATAATATATATATATATATATATATATATATATATATATATATATATAACTTCAGCAATGGACTTGTTACGTGGAAAACGTAGTTATATAATGAAGAGGAGAACCGTAAACACAAACATCTTGAAGTAGGGCTTCTTTTAATTGCTTACTTTTCGGAAATAATCCTTTTCCATCATCAGAGCCTAAACTTTTTCAAAACTTTTTTAGGCTCTGATGATGGAAAAGGATTATTTCCGAAACGTAAGCAATTAAAAGAAGCCCTACTTCAAGATGTTTGTGTTTACGGTTCTCCTCTTCATTATATATACAGTATATATATATTGGACAAAGACAGCCATATTGATAGAGCTGGGTATAACTAGCATATTGTCTACGAAACATAATATATCTTGGAGTTTAGATGAGAATGTGAAGTTAGACAAAATATTACGCATCATCTTATGAATTTTTTTAATATTGGAAAGATTTTGAGATTTTTGGTGAACGCGACTGTGATCAATGTTTAATTAATGGTTAAAGTTGATGAATAATGTTAGAACAAATTTACAAATGGGAGGATTCTTATGTTTAGGTTAGGATCTCCAACCCAAGGCGAAGAAAGAAATAAAAATGATAAATGGGAAAACTATCGATAAACAGTGGAATAACCATACACACTATATTAATTTGTGATACTGAAGACATTATATTCACCTAAATATGTTGATAAATAATGAAGTCAATTGATACGTAAATAAATAAGGATGGGGTAAAATCGACTGTCAGATATACTATATAGCACAAACTTTAAACAGATTTACGAAATAATGAGTTAAGGGTAAAATTGTCAACCCAGATTTATGTAGATATTTAAAAATCTGCAGTTGGAGGAAAAATCACATTTGAGTTCGATTTGAGAGAAGAGAAGAGGGACAAAAGTAACACCATTACCCCCTCCTTACCACTACCCCTCCTTACCACTACCCCTCCTCACCACTACCCCTCCTCACCACTACCCCTCCTCACCACTATCCCTCCTTACCACTACCCCTCCTCACCACTACCCCCTCCTTACCATTACCCCCTCCTCACCACTACCCCCTCCTTACCACTACCCCTCCTTACCACTACCCCTCCTCACTACTACCCCTCCTCACCACTACCCCTCCTCATCACTACCCCTCCTCACCACTACCCCTCCTCACCACTATCCCCTCATCACCACTACCCCTCCTCACCACTACCCCTCCTCGCTACTACCCCTCCTCACCACTACCCCTCCTTACTACTACCCCTCCTCACCACTACCCCTCATCACCACTACCTCTCCTCACCACTACCCCTCCTCACCACTACCCCTCCTCACCACTACCCCTCCTTACCACTACCCCTCCTTACCACTACCTCTCCTCACCACTACCCCTCCTCACCACTACCCCTCCTCACCACTACCCCTCCTTACCACTACCCCTCCTCACCACTACCCCTCCTCACCACTACCCCTCCTCACCACTATCCCTCCTTACCACTACCCCTCCTCACCACTACCCCCTCCTTACCATTACCCCCTCCTCACCACTACCCCCTCCTTACCACTACCCCTCCTTACCACTACCCCTCCTCACTACTACCCCTCCTCACCACTACCCCTCCTCATCACTACCCCTCCTCACCACTACCCCTCCTCACCACTATCCCCTCATCACCACTACCCCTCCTCACCACTACCCCTCCTCGCTACTACCCCTCCTCACCACTACCCCTCCTCACTACTACCCCTCCTCACCACTACCCCTCATCACCACTACCTCTCCTCACCACTACCCCTCCTCACCACTACCCCTCCTCACCACTACCCCTCCTTACCACTACCCCTCCTTACCACTACCCCTCCTCACCACTACCCCCTCCTCACCACTACCCCTCCTTACCACTACCCCTCCTCACCACTATCCCCTCATCACCACTACCCCTCCTCACCACTACCCTCTCCTTACCACTACCCCTCCTCACCACTACCCCTCCTCACCACTACCCCTCCTCACCACTACCCCTCCTCACCACTACCCCTCCTCACTACTACCCCTCCTCACCAATTCCCCTCCCACCCAGGCTTCATGTATAACCCCCATTACACTCTCTCCTTCACCTCTTCAAGAAATTCTCCTTTTAAAAAACTTGTGTTAAGGAAGGAAAAGGTTGTTCCCCGCCGAGCCTTTAAATCTTTAAAACAAAATGGAAATGGACTTTGGTGGGCCATTTGCCGGAGGTGTAGTTGATATTGTGTGTGTGTGTGTGTGTGTGTGTGTGTGTGTGTGTGTGTGTGTGTGTGTGTGTGTATGTGTTCTGTTTGGTTGTGTATTTCCGTGTTTGTGTTGTGTCTTTTATGGTTGTAGAGTTGTGTTTTTGTGTGTTTATGCGTGTGTGTGTGTGTGTGTGTGTGTGTGTGTGTGTGCGTGTGTGCGCGGATTTATTGTGTGTGATTGAGTGGATGTTTATTATCACGGTTGAGTTGGTTGTGGTTGTGTGGTTGTGAAGTTGTGTATTGATGTGGTTGTGTAGGTTGTAGTTGTGTGGTTGTGGTTGTGTGGTTGTGGTTGTGTGGTTGTGAAGTTGTGTATTGATGTGGAAGGATAAACGGAAAAAAGACTTCAGTTATATTAAAATAATTTTATCAAATTGAAAAACTAAAACTAAAATAGATTTGATTCCTTTCCATTCCTATTCCAGATTGGGAGGAAGACTAACCTCTTCTTTCCCAATCATGCACGCAGGATCTCCAGCCCAGAGTAAACAAACACTGAACTATTGAGTCAGTGAGAGAGAGAGAGAGAGAGAGAGTTGTCATTTAACGGTAAAAAAAATATCAAGAGAGTAAATGAGACATACAGAAAGAAATAGAATGAGAAAGAGAATAACAGAGAGACAAAGGCAGACGAACAGACGACACGAAAAGACATAAGAGACTAAAAAAGGAAGAGAGAGAGAGAGAGAGAGAGAGAGAAACACGTTCCACCCCATTAGCAGGAAATGTCAACATACTGCCCGGGGGGTCGCCTACGTGCAGTGGAATACGGAGACTTACGTTGTCCATTCGTTCCGCTGCGCCGCGACACACCACTGTACTGGTGGCCAAGAGGAAGGCGGCCTTTGATACTCGCCGTCAATATCAACAACAATGACATGCGCAAAAAAAAATAATAAAGTAAATAAATATATAAATAATAATAATAATTTGAGAAGCAATTTTTCTTATTAGAAACCACGCGTATGAGGGCAATATAATCTAATCTAACCTAACCTAACTGAACCTATTCTAACCTAACCTAACCTAACATATCTAAAACTAACCTAACCTATCCGAAACAAACCTAACCTAACCTATCTGAAACTAACTTAACCTAACCTAACCTAACCTAACCTAACCTACACATAATATGAATCACCGAAAGTCTTGCCCGCAAACACGTGGAAAATGTTGTTCAAATCTCCTGAACGCTCAGCATTAAATATTATTGGGGAATCGAAGTAACAGGTCCTGAAAGTGCTAGGAGAACCAACCGAACATGCTAGGAGAACCAACCGAACATGCTAGGAGAACCAACCGAACATGCTAGGAGAACCAACCGAACATGCTAGGAGAACCAACCAAACATGTTAGGAGAACCAACCAAACATGTTAGGAGATCCAACCAAACATGTTAGGAGAACCAACCAAACATGTTAGGAGAACCAACCAAACATGTTAGGAGATCCAACCAAACATGTTAGGAGAACCAACCAAACATGTTAGGAGAACCAACCGAACATGTTAGGAGATCCAACCAAACATGTTAGGAGAACCAACCAAACATGTTAGGAGAACCAACCAAACATGTTAGGAGAACCAACCAAACATGTTAGGAGAACCAACCGAACATGTTAGGAGATCCAACCAAACATGTTAGGAGAACCAACCAAACATGTTAGGAGATCCAACCAAACATGTTAGGAGAACCAACCAAACATGTTAGGAGAACCAACCGAACATGTTAGGAGATCCAACCAAACATGTTAGGAGAACCAACCGAACATGCTAGGAGATCCAACCAAACATGTTAGGAGATCCAACCAAACATGTTAGGAGATCTAACCAAACAACATGTTAGGAGATCCAACCAAACATGTTGGGAGATCCAACCAAACATGTTGGGAGATCTAACCAAACATGTTGGGAGATCCAACCAAACATGTTAGGAGATCCAACCAAACATGTTAGGAGATCCAACCAAACATGTTAGGAGATCTAACCAAACATGTTAGGAGATCTAACCAAACATGTTAGGTGATCCAACCAAACATGTTAGGTGATCCAACCAAACATGTTAGGTGATCCAACCACTACTCAAGACAATGAGTGAGTGAGTGAGTCAGTGAATGAGTGCGAATAAGTGTGTTTGGGTAAATTTTTTGAGTGAGTGAATGAGGTGGTGAATAACTAGAGTGAATGAGTCAATCTGTGTGTGTGTGTGTGTGTGTGTGTGTGTGTGTGTGTGTGTGTGTGTGTGTGTGAGTCTCCCAGTGTCCATGTGTAAAATTCAGATATTCAATGTTTATAACTGTTAAACCCACAAATAAGAAGAAAAAGGTTAAAAAATTCCAAAAAACAATAAAACAAAAACACGTTCTGTCAGTGAGAGTGAACCACAAACAAGTCTATTTCCACTCATCAGCTCCCGTCCAATTTAGAATCTCTTTATTATTAAGTTGCCAGTCACACATCACCTTCGTCAATCCTGGAGGCTCAAATACAAGGAAATTCAAGTCCCACCTCCACTACTGATCATATAAATACATAATACGTAATAATTAACGCAATATATATTTTTTTTTTCCAAGATCCCCAAAACCGTTCACTGAATTTCAGGACCTGAGATCATGTAGCCGAAAAAGGAAAAAATCCCAGACTCTTAGCTACCCATTACCACATCAACCACCGTCAGTATCACCCTTAACACATTACTTCATAAGAACTAGATTATCCCTTCTCCCAGTTGGTTGGTGGTGGGTTTTGACACCTTCTTGGCCCGAGCCCTTCAATTAATGGCCTTGTGTACAAAAAAAAAAAGGCGGTTAAACGTTAAGCTGTCGTGGCGAGGTCAGGCAGCTATTTGTAAGCTATTTTCAGGTGGTCTTAACTTAGCTAATATGGCGTCCATAGGGTGAACAAGGTATAAACCTGAACCTTCTGTGTGTCAATCCTCACTAATACTACCACGTGTGTGTGTGTGTGTGTGTGTGTGTGTGTGTGTGTGTGTGTGTGTGTGTGTGTGTCCCTCCTGCCCCCCCCACCCTCCTCCTGCAGTATACAAGCAAGGAGGAACCTCTTCTTCAGAATACTATGAGTTGCACACCTTCGTATACCCTCTCCCACACAGAAGGCCCAATCATTCCGTCACATTGCGGTCTATCAACATTTTTATGGGGAGAAATTGTGGTATTTAGTTTGAGCGTTGTTCTGTCTAACCCGGATATGATGCCGTAATTTTCACCTCACACGCTGCTCTTTACTGTGCACTTCACTTTATTGTTTTAGATCTTTTTACCCCCGTAGTTGAGGGAAGGAGTTATGGAGGCGCTGTTTAATTACTCCTGCAGGATCGTCGTAATGTTTGCACTAAGTTAAATAATATGTACACAATGAACTGTTTTTTTTTTTTTTGCATAAGGGTACTTTTGTGTGTGTGTGTGTGTGTGTGTGTGTGTGTGTGTGTGTGTGTGTGTGTGTGTGTGTGTGTGTGTGTGTGTGTGTGTGTGTTGGTTAATAATCTATACATGACCATCACTGTATTCTAACCAGTACAATATATTTAAAAAACAATATGAAATGCTGTGTACTGAACTTAATAACTCGGCTGTAAGTAACCCCAAATCCACGAATAGATGAATATTGTTAATTTTTTTGCTGTTGCTGTCTACTTTTGGAGGAGTTTATTAAGAGAAGACGAGTAGATTAGATTAGAAACATCGTAGATTAAAGAAAATTTAAAACTGTATGAAAAAGTGTGAATTGTGAACATGTAGATGCCTTGTTTAATGGTGTTTAGTCATACAAATACAAAAAAATACGAATGTTATTTTATTATCGACGGATTAAATTATTATTATTTTTTTATTTCCAACAAATCAGTTTAACCTTTTAAGGCAGTGAGCAATATTCTTATTAGTAATATAAATAACAATAATATAAAAATATATCAACACAGTTATAAAGATAATAAAAACGGATATAACAATAACAAAATAACAGTAATAATAACAACAATAATAACAATTTGCCATCTCGTTACTTGTCAAGGTAAACACCACTACACCTTAACACAGGTGAGTAAAGGAGTTTCTTATGTGTTTAATGGACCTCCCTCCTCCTGTTAGTACCTGGCTGATAGACACAAACCAGTAATTTATTGATGATGGGCTTTTATTGTTTTTGTTTTGGGGAGGAGAGGGTGAAGGAAAGTAAGTGTGTAATTTAGAACACATATAACTGATTATTTTTAACGGAGGGTTACTCGTTGTCTTAAAAGCCAAGATGGTGCTCAGTATAGTTTAATATATATTTATATTTAATGTAAACTAAACCATCGTCCACCGTCTACAATGTAAAAACAATAATAACCATCATTAACCGCCGCTACCTTCACATTACCTGTCAGTGACTTGAGTGTAAACATAACCCGGCCCTCAGATAGGCGCCTCCTACCTGCCCAGCTGACACAGTGTAAACAAAAGAACTTCTCGACTGTCCGTCCCCCCATTGTCGACTTACTTGTGAAGTGTGATAGTGTACACGTTAACGCCTGCTACTAAGTACAAAACAATTATAAGAAGCCGCCTTGGAGTCACGTATCTCATCCTCCTTGTTGACTTAATAAGGATGAAAGTGTATATAATAATTAGTAGTAAAATTACCCTGAGACGCTACCTGGACTTGTTAGGTTCACTTACCTTCAGGTGGGAGACAAAATATAAGGTAGACATTGTTTTTAACCTTACTTTACCTTGATTATATCCCCTAACTGGTGCTAACTGAATGTATCTAGTTAATGTAGAATCTGTAATTTTATAATATTATTTAGTCTTTGTTTAAGTCAATAAATTAGTTGCATTTTTACCCTTTCACTTACGAGGAATATTGATCGTATGAACAGTCGAGATTTTCAACTCAAGCGTTACTTCACCATCAAGGCAGAATACTAGTTCACCCAAGTGTTGCCCCATCTTCAACCATCGCACCCAATAATGCCGTTTATTTATTGTTGAGTCTATGCAAGGAATGAGCCCAGTCCTCCACTCTGGCCGACGATTATTATTATTATTATTATTATTATTTTTATTAACCTTTTGTAAAGTTTAGACGTTTTTCTAAACATAATCATGAGTTTTGTTTTGATTTCTCTTCGTCGTCTTCTTAGTCAATTTCCTCATCACTTTTACAATACTTCTTAACCATTTTACAGTGTCTCAAAAAAATGTATATACACAGTGTTGACACCTGTGTGTGTGTGTGTGTGTGTGTGTGTGTGTGTAACATTTTAGACACCCTGTAGGTACCTGTCATTAATTTCGTAATGTTTATTGTAGTGTATAACTTCCTCTTTATCGTTATTATTCTGTTTCCATCTTATTCTTCATGTTTTATTCATCGTTAACTATGTAATCAGCCTTCTTGTTTCCTGTTTGTTGAATTATTATATTTTGTCTTTATTATTCATTGTTTATTGTCTTGTTTTAGTTTTCGTTTATCAAGTTCTTTATATTTTCAGTATCAATATTTTTTATTATATTTACTGGTGTTTTATGTCGTGTTTTATTTCGTAAGTTTTAGAAAATAAACCAATGTTGTTTTATCTTGTTTTGTCATTGTTTAATGTTTTATTTTTTATCTTTGGTTTATTTTTCATGATGCTTTATGAGGTTTAATGATGTGAGTTTTTTTCGTTTGGTTTAAAAAATAAACCAAATGTATTTTCTTTTGTTTTTTATTGTTGGGTTTATTCTATTATTATACTTTATTGTGTGTTATTTTGTATTAGCCAATTAGTTTTTGTTTAATGTGGTAATAATTGTATTGTGAGGTTTTGATGAATATAATTATTATTTGTTTGACATATGTAATAAGACCAATGGTGTATACCGTATATAAATGGTATATTCTCTGGGATATATTTTAATAGGGACTGGAGAAGTATATTTTTAGTGGGTATATTTTTGGCGAATACTTTTTGCGGGTATACTTTCATCATAATAATATACTGTATATATATTATTCATTTATTAGTTTTTATACACTTAATTACATTGTATTTAATATTACATTATATTAATTTATATTTCTCTATAACCTAACCTAACCTAACCTAACCTAACCTAACCTAACCTCACAATAACTCTAATACTTCCCTGATGATATAAACTGTCTCGGATTTACGACTTTAGCCGAGGTCTGGTGCGGGTATAAATTATTTCAGTAATTCACTTCCCCCTTGAAGTGAGTTCCCTGGTGGCCACATCACACCACTGCTCCTCCTCGACCACCCCTCACACTCAGACTGACACAAAGACTGGGTAACATACCAATTAAAAAAAACTGTAGATATATGACAGTTTTGACTGGGGCTTACATCAACAGGAAGTAAGTAGTGTGGGGTAATGAGAGGCAACAGAAGGACAGCTTGTTCGAGTAACTCCTCCTTGACCTCCCTCGAGGGGCTGGGGGGGAGGGTGGGGGGGTGGGGAAGACAGGGGGTTGGGGTGATGGGGGAATGAAGGGAAGAGAGAGGTTAAAGATTGGGAAGAAGAGAACCTAGGAAAGAATGGAAGGGGAAAAAAGTTGGGGATGATGAGGGAACGAGGAAGTGGAAGAGACTCAGAGGACGTTAGAAGATGGGGGAAGTGGGAAGGGCAGGAGAAAGAGTTAAAATAAGAGAGATGTGAAGGGAGGGGGAGTGGAGGGACGAGGGAGTGAAGGGAGGGAGGCGGTGAAGGGAGGAGGGAGAGATGGGTGATTGATGGACGGAAAAAGCGAGAGAAACACAGTGGAAGGGAGAGAGTTAAGATCAGATGTGATGGAAGAAATGAAAGGGCCAGATAAAAAGGAACGAGAGATGACAAGGGAGGGAAAGAGTGAGAGAGAAAAGTTATATATGGATGGAAAATGGAATAAGAGAGAATGGGGGAAGGGGGTTAATGGACGTGAATGAAGAAGAAGAAGAGAGAGAGAGAGAGAGAGAGATAAGATTAACCAAGCCACGACCCCCCTCTCTCACCCAAACTGCTCGTCACAACACCCTGGTCAGTCCACACAAGAGTCAGATAACACCAGGGCTGAGCTGAGTGGTGTATAATGACTCGTTATACTCACGTTGGAGGATTACAAACACCTCTAAAAATATATGCCACCCTAGTTATACTTATCGTCTAGCACCCGTTTAGACGCTTCAGAATACATGGAAATCTAGATAGATTCCTGTATGGACTTATATATCGGTATACTTAAAAGATCTATGAGTCCATGTTGTACTCAAGAGAAAGGCCCGAGTACTTTATACGTCTTTCTGATGTACGTCTAAGAATCTACCATTACACTTATATTCACGTCAAGTACATAATGTAATTCTATCTATTTTTGATATAGAGACGCTTGTAAATCCTAATTATACTTACGTTTCATTCAGGAGACTTTTAGTAGATATAAGGCTCAGCTATACTCAAGGTTAACAGACGTACAGACAATTGTAAAAAAAAAAATTGTAAAGTTTGAAGATTGAAAGTTGAGTCTATGAAACAATTTTTGGATGTTTATTTTTTGTTATTCCTTTACTGGACTAAGTAAAGGAGTCTAGTAGTTAGTAATGTTGCGGCCTCTTGATGTATCTTGATCTCTGACTACTTAATAAAATTTGTCGACGATACTGGAAAAACTACGTTGTGTGTGTGGTGGGGGGGGGGGGGAAGGAGTGAGGAGGAGAGGGGAATAACGAGAAACAGGCATACAACAATAAGACAATATCCTCACACTACTATTTTATATATATACATTATGATGGGTTAAGTAAAGTACTCATGGGGATGGGATCAGTGTTGACTTTGGTTCAAACGCTGCTAGTCTCACCTTATACAACCTTCGACTATATACAAGTTAACTCAGTTCCTCATCAACCAGTTGGGTTTGCCGTCACAAATCACACACACAGGTTGAGGGATAGGACAGGGAACACCACCTCCTCTGTTCTTCTCATGTTTTCCCTTTCCTCTCCCATCCTCTCCTCTGTGGTATGGGTATTTGTGTTTGTCAGTGTAATAAATACATCCCAGGAGGAGACATATACCTTACGAACACTTGTCCATCATCCCACTGAGAGACGGACTGAACACAAACCTTATTCAACTTGGTTCAGGTGATGTCCAGCCAGACTTGTCCGCCTTCCCTTACCCCGCTTCCCTTAATACTTTCACTCCCTCCCCCTTAACATCTCTTATAATCAGTGTACATGGCCACTCTCCACACCCTTACCCCGAAGGATCCGAAAAATTAACCATTCACGTAAAACTTAGCCAGAAAATGTTACTATAAGTGGGCGGACGTGAAGACACAAGTAATCCTCACGGTTTTGGAGCCTCACGTCAGAGTATACAGTATTTCCCTCACTGACTAACAAACCAAACGCCAGTTAGGGAGAACGTTTGGAGTATAAAACGAATGATAATCCACGTTGTTTCCTTTACGTTGTTATACTTGTCTTCCATGTAGTAGGTAGTAGGCAGTTATCAAACAGGGAGGTACTACCGCCTAGAAAGATATTGGAAGCATAATGTGTTGGCTGATGGTAGACCCTGCTGCCATATGTGACCAAGTCCCAGGTTGCTGGTCTGACTTCCTGCCTCATTTACACACAATTGCAGGGTCTCAATTGTTCCTCTTACTATTGACAACACAACATACATATTATTTGTCACTCGATCTTTTATTTTTATTTATGTTGCCTTATTATTATTATTATTATTATTATTATTATTATTATTATTATTATTATTATATTTCCGCCCCCAGGCCCTGATGTGTGCCCTAGTGGGCTAATCCCATAAAAAAAGTACTTCGTTCACTTATAATCCTTCCGTCTTCCTTATCTTGCTTCTTTCTTCACTTGTTTCTTCTTCCATCACTTACTTACACATTCTTCATTCATTTTACTTTATTATATTATCTTCTATTTTCTTATTTCGCTTTTCTTCCCCGTTCATGCTTCATTCATTTCTTCCTTCACTTATATTCATTCACGTTCCTTCTTTCCTTCCTCTTCATTCTTTCACTTACTACAGACGATTAATTAAATAGTTAACCTCCTAATAAATAGTTTTAATTCACTTTCATCAGAATCAATTACCTTGAAATTTTCTTGAGTATTTCTTAAGATTAATTGAAATTTATAGAAAACTCTGGCGGTCAAGGCGACAGTGGACGTCATGTTTGTTTACAACTGACATCACACAACACGACCCACTCAACCCAAACCGAACCCAGGCTTGGCTCGCCTTAAACGGTCTTTATTTTATTACTGCATTATCATCGGTTGTGGCTCAGCTGATGTCGAGTGTTTATGTAAATTAAACCAAAAAAATAGTAAAAAAAAAAATATAAAACTATGTAAAACTCTTTCTTCGTTACTCACAATTAATTGAAATTTTTATTCGATATATAATTTTTATAAGTGTCTGTATATCAAACACTCGTCGGTATATTGACGCTCTGTAACAGGTTTTCATTGCTATTATACACAAACTTTATGTCTTCAATTATCATTCATATATATTCTATTTTATTGATTTATTTAACCGTATTTTTATTCAATTCCGGTTATTATTTGGTCTTTTTTTAGGTCGACTTTTCTACGACTTTTCCTGGCGGTTCCAAAAAACAAAACCACTTCCTTACATTATACGTGTGCCCGCTTTTTTACACCTCTCCCTCCCTTCCTCCCTCCCTCATCTCCCTCCCTCCCTCATCTCCCTCCCTCCCTCACCTTCCTCCCTTCCTCTTTCCCTCCCTCCCTCCCTCCCTCCCTCCCTCCCTCTCCTCCCTCCCTCCCCCTCCCTCCCTCACTCCCTCCCTCCCTCCCTCCCTCTCTCACCTCCCTCCCTCCCTCCCTCCCTCCCTCCCTCCTCACCTCCCTCCCTCCCTCCCTCCCTCCCTCCCTCCCTCCCCCCTTCCTCCCTCCCTCCCTCCCTTCCTCCTCCTCCCTTATCTCCCTCACCTCCCTCCCTCCCTCCCTCCCTCCCTCCCTCCTTTCTCCCTTCTCTCCAATACCTCCTCGCCCTACCCCTCCGCCTTCTTACTCCCCCCATCTCCTTCCCTTTCTCTCTCCTTCTTTCTATCCCTCTCCCTAATCCCTTTCCCAATACTTCCAATGTCCTTCTCTCCTCCCTCTTCCCATCTTCCGTCCACCCTCTCCCTCTTTCTCTTCCCTATCCTACCCTCCTCACCCCTCCCCTCCCCTCCCCTCCCTCCCCTCCCCTCCTCCTAACTCCACTTCTCTCCAACCCCTCCCCCTCTCCTCCCCCCTCCTCCCCTCCCCACCATTTAAAGAAACAGAAGATTAACTGCAAATAAATACATCCCCTTTGACTTCACTTCCTCTTCATCATTATGTAAATTATGCCTCTGCCAGCACCTATTCCTCTCATATTATAATATAACCAATGGCCATTTTCTTTAACTAGAGCATACATTAAGGGGTTAAATGACTGGGATATTTTGTCAGCAAATTCTCCCTCCATCCCCCCCCCTCCTTCCCTCCCTCCTTCCCCCCCCCTTTCCCTCCCTCCTTCCCTCCCTCTCCTTTATATTTTTTTCCTCTCCATCCTTACCTTCTCGTTACTTCCCTCATACACCTATTCTTCTCCTCCACACACCTTTCCACTCTTTCTCCCCTCCACCCACTCCCCCTACACCCACCCACCCACCCACCCTCCCACCCACTCTCACTCTATAGGTGTCTCCCAAACTTAGACACTGTTTGATATGTATTATGTAACCAAATCACATAAGTAAGTACACATAAAACGGAAGAACGCATAAACAACAGCATGTAAATATGTATAGTACCGTACGTAAACAAGAGGGATGCACGCAAACAAGTAGGCCACGTTAGAGAAAATGTAAACAAGACTTGCAAGCATAAACAGGAACACATACAAACAAGACGAACACACACAAAGAAAAATAACACACATAAACAAAAAATACAAGTAAAGCAACAAGCATAAACAAGAACAACACTCACACACAAACAAGACGAACACACGTAAACAAATTAACAAAATGTCACTTGTCTTTGGCGGGTCAATGATGTAATGGCTGCCAGGAGGGAATTTAATTTAAAGTGTCGCCCGTGTACATTGCGTATCAGATTAAATAATACACGCACACACGCACACACACATACACACACACACACACATATATATACATACATAGTGTTGTGATATATTGCATGAGGAGAAAGAGAGAGAGAGAGAGAAAATGGAGAGATAACGTGAGAAAGAGTAGAAATATAGGAGGGAAAAGAGAGAGAGAAAGAGATAGCTTATCGATAAAGAGAGAAAGACAGCTACATATAAACAAAAAGAGAGAGAACGAGAAATAAAGCAAATTAAAGAAAACGAAAGAAAAATAGAAAGAGAAAAATAAAGGTTTAATAAACTCTCGTGTTAAACCATCCAGGTAATATTTTAATTGCGGTGGGAGAGTCAATTTAGGGTGTTGGTGGAGGTGTGCAGGTAGGGAGTTGGGTGGGGTGGGGGGTGGAGGGTGGAGGCGTTGACAAGTCTACCTCAGCTTGTGTGACGCTCAGTCCAATATAAACCTCGTCGCCCGCCACCAGTCCCGAGCAAAATTTACATACAGACTCTGCGAGGTTGTTTGCTCGCCCTAGCTAACACAGAGTCCCTTAAGAGTGATTCATCCTTGTGTGATTATACGTTTTGTAAACATCTGAAATAAACTGATCTCATAATCTGTAAGAAAACTTCCATTTAACGGACTTTATCTTATTTCTTTGAGATATTCCGTTAGAAAACCTCTATTTAATGAACTATATCTGATTCCTCTTAGATATTCCGTTAGAAAACCTCTATTTAATGAACTATATCTGATTCCTCTTAGATATTCCGTTAGAAAACCTTTATTTAATGAACTATATCTGATTCCTCTGAGATATTCCGTTAGAAAACCTCTATTTAATGAACTATATCTGATTCCTCTTAGATATTCCGTTAGATACCTCCATTTAACGGATTATATGCTTTAGATTAAGGTCCGGTATGTGGAGGTTGCATTATATAACTGATTCACTTCAACAGCTTCAATGATACGAGATAACACCTTAATGTCTCACTTTCGGGTTCATATTACAGTGGCTTCACAGGTGAGCTCAAAGGTATACAACTCATTAACTAGAAATTGTGACACTGAACCCCTGGAGTGAACCTTTGAAATCAAGCCATGGAATGAATCCCCCCTAATTAAACCCTTGGAATGAACCCTTGGAGTGAACCCATGGAATGAACCCCTGAAATGAACCCATGGAATGAACCCCTGGAATGAACCCATGGAATGAACCCCCAGACAGAAGGAATCAGTGGAGAAATTAACTTGTAAATTATTGCTTGATAGAACTGGTAGACTGTCTTAGTTAACTGTTGACTGTGTAAGTAAACTGGTTGACTGTATAAGTTAACTGGTTGACTGTATAAGTAAACTGGTTGACTGTATAAGTAAACTGGTTGACTGTATAAGTAAACTGGTTGACTGTATAAGTAAACTGGTTGACTGTATAAGTAAACTGGTTGACTGTATAACGAAACTGGTTGACTGTATAAGTACACTGGTTGACTGAATAAGTAAACTGGTTGACTGTATAAGTAAACTGGTTGACTGTATAAGTAAACTGGTTGACTGTATAAGTAAACTGGTTGACTGTATAAGTTAACTGGTTGACTGTATAAGTAGACTGGTTGACTGTATAAGTTAACTGGTTGACTGTATAAGTTAACTGGTTGACTGTATAAGTAAACTGGTTGACTGTATAAGTAAACTGGTTGACTGTATAAGTTAACTGGTTGACTGTATAAGTAAACTGGTTGACTGTATAAGTTAACTGGTTGACTGTATAAGTAAACTGGTTGACTGTATAAGTAAACTGGTTGACTGTATAAGTTAACTGGTTGACTGTATAAGTTAACTGGTTGACTGTATAAGTAACTGGTTGACTGTATAAGTAAACTGGTTGACTGTATAAGTAAACTGGTTGACTGTATAAGTTAACTGGTTGACTGTATAAGTAAACTGGTTGACTGTATAAGTAAACTGGTTGACTGTATAAGTTAACTGGTTGACTGTATAAGTAACTGGTTGACTGTATAAGTAAACTGGTTGACTGTATAAGTAAACTGGTTGACTGTATAAGTAAACTGGTTGACTGTATAAGTTAACTGGTTGACTGTATAAGTAAACTGGTTGACTGTATAAGTAAACTGGTTGACTGTATAAGTAAACTGGTTGACTGTATAAGTTAACTGGTTGACTGTATAAGTAGACTGGTTGACTGTATAAGTAAACTGGTTGACTGTATAAGTTAACTGGTTGACTGTATAAGTAAACGGTGACTGTATAAGTTAACTGGTTGACTGTATAAGTAAACTGGTTGACTGTATAAGTAAACTGGTTGACTGTATAAGTAAACTGGTTGACTGTATAAGTAAACTGGTTGACTGTATAGGTAAACTAGTTGATACTTTTTGTTTACTTTTTCATATAATTAAGTGAAGGAAATTCTTGTTTTGTCTACTTTTCTCTCATTATCGTGTTCCTATTCTTCGTCTTCTCCTCTTCCTCCTTTTACCTTCTTCCTTCTCATTTTCTTGTTCTTCATCGTCCTTTTCTCTGTCTTTCTTCTCCTCATCCTCTTCCACCCCATCTTCCTTCTCTTTTCCATTTCCTTTATTCCTTTTCTTCGTCTTCCTCTCCACCTTCACCTCACCCCCCTCCCATCCCTCCCTCCCCTCACTCTTGCCCTCCCTATCACCGCCCCTCACTACCACCACCCCTCACTACCACCACCCCTCACTACCACCATCTGTCACTACCAGGAGATGGTGATAGTGAAGGGTGGTGGTAGTGAGGGGTGGTGGTAGTGAGGGGTGGTGGTAGTGAGGGGTGGTGGTAGTGAGGGGTGGTGGTAGTGAGGGGTGGTAGTAGTGAGGGGTGGTGGTGGTAGTGAGGGGTGGTGGTGGTAGTGAGGGGTGGTGATAGTGAGGGGTGGTGGTAGTGAGGGGTGGTGGTAGTGAGGGGTGGTGGTAGTGAGGGGTGGTAGTAGTGAGGGGTGGTGGTGGTAGTGAGGGGTGGTGGTAGTGAGGGGTGGTGGTAGTGAGGGGTGGTGGTAGTGAGGGGTGGTGATAGTGAAGGGTGGTGGTAGTGAGGGGTGGTGGTAGTGAGGGGTGGTGGTAGTGAGGGGTGGTGGTAGTGAGGGGTGGTGGTAGTGAGGGGTGGTGGTAGTGAGGGGTGGTAGTAGTGAGGGGTGGTGGTGGTAGTGAGGGGTGGTGGAAGTGAGGGGTGGTGGTAGTGAGGGGTGGTGGTAGTGGTAGTGAGGGGTGGTGGTGGTAGTGAGGGGTGGTGGTAGTGAGGGGTGGTGGTAGTGAGGGGTGGTGATAGTGAAGGGTGGTGGTAGTGAGGGGTGGTGGTAGTGAGGGGTGGTGGTAGTGAGGGGTGGTGGTAGTGAGGGGTGGTGGTAGTGAGGGGTGGTAGTAGTGAGGGGTGGTGGTGGTAGTGAGGGGTGGTGGAAGTGAGGGGTGGTGGTAGTGAGGGGTGGTGGTTGTGAGGGGTGGTGGTTGTGAAGGGTGGTGGTAGTGAGGGGTGGTGGTGGTAGTGAGGGGTGGTGGTAGTAGGGTCATCAGTAATATAATCCGGGTGTTATGGGGCTGCCTCATCAGAGTGTCAAAATGTTAACAAGACCTGTCACGCCCCTACACCCCGCCCTCCCTCGCTTGACACCCCTGCCTGTGGGACGGAAGTGTGAGGGTGTGGGGGGGGGGGGGCGGAGGGAAGAGTGTAGGGTGGAGGGGCGGAGGGAAGAGTGTAGGGTGGAGAGTCGGAGGGAAGAGTGTAGGGAGGAAAGGTGGAGGGAAGAGTGTAGGGAGGAAGGCGGAAGTGGGAGGGCTGTGGGGAGGAGGAGGGGAAGGAGAGAGAGAAAAGGGAGAGGATACAGCGGAACGCGTGGAAGGGTGTGGGAAAGGGAAAAGAGAGGGGGGATGAAATGGTAATCCAATAATAAATGATTGAAATATCAAATATGTATGTATGTATGTATATTTGTATATGTAAAGGTAGTAGGTAGTTGGCATCTACCAAACAGGGAGGTCCTACCGCCTGGGAAGATATTGGAAGCATAATGTGTTGTCTAATGGTAGACCCTGCTGCCATATGGCATCACGAAAATTGTGACCAAGTCCCAGGTTGCTGATCTGACTTTCTGCCTCATTTACACACAATTGCAGGGTCTCAATTGTTTCTCTTACCATTGACAACACAACATACATATATCGTTTCTCACTATTGATTTTTTTTTCATTTTTGTATTTATAGTTCTTTATTATTATTATTATTATTATTATTATTATTATTATTATTATTACAGTTACTGTATTATTATCATCATTATTTTATTATTTCATTTTTGTTTGTTTTATCATAAATTTTATTTATTATGAATTATCATGACTATTTTATTTATTTTATCATTATTAATATTATTATTATTATTATTATTATTATTATTATTATTATTATTATTATTATTATTATTATTATTATTATTATTATTATTACATTTTTGCCCCCCAGGCCCCGATGTGGGTCAGTGACCTGTGTCCGGGTGGGCTAAACCCCCCCCCCCCCCCCCAAAAAAAAAGTATGTATGAATATATGTATGTATGTATGTATATATGTATATATGTACATTGTACAATGAGTGGATAAGGTGCCCGGCTTCTGTGAAAAGGGTCGCTGGTTCGTAAATAAGGCAGCTGACTATATAGTTGGGGAAGTGAAAGTGGTCGAGTGTAGTGCCTTGTGTACCGAAGACTGAGCATACAGTGTGTTGTGACCATAATGGGCCTTCAGGCTTATATCAGACACACATAATATATTATATATATATATATCTAATATAATATATATATATATATATATACAATCAATCAACGACATCACCAGCAAGAATCGAACCTCGACTACTGGTGTGACTAGGGAACGCTTACCGCTAGGCCACAAGGACACTAAAGCAGTTCTTAGACTCTGCATTTCACACAAAGCCTGTTCACGAGTGATGGCGCCGATGAACCTCATTGTGGAAAACTGCCGTGCCTCGTATGTGGTGTCAGTAGCATTTTACCGATCAGCTGGTATGAAACGCGAGGTACATAATCTACTCATTTTTAGTCCATTAACACGCGGACTTTGAACTACAATCAACGACCTCAACAGCAAGGAATCGAACCCTCGAACTACTGGGTGTGACTAGGAACGCTTACCGGCTAGTCCACAAGGACACTAAAAGAAGTTATAGATCTGTATATTTCACACAAAGCTGTTCATCGAGCTGATGGCGCCGTGAAATCAATTGGGAACTGCCCGTGCCTCGTAGTGGTTTTGTCTAGTGCATTTACAGAACCAGCTGGTAGAACCGCGAGTAATATAAATACTTCATTGTATGTTCAAAGTCCGCGGGTTAAAGGACTATAAAATGAAAAGAGTATAATATGTACCTCGCGTTCATACCAGCGGATTCGGAAAATGTAATGACCACATACGAGGCACGGGCAGGTTCCCAATGAGGTTTCACGGCGCACCATCGCTCGATGAACCGGCTTTGTAGTGAAAATAAACAGAAGTCTAGGAAATGCTTTTATGTCATTGTGGCCTAGCCGGTAAGCGTTACCATAGCACACCCAGTAGGTCGAGGGTTCGATTCCTTGCTGGTGAGGTCGTTGATGTATGTTAAAAGTCAGCGTGTTAAATGGACTAAAATGAAGTATATATATGTACCTCGGGTGTTTCATACCAGCGGATTTCTTTCGGTAAAATTGCTACTGAACCACATACGAGAACGGCAGTTTCCAAATGAGTTCACGGCGCCATCAGTCTGATGAAAACAGGCGTTGGTGAAATATCACAGAGTCTCGACTGCTTTAGGTCCTTGTGGCCCTAGACGGTGGTAAGCGTCCCTAGTCACACCCAGGTAGGTCGAGGGTTCGATTCCTTGCTGGTGAGGTCGTTGATTGTATGTTCAAAGTCCGCGGTTAAATGGACAAAAATGAAGTATAATATGTACCTGCAGTTCATACCGCGGATTCGGAAAATGCTGTACCGGATCCCACATACGAGGCACGGGCAGTTCCCAATGAGGTTTCACGGGGCCAATATGCCGATGACAGGCTTGTGTGAAATATAACAAGAGTCTAGAACTGTTTTAGTGCATTGTGGCATAGCGGTAAGCGTTCCCTAGTCACACCCAGTTAGGTCGGGGTTGATTCCTTCGCTTGTGAGGTCGTTGATGTAGTAAAGTCCCGCGTGTTAAATGAAGATAAAAATGAAAGGATATATATATATATAATATATATATATATTATATATATATATATATGTGTGTGTGTGTGTGTGTGTGTGTGAGTATCGGTGTCGACCTTGACAGAGTGTTAACCTCTATCCCCAGAGAAGATAAGGTTGTGCCCGAGATGACTTTAATGCCAGAGTTGGCAGAGATGCTGACATACTGTATGGCAGGGGATCATAGGGAGAAATGGACTAGGCAAGTGTAATCCCAATGGCCTACTCCTCTTCAGCAAGTGTGCTGCACACAATCTCGCTATCACCACTACGTTGTTTAGGCAGGCGGAAAAGTTCAAGGGTTCGTGGCAACACCCACGATCCAAACACTGGCATCTCATTGACTATACATCATTGTCAGTGAAAGAGATCGCCGAGATGTCCTCATCACCCGAGCCATCCCTGGCTCAGACCACTGTGACATTGATCATCGGCTGGTCAGAGCGAAGGCAACAAGCCTCCAGAAGAGGTTTTAACACTCACGCCCGTATTATTAAACAACATCTTCCCTTGAAGAGGGTCGTCGTTTTCAACCCGAGTTTTAAACTATATGAGTCCTGAGGCATACCGCAGTACAGTACTTAACGGGGTGGTGTGGCGGTAAAATTAACTAATTCCAATAAAATTAATGAATAATATTCGAAGTAGTAAGCGTCTGGAGGATTCAGCAGTACCACCTGCATTTAGAGAACAGTTCGAACATGGGCTTATAAGCAACCCGACAACGAACAACCCAAATCCCAGTGCCGAATGGGGTATTCTCGACACGGTCATGACAAAAACCTGCAAAGAGACCCTGTACCTGAATGAAGGAATACATCAGGACTGGTTTGATGAAAAGGACCCGGAAATCAACGTACTCGTCGATAATAAACGTGCTGTTTTAACTGACTGGCAGAACAATCCTCAATTTCGAATCAAAGTTGATACCTTTCGCAAGAAAAAAATGGCGGCCCAACGCGAACTTCACTATGGAAAGAACGGCTGGTTGAAAAATAAAGAATGTGACAAGCAAAAAACCTGTAGATCAACACAAGATGCACGAATTTTTCAATTCCACTAAAACATTTTATGGACCTATCATTCATAGCGCAGCTCCTACCGCCCATCCGACGGTATCACCCTAATTAGAGACAAAGAAGGCCTCCTTCAGTCCTGGAAAGAGCATTACCATTCGCTGCTCAACCGAAACACCGATGTGGATGTCCTGACTACCCAGCAGGTCTCTAAGCATCCAGAGCTGACCCATCTCAGCTATCCTCCATCCTTGGATGAGGTAGCTACTGCCATCAAACATGAAAAATAACAAACCCTCAGAGCCTGATGGAATCCCAGCCGAGGTGTATAAAGCGGAGGAGGACCTCTGCTTACCAGCCGTCTCCACTCTCACTAGGAAAATATATGGGAAAAGGAGGAAATCCCCCAAGCTCTTAAAGACGCCTCCACCGTCAATATTCATAAGAACAAGGGAGACCGGTCAGACTGTGGCTACTACCGCAGGATCTCACTGCTGTCCGTAACTGGCAAGATTATCGCCCCAGTCCTCTTAAACAGACTTCTTCCTGAGGCGTAAAGCTTCCTCCCATAATCTCTATGTGGCTTTAGACCAGTGGTTCTCAACCTTGTTTGCCCCATGCACCCCTTTCACCATATGTCAGAATGTCATTCCCCCCTCCTTTCCAAGATTGTCTGCCTCAAAAAGTGCATTCCAACTAATATGCATATAATACTGAAAATCCTTTATTTTTTCCATATTGGTATATATACATTCCCCCCCCCCCCCCTGAAAACCTGAATTCCCCCCCTGGGGGGAATTCCCCCCTGGTAGAGAACCCCTGCTTTAGACAATCATGTGGCACCACTGACATGATCTTTGCTGCCTGCCAGATACAGGAAAAGTGCAGAAAATAGCGTCGTGACTTGTACATATCCTTCATCGACCTAGCCAAGGCCTTCGACTTGGTGAACAAGGAAGCCCTCTGCCGGTCCCTCAGTCGTTTTGGTTCCCCACTAAAATTCATCGCCATTACAATGGCATGGACATTCAGTGTCCTGCACAATGGCATGCAGTCTGAGTTCTTCCCCATCTAAACGGGGGTAATACAAGGGTGTGTACTGGCACCAATTCACTTTTGCATTTTCTTGGCTGCCTTCCTTACTCATGTCAGTACCAGTTTAACTGGTGAGGTGGACATCCAGCACCGGATGAAGGGACTTTTCAACATAAAATGACTCCAGTCAGGGACAACGGTGTCGGCAGGCTTCATTACTGAGCTTCAGTATACAGATGACCTCATCCTTGTCGCTTACACTGAACGCGACCAACAGGAGATCCTGAACACTTACACAGATGCGTATGCACACTTCAGCCTTGAGGTGAATGTACGTAAGATTCCGATTCTCTTTCAGTTTGCCCCTGGTTCAGCCACACCTCCACCATCCATGCAGCTTAATGGTACTGCCATCTCTAATGTTACCCACTTTCAATGGAGCAGTGGGCCTCCCCACCCTGTTATTTGGCAACGAGACATGGGTCACATACAGGAGGTACATCAAGGCATTTGAATACTTTCACCAACGTAGTCTACGTTCCATCCTCCGAGTTCGCTGGGAAGACAAGAGAACAAATGCCAATATTCTTGCTGACACCAACTGTAGGAGCATCGAGTCTACCATTATCCATGAACAACTAAGTTGGACTGGCCATGTTACCAGCATGGACGACAGTAGACTGTTAAAGCAGTTACTTTACAGACTCATGAATGGTAAACGTAGCGCTGGCGGGTAACTGAAAAGGTATGAGGATAGTCTGAAGACAAACTTGAAAAAGTGACAAATCGACCCCCTCACCTGGGAGATGATCACTCCACATCGTAACGCTTAGAGGAGCACAACACGAGAAAGTGTCAATACTTTCGAGCTAGCCCGACTGCATACCGAGGCAGACAAGCGCCAGAAAGATGCTGCCGCCGCCCCTCCCGCACTAGATGTAGCCATCCATACGTGCCACATCTGTGGACAGCCCTGACGGTCCTCTATCGGCCTCTCGAGTCACCTCAGAGCTCACCAATGAAGGTGACATCCTTAATAACTCATATTATTGTATCATAGCTTGATGATCGTCATACTCGATACCGAGTGACAGCAAATTGTAGTATTAGTGGTAATGAAGGCCTTTATTACTCTCTTCCTAGGCTAGTTTTCAGTACTTACGTGAGGACAATAGTCTCCCAGCCAGCCAGCTGAACATAGAGCGTGAGTATAATTTTCGTTATAACAACAATCGTTTTCTTCCTTGATCCTATTTGCAATTTAAGAATATAAGAATGGAGGAAACTGCAGCGGGTCCATATTGGAGAGACCCGTTTACACCCAACCCCTATCGCTTATATATCCGTCCAACCTATATTTGAAGCTACCCAGCGTGTTCGATGTTTGGTAACTTGTTCCACTCATCCACTATATTTCCAAACCAGTGTTTGCTTATTTCGCGCCTAAATCTAAATTTGTCTAATTTAAAACCATTGCTACGAGTTCGCTCCTGGTTGGGCAATTTAAGCACATATGTTATATGACCTTTGTTTAATCTTGACTTCAATTTATATGTCTCAATCATATCGCCCCTCACTCTACGTCTCTCGAGGGAGGGCAAATTCAGATGCTTTAATCTGTCTCTATACGCAAGGTTATTAATGCATGGGATTAGTCTTGTCATTCTCCTCTGATGCTTTCTAGGGGTTAGATATCCATTCTGTATGTACGGTGACCAAAACTGAACCGCATAATCCAAGTGAGGTCTCACAAGCGCAAGATGTAGTTTTTGGATAACCTCCCTAGTTTTGTAACTAACACTCCTTTGTATGAACCCAAGCATCTCGTTAGCCTTATTTCGAGCAATTACGCATTATTGTCTTGGTTTAAGATTCCTACTTATCATTACTCCTAAATCCTTCTCACAATCGGATTTCTCTATATCAACAGACTTTACTTGTCCACATTAAATATAATAATCTGCCATTTTTCAGACCATGCGAAAATTATGTTTCGATCATCCTGTAGTCTTGCGGAGTCCTCGTCAGATTTAATTACACGACCTATTTTAGTGTCTTCAGCAAATTTACTTATGTTGTTGTCTACGCCTAAATCTATGTCGTTTATGTATATAATAAATAATAATGGTCCAAGTACTAAGCTTTGGGGTACTCCACTAGTGACGTTACTCCAATCGGATTTAGTGATATTAATGCTGACTCTCTGTTTCTTGCCCTGTAACCACGCCTCCTCTTAACATATTAGTCTTTCTTGGGGGACGCTGTCGAAGTCATTGCTGAAGTCGAGGTAAACCAAATCATAATAGTGTAAATCATCCACTGATTCGAAAATAGTTGAAAAGAATGATAATAGATTTGTCAGACATGACCGCCCGCTTGTGAAGCCATGTTGAGAATCATTGATCAACTTGTCCTTCTCCAGGTGATTTCGAATAGAGTTTGAAATTATTGCTTCCAGTAATTTGCCTACAATTGACGTTAAACTGATTGGACGGTAGTTAGAGGATAGTGATCTATTTCCCTTCTTGAAAATCGGTATTACATTCACTATCCTCCAGGATTCTTGTACTACACCGGTTTTTAATGACTTGTTAAATAAGTTTGCTAAGGGTATACTAAGTTCTTCCTTACATTCCTTTAACACTCTGCCAAATATCTCATTTGGACTTAGTGATTTATTAGGCTTTTGTTTATCTATTTGTTTACTATTATTAATACTAGTCACTACTATTTTGCTTAATCTATTTTCTTCACTATCTCTGTAGATGGTCGGTGCCTCGGGTCTCATATTTAAATTTTTGATTGTGAAAACTGATGACAAAAATCTGTTCAGATTATTGCTCTATTTCTCCTTCGTTTCTGTTAGCTCGCCGGTACCTGGCTGTATAGGTCAAATCTTGTTTCTAGTTTTAATTTGATACATTTGGAAGAATCCCATGGGGTTTGACTTCGCCTCCCTTGCTACCTTCATTTCATTATTCCTCTTTGCTTTTCTTATTTCGGTCTTAACCGTACCGGCCAATACCTTATGATAATCTCGGAGGTAAACTTCACGATTTATTCTCCTACCTATAGCCTTCCTTTGTCCAATAATATTATTTAAATAATTATTTATCCATTTGGGATCCATTTGTGTGCATTGAGTCACTCATTATTTAAATTATAATGGAACTTGTCAACCTTATATCTCGTGGTCAGGTCACCCTCAGCGGTCTTATTTTGTGAGGTTATCATTGTTAGGTCAACAAGTAAATTGAGGTCACCCTCTGTAGGTACATTGAGTGAGGTCACATTACTTACCACCCCCCATGAGGTCACGGAGTTCACCCCCAAACATAACACTTCTCTCAGCTGTCTTTTCAACCTATCAAAGTTTGCCCTTCCGAAATCTGGAACTTTAATGGAATTTTCCTTACGACTGACATTAAGTTCTACTGTGAATCTCACTTTTTTGTGGTCACTGTTAGCTAGTTCGTTCCCTACATCGACATTGCTAATGTTAAATAGAACTAGATCTCGTATATTATTATTACCCCGGGGGGGCTCGGCTCTATATTCACTAAGGAAACAGTCCTGAACTGCTTCAAGGAAATTCTCTGACTCTGAGTTACCCGTAAGGTAACTCGTGGTCTGTCTTAATTTATTTAACCTTTCCTCTTCCTTTGCCTTTATTTTTTATTCTATTCATCTTTCTTTGGGTATATCTTTCTCTTAAGTTCTATCCTTCCCTCCTCTTCCCTTTTCTCTTTCCCTCTTTCCTTATCTTTCTTCTTTCTTCCTTCCTTCTGCCTCACCCTCTTTCTCCCTCTCCTCCTTTTTCTTTCGTTCTCTCCCCCTTTCTCCCTTCCTCCCGTTCCCCCTTCCTCACTTCCCCCCTTTTCTCTCCCTTCACTCTCCTCCCTCAACCTCCCTACATCTTTCAGTCACTCACTTTTTTCTAGGGAGGATTGGGGGGAGGGGGTAGGGGGGTGGATCATGAAGACCTATATAATTAAGTGAAAAAATACACGTGTTAATTGAACCTGTTGTACCCGACGTTACTGCTGGGCGCTGGCACTAGAGCAGTTAATTACGTGGGAGAGGAGCGGAGATCGGCCCGTGTGTGTGTGTGTTTACGTCTGCCTTCCCGGAGTCCTGTACTGTAGTTGTGTCTAAATGCTGGAGTTAAAACATTATTTACATATTTTGTTTTGAGTTTATCGTAAATATATGAAGTATTTATTGACTCTCCCACCTCCTGTAAGTGAGGTGGTTGGGTGTGTTTGAGGAAGGGGGAGATGGGGGAATTTTACTTACGATTATTTTTTTTATTTGATGTTTGTGATAAAAGTATGAGCAGTTAATGATGTACTAACTGTTAAGAGAGAAAAAATAAACCTACGTTTTTTTTTGGAGCGTTCAGGTTTTGCGTTGTACCGTACATAAGAACATAACATAAGAACATAGAAAAATAAGAACATAAGAACATAAGAACATAGGAAAATAAGGAGTCTGCAATAGGTGGGTTGGCCTGTGCATGGCAGCTCCTGTCGAGAGTTACTACCACTCTATCATCCATGAATCTATCTAGCCTCCTTTTAAAACTCTCCAGCATTCCAGCACTTACTACAAAATTGCTAAGCTTGTTCCACTCGTCCACCACCCTATTTGTGAACCAGTTCCTTCCTATCTCCCTCCTAAACCTAAACTTATCCAACTTAAATCCCTTACTACGAGTCCTATCCTGCTCGGATATTATAAGAACTTTATCTATATCACCTTTATTGATTCCTTTCACTCACTTAAATACTTCTATCATATCTCCCCGCACTCTTCTTCGTTCTAGGGAATGCTTCTTTAACCTATCTTGATATGGAAGGTTTCTAAGTCCCGGAATGATTTTCGTTGTAACACTTAAGGTAAAAAAAAATGAAGAAGAAGAAGAAGAAGAAGAAAAAGAAGAAGAAGAAGACCACGAACTTTAGAGACTGTTAGTTGTCAGACACCAAGTGAACATTGCCACCCTCAGCGTCCATAACTCCCAGGTGTGCATATTACCTGCAGCTGTCCATTAAGCGCAGGTAGACCACCCCGCACCCTCCCACACCTCACTCAGACCTGAACTATCATTAAAAACTCAGTAATTTCCATTGTAATTTTTTTACCCCCCGTGAAGGAGACTGTGTGTGTGTGTGTGTGTGTGCGTTAATTTAGTTCTCAAGTGTATTTATTCTCAATCGAAAAATTAAATGGTTCCTATATGAATACTTCTGAGGACCTACGCGTACACACACACACACACCCACACACACACACTGTTCCCTCAATAGCCACACATTTACTTAACAACTTGAACACTGTTGAGCCGCCACAACGACATGGTAAAAACAATTGGTGTATAAACTCGTGTATTACGTGTTATAAATGTATCCACAACTCACCTGCTACGTTACAATTATTCGCGAAAACGTTCCGGGTTCCCCACTCTACCAATCGCGAGTCCATTTTTTTTTTACCCTATCTTCCTCTCCCTGTTTAGCAGCGCGGATGATGTGAAAACGTTTCATTAGGTACCCCAGGTGATTCTCTTCCTTCTCAAACCCCTCCCGTTACCATCATTCCTCCTCCCTTTCCCCCACCCTTCTCTCTCTCCCTCCCTCCCTCCTCCCTCTCCCCCACCCTTCTCTCTCTCTCCCCCCCTCCTCCTTCTCCCCCCTCCTTCTCTCTTTCCCCCCTCCTCCTCCTCACCCACAGACACCCACCACCCGTCATTACCCCTCATAACTACTCCCTACCATTACACACTCATCGCGATATCATCTATTAAGACTCGAAGCCAACTTGGTATTTTTAACTATTATGCCATTAGAAGACTCGACGAGAGAGAGAGAGAGAGAGAGAGAGAGAGAGAGAGAGAGAGAGAGAGAGAGTAGTCTTGATGGTGTGAGGTTATAACAGGTCATGGCAGGCGTGATGTTGGATTCTAGTACGTGTGTGATTGTGGTGAATATCCTGTGAGTTTTACAATCACCGACAGGATATGGATGAAGGACTAAAATTTTGAAAGTAAAACCAAAGCGATCACGTAGGTAATATAGTCCCAAAGGAGATCGTTTCGAGGTTCCCCCTACCGCACAGCGCTTCCCCGACGAGCAAGAGACAGAGAGCTATCGTGGGAAGGATTCCACTTAGCCTTGATCGAAATCCAAACGCTGGGGAATTTTTTTTTTTAAGGTTTCTTCATAGATTCATTGGGGTCTAAAGGAGTACGAATTTTTCCCAGGAACCTTAAATGAAATCTATGCTTGTAGGAAATCATTCAGGGCTTTCAAAATGACGGTTCCAAGATGCCTTTATGAGTTTAAGTGTAACCAAATAGCGCGAGGGGGTTCCACAGGCGCTCCTATGAGGCCTCCAACCAACACTTCAGACGAGCTAATCCAAGTCTTCACAGGCGTCAACAAACACTAATTTACCCACAGATTTATTTTCATTAAGTCAAAACCTTAATAAGTAATCTGACGTCAGAACAGGTAGATATAGTGTAGTAACTAACAAAAACACACACGATAAACACGACCAAGAGAGAGAGAGAGAGAGAGGTGTATAAATTGCTTGCCTCGAGGTCAACTTTTTCCTTGTTTTATTTTTGAATCTTAAGTTTATGTGGAATTCTTAAGCCACTTTAGCACTAGAGTCTGATCGATCACTCCGCCTCCCCCTCGCCTATTACCATTACCACCTAAACCACCACTACCACCTCCTCCACTACCACCATCACTACTACCGCCTCCACTACCACCACCACTACTACTGCCACCAACACCACTACTATCATTACCTACTACTTTGCTGTCACTCGGAATAGAGAATGACCATCACCCAGCTATGATGCAATGCTATGATTTATTAAGGATGTCATCTTCGTTGATGAGCTCTGAGGTGATTCGAGAGGCTGATACGGGATCGGCAGTGCCGTTCACAGATGTTGTACATGTGGAGGGTTACATCTAGTGCGGGAGGGGCCGCGACAGCGTCTTTCCGGCGTTGGCGCTTGTCTGCCTCGTTATGCAGTCGGGCTAACTCGAAAGTATTGACACCTTCTCGTGTGGTGCTCCAAGCGTTGCGGTGTGGAGTAAAAGTCTCCCAGGTGGAGGGGTCGATTTGGCACCTTTTCAGGTTTGTCTTAAGACCATCCTTATACCTTTTCCATTGCCCGCCAGCGTTACGTTTACTATTCGTTAGGTGACTGTAAAGTAGCTGCTTTGGCAGTCTACTGTCGTCTATGCTGGTAACATGGCCAGTCCAACGTAGTTGTTCATGGATAATGGTAGCCTCGATGCTCCTAAGTTGGTGTCAGCAGGACTACTGGCATTTGTTCTCTTGTCTTCCCAGCGAACTTGGAGGATGGCACGTAGACTACGTTGGTGAAAGTTTTCAAGTGCCTTGAGGTGTCTCCTGTATGTGACCCATGTATAGCTGCCATATAGCAAATCGAGGCAGACAAGCGCCAATACCGGAAAGACACTGCCGCCGCCCCTCCCACACTAGATGTTTCGCTCCACACGTACATCTGTGAACGACACTGCCGGTCCCGTATCGGCCTCTCTATTCACCTCAGAACTCACCAACGAAGGTGATATCATTAATAACTCATTTCATTGTATCATAGCTGGATGATCGTCATACTCGATTCCGAGTGACAGCAAAGTAGTAGTAGTAGTGGTGTGTGTGTGTGTGTGTGTGTGTGTGTGTGTGTGTGTGTGTGTGTGTGTGTGTGTAGCAATTAGGTTAGGTTAGGTTAGGTTACTCCATGACGAGTATACGCAAACGAAATATATTAAATTCCTTAGCGATACCGTTGTGCTAAAATCTGTTAGTAAACAAATAATATATATAACATTGTGATATAACTCACTAAGTTGAAAAAATAATACTAAGAATAGCAATAGCACTAATATTATATAGATAATAATAATAATAATAATAATAATAATAATAATAATAAAAATAATAAAATTAATATTAACAATAATACCAATAATAATAGTGTTAGGTCTGTTACCCTTACAATGATATATCTTATTTCGTCCTCATGTTCTCTGTCACTTATAACTAAACTCTCTCATCATCTTAAATAAAATCTATAACAACTTCATTAACGGCACAAAAAAACAAACAAAATCCACTCTTATTTAAGTAAGTCTTGATTCATCGATTTATTTTGTTATGTATTTATTAATTAGTTGTATTAGAACTGTTACGGAAAATTGGGGAAAAAATTTAGTGTCTAACAAAAATATTTCGGTGCGTACTTTGCCATCGTGACCTGGCTGATGGAATGTTGTAGTCACCCTTATTGTAATAGTATATAAAGCTGAAATTAAGTACACTTTTAAATATACACTAAATAGAAGACTCAAGTATGTATATATATATTAAATTATTGGTATAAGAATTTCTTTTGTGTCAAGAATTTTCCCCTCAATTATTATGACATCTCTCGTATTGTTATTTTGATCTTATTCTCATATTATTTCGCTAATTTTCATTTAGTATTAGTTGTCCCGTCGCCTTACACACTTGTAATATAAATGCAAAAAGTTTTAACTCTGTTTGGAATTGAATAATCTTCGAGAAACTTTGAAAATTCCAACATTATTGTTCTCAGAGATGCTGGCGAGGACTAGTCTCTCTCTCTCTCTCTCTCTCTCTCTCTCTCTCTCTCTCTCTCTCTCTCTGCTGTTGCCATTCCTCTCCCTTTTATAGCTTTCCCTATTCTCTTCTTCCTCTTGTTTCTCCTTCTTTTTTCCTTCCTACTATTCCTATTCTTATTCCCCCTTCTTTTCCTCCTCTTCCTTTCCTTCTTTCTCCTCCCCTCCTCCTGTGCCTCCTCTTCTCCTTCCCCTCCTCTTGCTATTGCTGTTTCTCCGTTTTCATCTATTCCTTCTACTCCTCCTTATCCTCCGTGTTGCTCCTCCTCCTTATCGCCCTGTGGCTCCTCCTCCTCCTCCTCCTTATCCTCCCTATTCCTCCTCCTTATCGCCCTGTGGCTCCTCCTCCTCCTCCTTATCCTCCCTATTCCTCCTTCTTATCGCCCTGTGGCTCCTCCTCCTCCTCCTTATCCTCCCTATTCCCCCTCCTTATCGCCCTGTGGCTCCTCCTCCTCCTTATCCTCCCTATTCCTCCTCCTTATCGCCCTGTGGCTCCTCCTCCTCCTCCTTATCCTCCCTATTCCTCCTCCTTATCGCCCTGTGGCTCCTCCTCCTCTTCCTCCTTCAGTCAATCTGGGGCTCCGGTAGGGCGAGGGCGTGAGGTCATCCGTCACCATTACCCTCGGCCCGCCGCCTCCATCGAGTCTTGACTGAGTTTACGTCGTCGAGGTTCTTCTCCAAGTTAGGTTCACGAAGTTTAAGGTCGTCCCGAGAGTCTGTCGTTCCCTCGGGGGGGCCGCTATCGGTCCCTCGGGGGTTGGGGGGGGGGGGGGCGCAGAGGCTTTAATTGTTACTGAGGGAAATGACCGGGAAAGATGTTTGGTGTGGAGAAAGGGTGAGGAGAAAGAGGGGGAATTGGTGGGGGAGAGGGGGGAAGATGGTGGAAGGGGAGGGGAAAGAGGGTTGGTGGCGGGTGTGGGGAAGGGGGGGGTGAGGAAAGAGCATGGAAGGGGAGAGGGGAAAGAAGGTCGTGTGGAGGGGGTAAGGGAAAGAGAATGGGGGAGATAAAGATGGGAGAGAGGGTGGGGGAAGAGGGGAGGGGAGAGGGGAGGGGGGAAGGAGGAGGGGAAAGAGGAGGTGAGTGGGGGAGTTTGGTGAAGGCCATACCTCTCTTTAGTCCAGGCAACTAACTCCTGTAACTCTGCCTCTTAATCTTTGTCGTCGTCTTTCTATTCTTATTACAATTATTATTCCTCCTTCTCTTCTTTCCCCCCCTCTTCCTTCCCCCCTCTTCCTTCTCCCCCTCCTCTTCCTTCTCCCCCTGGTGGTTTTTCTCGCCTACTGAGTTAGGGGGGATGGGGGGGGGGGAACTCACTAAGGGGGAACAGGGAGATATCAGTGTCCTTCAGTCCCTCTCTTAAGGGAAGGGAGCCAAGGGGTGAGGGGGGAAAGAAGAGGGGAGTAGGGGTGAAATAGAAGTGGGGAGGAGAGCAAAATGGGGACGAATGGGGATATAAGAGAGATAGAGGTTTATATATGGGGTATTATAGACTCAATGGGGAGGTGCAGTTATATTAATGGGGGAGAATATGGGTTCAAGGGGTTAGGTTAATGGGTAGGATACGAACTCGATGTGTAAGAAGAATGGGGAGGATAAAGGTTCAATGTTATATTTTAATGGGGGAATACGTGCTCATGGGTTCAATTAATGGGGAGGATAATGGCTCAATGGATTATATTAATGGAGAGAAAAACTCAGTAGACAAGACTAATGGGGATAGATAATAACTCAAAGGGTGAGATTAATGGGGGGGGATAAGGACTCAATAAAAGGTGGTTCAGGACTCAATGGGGAGATTAATGGGTAAGAGCCTTAAGGGTGCCAGAGACATACACAGAAAAAAAGAGAAGGGGGAGAGGAAATGGTGGATAGGAACGGGAGGGAGAGATGGAAGAAGGGAGTAGGGAATGGGAAAGAAATGGATAAATATGGGGGTAGGGAGAGGAGGATAAAGATGTGGGAAAGGGAGCGAGAGGGGATGAGGGTAGAGGAGGTATTGGTGAATGGGGAAGATGGAATAATGATGGAGGTAAGAAGAAGGGGAGGGAAAAGGGATGGGAAGTGGAACGGTGAAGGAAGGGGGTCACTGGGGGAGAAGAGAGGGGAGGGGAGGGGAGAAAAGGGAGTGTAATAGTATCATCATTTCAGTGTGGTAATCTACACCTGCTAATGAATGTGTGTGATAGTGGCAGGTGACATGTACACCTTGACCACTGATTATACTGTCACACACACACACACCTGCGTGGCATATAAGGTGTGGCTGATAGAGTGGGAAGGCCAAGGTTATATGGCTGATAGTGCCACTAATGGTTCATGGTGCCACTAATGGTTCATGGTGGTACTAATGGTTCATGGTGCCACTAATGGTTCATGGTGCCACTGTGGTTTATGTTGTCACTGTGGTTTATGTTGTCACTATGGTTCATGGTGCCACTAATGGTTCATGGTGCTACTAATGGTTCATGGTGCCACTAATGGCTCATGGTGCCACTAATGGTTATGGTGCCACTAATGGTTCATGGTACTGCTAAAGGTTCATGGTGCCACTAACGGTTCATGGTGCCACTAATGGTTCATGGTGCTACTAATGGTTCATGGTGCCACTAATGGCTCATGGTGCCACTAATGGTTATGGTGCCACTAACGGTTCATGGTGCCACTAATGGTTCATGGTGCTTCTAATGGTTCATGGTGCTACTAATGGTTCATGGTGCCACTAACGGTTCATGGTGCCACTAACGGTTCATGGTGCCACTAATGGCTCATGGTGCCACTAATGGTTCATGGTGCTACTAATGGCTCATGGTGCCACTAATGGTTCATGGTGCCACTAATGGTTCATGGTGCCACTAATGGCTCATGGTGCCACTAATGGCTCATGGTGCCACTAATGGTTCATGGTGCTACTAATGGCTCATGGTGCCACTAATGGCTCATGGTGCCACTAATGGTTCATGGTGCTACTAATGGCTCATGGTGCCACTAGTGGCTCATGGTGCCACTAATGGCTCATGGTGCCACTAATGGCTCATGGTGCCACTAATGGTTCATGGTGCCACTAATGGCTCATGGTGCCACTAATGGCTCATGGTGCCACTAATGGCTCATGGTGCCACTATATGGTTCATGGTGCCATTTATGGTTTCTGACGTCTCTTATGGCTGGTAGTGCCAAATATCGGCGATAGTGTCACTTATGGTTAATAATGCCACATATGATATACAGTGCCAATAATGATATATAGTGCCATGTATTGTTAGTATTACCACTTTCAGTTGATGGTGCCACTTATAGCTTAAAGTGCCATAGTTAGTTGATAAGATCATTTACATTACGGAGTGTTAATGGCTTAAACAACATGGCTGATGGAGTATGTCTGGGCTCTAGTACCATTCATTGTTAACAGTGCCAGTAGATAGACAGACAGACAGAAAGACAGACAGATATGAAACAGTGTACGTACTACTTGTGTGTGTATTTGTGTGTGTGTGTGTGTGTGTGTATGTCTTCAGATATGTACACATGCTGGCGGGTCTTGAGGGAGTGGGGGAGGGGGTGGGGTGAACCTTCGTCTGTAAACGCCGTAAAGTTGCCTCAAGTTCATCAGGGAGCTAAATGGACACGATTAGTCTGTTTCAATGTGCCGGGGGATAATTAAAACAAGGGAGGACCTTAATGAACACAGGGACAGAGAGACAGAGAGACGGGGAATGTGGTGGTTTGAGACAGTTTAGGTGTTTTTTTATTCTGCTGTCAGCTTGTGTTGCTTCTTCCAGCCCTGATTAAGGTTCTGTGCGTATTATGGGTCTGTGAGGGGTGTGTTAGGGGTGTGTAGGGGTGTGTGAGAGGTGTTTGAAGGGATGTGGAGGGTGAGGGAACTGTGTGATGAGGGTGTGGAAGGATGTGTTAACGTTGAGGAGGTGTGTGTGTGTAGGGGGGGGAGGGATCTGTTTGAGGGTATGTGAAGACTATGGGAGGAATGTATGAAGGAGTATGAAGGATGTAGAAGGGATTATGGACATGGTAGGATGCGTGGTGGGTGTGAAGGGTGTGTAGAAAGGTGTGTGAAGGATGTGGCGGATAGGTATGTGTGGAGGTATATGTATTGGAGCGGAAATGTGAAGTGTGGGTATTTCGTAGGGGCATATGGAGGGGGTGAGAACAATGAAGGAGTGGGGAGGGGTGATGACAGTGGGGGAACGGAGGTGGGGTAAGGATATTATGTAGGGGAGGAGGGTTAACAACAGTAGGGGAGGAGGTGACGTGTAATGGATATGCATCAACACACGCCCTCAACTTACTCAATTCTACACCCACTCACCCACACCCACCCACCCACACCCACCCACCCACACCCTCCCACCCACACCCTCCCACCCACGCCCTCCCACCCACACCCTCCCACCCACGCCCTCCCACCCACACCCTCCCACCCACGCCCTCCCACCCACACCCTCCCACCCACACCCTCCCACCTACACCCACCCACCCACACCCTCCCACCCACACACACACACATCTCCTGCTCCTCCTCCTCCAGGCATCACATGTGGCACGCACCGCCCTGTAAGAGGTGTTGGAGTACCTCACATTAATCAAGCGGCAGGAATAAACATACGATATTTAAGCAACGCCCACTCGCCCATGCATCTCACACACACACACACACACACACACACACGCATACACACATACACACACACACACACACATGAGGTAATATAACTCTTTGTTTGGGCATGTGAAATGGTTGGTCCTTCATGGGAGATAAATATTTGTACTTGTAGTTAAGAGATTCAGATGTTGTGTTTTAATATAGCTGTGTCTCCCTGTTTTATTCAGTAATACAGCCGTGTTTCTCTGTTTTATCCAGTAATATAGCCGTGTCTCTGTTTTATACAGTAATATAGCCGTGTCTTTCTGTTTTATACAGTATTATAGCCGTGTCTCTGTTTTATACAGTAATATAGCCGTGTCTCTCTGTTTTATACAGTATTATAGCCGTGTCTCGCTGTTTTATACAGTATTACAGCCGTGTCTCTCTGTTTTATACAGTAATGCGTGTCTCTCTGTTTTATACAGTAATATAGCCATGTCTTTCTGTTTTATACAGTATTATAGCCGTGTCTCTGTTTTATACAGTAATATAGCCGTGTCTCGCTGTTTTATACAGTAATATAGCCGTGTCTCTCTGTTTTATACAGTATTACAGCCGTGTCTCGCTGTTTTATCCAGTAATATAGCCGTGTCTCTCTGTTTTATCCAGTAATATAGCCGTGTCTCGCTGTTTTATCCAGTAATATAGCCGTGTCTCTCTGTTTTATCCAGTAATATAGCCGTGTCTCGCTGTTTTATCCAGTAATATAGCCGTGTCTCGCTGTTTTATACAGTAATATAGCCGTGTCTCGCTGTTTTATACAGTAATATAGCCGTGTCTCTCTGTTTTATACAGTATTACAGCCGTGTCTCGCTGTTTTATCCAGTAATATAGCCGTGTCTCTCTGTTTTATCCAGTAATATAGCCGTGTCTCGCTGTTTTATCCAGTAATATAGCCGTGTCTCTCTGTTTTATCCAGTAATATAGCCGTGTCTCGCTGTTTTATCCAGTAATATAGCCGTGTCTCGCTGTTTTATACAGTAATATAGCCGTGTCTCGCTGTTTTATACAGTAATATAGCCGTGTCTCGCTGTTTTATACAGTATTACAGCCGTGTCTCTGTTTTATACAGTATTACAGCCGTGTCTCTCTGTTTTATACAGTATTACAGCCGTGTCTCTCTGTTTTATACAGTAATATAGCCGTGTCTCTCTGTTTTATACAGTATTACAGCCGTGTCTCTGTTTTATACAGTATTACAGCCGTGTCTCTCTGTTTTATACAGTATTACAGCCGTGTCTCTCTGTTTTATACAGTATTACAGCCGTGTCTCTGTTTTATACAGTATTACAGCCGTGTCTCTCTGTTTTATACAGTATTACAGCCGTGTCTCTCTGTTTTATACAGTATTACAGCCGTGTCTCTCTGTTTTATACAGTATTACAGCCGTGTCTCTCTGTTTTATACAGTAATATAGCCGTGTCTCGCTGTTTTATACAGTATTACAGCCGTGTCTCTCTGTTTTATACAGTATTACAGCCGTGTCTCTCTGTTTTATACAGTATTACAGCCGTGTCTCTCTGTTTTATACAGTATTACAGCCGTGTCTCTCTGTTTTATACAGTATTACAGCCGTGTATCTCTGTTTTATACAGTATTACAGCCGTGTCTCTTTGTTTCATACAGTATTACAGCCGTGTCTCTCTGTTTTATACAGTATTACAGCCGTGTCTCTCTGTTTTATACAGTATTACAGCCGTGTCTCTCTGTTTTATACAGTATTACAGCCGTGTCTCTCTGTTTTATACAGTATTACAGCCGTGTATCTCTGTTTTATACAGTATTACAGCCGTGTCTCTTTGTTTCATACAGTATTACAGCCGTGTCTCGCTGTTTTATACAGTATTACAGCCGTGTCTCTCTGTTTTATACAGTATTACAGCCGTGTCTCTTTGTTTCATACAGTATTACAGCCGTGTATCTCTGTTTTATACAGTATTACAGCCGTGTCTCTCTGTTTTATACAGTATTACAGCCGTGTCTCTCTGTTTTATACAGTATTACAGCCGTGTATCTCTGTTTTATACAGTATTACAGCCGTGTCTCTTTGTTTCATACAGTATTACAGCCGTGTATCTCTGTTTTATACAGTATTGCAGCCGTGTCTCTCTGTTTTATACAGTATTACAGCCGTGTCTCTCTGTTTTATACAGTATTACAGCCGTGTATCTCTGTTTTATACAGTATTACAGCCGTGTCTCTTTGTTTCATACAGTATTACAGCCGTGTATCTCTGTTTTATACAGTAATATACTGTACAGTTCATACACTTATATACGTCGTGACAACTTATTCAGATTTAAACACTGATTAACTTAACCTAATCTGTCACTCACGCGCTGAAGTCAACTGAGCACTCACGCACGCAGTTGTATATACCTATTTTAGCTGCGTGTATGAGCTTTATAAATACCAAATTCACTCACTCACTCACTCACTCACTCACTCACTCAAAGAACACTCTAGTTGACCATCACCGATACAGTTTGTGTTATTAACGTATTATATCCTACTACGTACAACTTTATTGTATTCTCCTGCATTATATCGTTCTTTATTGTATTGTATTGTTTTTCATTGGGCTGTATCACACTGTATTGTCTGGTATTCTTCTGTATTGTAACCCATCTATATTGTATCCTATCGTATTGTCTCTCACAGTATTGTATTTTAGTCGACTGTATTGTTCCCTATATATATATTGTATTGTTCTCCTTTGTATCTTTCTGTATTGTGCTGTACCTTACGCATTGTATTACGCCCTACACTACACTAAGTTACACTGTACTTATATAACACACACCCTCTTCCTCCCCCCCTCCCTTATTTTCCAATCTCCCAATCGCCTAATCCCCCATTTAACATAATACCCCCAATCTTCCCCCACCAATCGCCAGCAATTAGTGATTCAATAATTTGTGTAGTCGGGCGCCAGGAAATACAATAAGATTCCCTTTCAATTCTCTTAACTACACTTTTACGAGCGTTTCCATTACAGTAATCAGCACAACACCAATTAACCGCAGCAATTAGAGAAAGGCATTCAGATCTTGCGAGAAGGTTGAGTGTTTTATCCACAAACTAATTATCTCAAGTCTTGGTCGAGGAGTAAGTCTTTTAATTTCTCCAGTACCTCCTCCTCCTGCTGCTGCTGCTTCTCTCTCTCTCTCTCTCTCTCTCTCTCTCTCTCTCTCTCTCTCTCTCTCTCTCTCTCTCTCTCTCTCTCTCTCTCTCTCCCCCTCTCCCTTCTTCTCTTTTCCCCCCTCCATCTCCTGTCCTCCCACCACTTCTCTTTCTGGTCCCCACCCCCTCCTCTCTCTCCCTCTCATATCTCCTTAACTTCCCCCTTCCCCTTGCCTTTTCCACAATCCCCTCCCCCTTCCCTCTCCTCCACTTTCTGTTCCCTTGCTGCTCCTTCATTCTCGTTACTTTATTTCTCCCTTTATCTTCTTTCCCCATCCCCTCTCTTCCCCTCACACTCACTCCCTCCCTGTACTCTCCTCCCTTCCTACTTCTCTTCACCCTCCTTTCTCCCCCATTCCTACTCCTCCCCCACCTTCCTCACCCTCACCCTTCCCCTCCTCCCACCCTCCTCTCCCTACCCTCTCCCCCACCCTCCTCTCCCCTACCCTCTCCCCCACCCTCCTCTCCCCTACCCTCTCCCCCTACCCTCCTCTCCCTACCCTCTCCCCCACCCTCCTCTCCCCTACCCTCCTCTCCCCACCCTCCTCTCCCCTACCCTCTCCCCCCTACCCTCTCCCCCAGCCTCCTCTCCCCCACCTTCCTCTTCCCTACCCTCCTCTCCCCTACCCTCCTCTCCCCTACCCTCTCCTCCTACCCTCCTCTCCCCTACCCTCTCCCCCACCCTCCTCTCCCCTTACCCTCCTCTCCCCCTACCCTCCTCTCCCCCACCTCCTCCCTCCACCCTTCTCTCCCCCACCTCCTCCTTCCACCCTCCTCTCCCCTTTCTGCTCCCCCTACCCTCCCCATCCCCACGCGCGTTCATTATCCTTCTCCCTGGGTAAAAAAAAAGAGCAGGAAAGACGCAAGATGAACTCCGAGAGAAGCCGCGAACTTTGCTGCAATTTACCAACAGTTACAGAGTGTTCGGATGTCATTTTTGTGAATGTTAATGAGTGAGCATAAGTCTTAGGGCTGAGTTTAATTAACAAAGAGGACTTGGGAAGGAGCTGAGGAAGGAAGGAAGGAAGGAAGGAAGGAAGGAAGGAAGGAAGGAGAGAGATTTCAACAAGATATATAGGAGGTTATAGTTAAAGTGGTGTTTGATGTTTTGGATGGGTGAAGGAGGGAGGAGGAAGGAAGAATGAACAAGAGAGGAAGATGGAAGGAAGGAAGGATGGAGTTAGGGAAGACGGAAGAAGAGATGAGGAGAAGGAGGGAATAGGATCACTGGATAAGAATTGCAGGATAAGCATAGGGCTGTTAATGGTGTTTTTTCAGTGGATAGGTGAAGGATAGACAAGGCAGGATGAAAGCTGTAGGGGGAAGGAGAGAAGAAAGAAAGGAAGAAGGGGAGTGAGGGTAGAAGGAAAGAGGGAGAAGTGAGAAGGAGAGTGAGAGAAAGAGAAGAAGATAGAAGAGGAAGGAAGGAAGGAAGGAAGGAAGGAAGTTAAAGCTAGAAAAAGGTGAAAAAAATGAAGGAAGAGAGTAGTGAAAGGAAGGAAAGAGAGCCAGCCCTTGCCAAGAATGCAGGAGGTAAGGAGATGATTGATAGTGTTGTTTTTAGGAGAGGAAGAAGTGGAGATGAAGAAATCGTCGAGATGTTGGCGATTAGTAAGAGATTCGCGATTCCCGGTAGCCAAGTCGATTGTAGGTTGTGTGATTCGCGATTCCCGGCAGCCAAGTCGATTGTAGGTTGTGTGATTCGCGATTCCTGGTAGTCAAGTCGATTGTAGGTTGTGTGGTTCGCGATTCCCGGTAGCCAAGTCGATTGTAGGTTGTGTGATTCGCGATTCCTGGTAGTCAAGTCGATTGTAGGTTGTGTGATTCGCGATTCCTGGTAGTCAAGTCGATTGTAGGTTGTGTGGTTCGCGATTCCCGGCAGCCAAGTCGATTGTAGGTTGTGTGGTTCGCGATTCCCGGCAGCCAAGTCGATTGTAGGTTGTGTGATTCGTGATTCCTGGTAGCCAAGTCGATTGTAGGTTGTGTGATTCGCGATTCCTGGTAGTCAAGTCGATTGTAGGTTGTGTGATTCGCGATTCCCGGCAGCCAAGTCGATTGTAGGTTGTGTGATTCGCGATTCCTGTTAGTCAAATCGATTGTGAGTCGTACGATTGGCGATTCTTGACAGCCAAGTTGACTGAAGCTAACATGATTCGTGTTTTAATTATTATTATTATTATTATTAGACAATTGACTAACAGATAGACAGAGAGACGAGACAATAGACTAACAGATAGACACGGCAACAAACAGGCAGACGGAGAGACAGAGAAGACAACAGACAGACAGACAGACAGACAGACAGACAGACAGACAGACAGACGGACAGACAAGACAACAGACAAGACAACAGACAGACAGACTAACAGATAGACACGGCAACAAACAGGCAGACGGAGAGACAGAAAAGACAACAGACAGACAGACAGACAGACAGACAGACAGACAAGACAACAGACAGACAGACGGAGAGACAGAGAAGACAACAGGCAGACAGATAGACAGATAGGAGGACAGACAAACAAACGGATAAACAGATGGAAAAGAGAAACAGACAACAGATAGACATACAGATAGAAAGACAAACAGACATACACACACACGCAGACAGATAGACAGACACACAGACAGACAGGAGGGAGGTTATGTGTGTGTATGTGGGGGGAGTGTGTGTGAGTGTGTGTCTGTAGTAGCTGTAATATAAGTAGTAGTAGTAGTAGTAGTGGTAGTAGTTGTAGTAGTAGTAGTAGTAGTAGTAGTAGTAGTAGTGGTGTGTTTGTTCGTGTACATGCGTGTGTATGAGAGAATATTTGTGTTCGTGTACATGTGTATAATGTGTAAAGAGCGAGATTTTGATGAAACAAAAGTAGATCCAATCAATATTTTGAAGAAGGTTGAATCCCACTCGTCGTATAGATCTGGTCCCATTAAGAGATTATTCCATGGGTAGTTTTGTTCCCCTAATTACATATTGTTTTACTAAATTAAAATGTTTATTCGTGTTGTATTTAGTTATAGTCTTGTGTTAATTTTATTATTCGTGTGTTTTCATTTTATTTATGTGCTAATTTTATTTAATCACGTTAATTTGTCTGTTTATATGTTAGTTTGTTTAATCCTCATCACCATTCACCAGTCTGTCGAAACTACTCCTGTTACTACTACGTTACTGTCACTCGGATTCGAGAATGACCATCATCCAGCGATGATACCTGTACAATGATATGAGTTATTAGGGATGTCACCTTCGTTGGTGAGATTTGGGGTAAATCTAAAGGCCGATATGGGACCGGCAGGGCTGTCCACAGATGGAGGGCTACATCTAGTGCGGGAGGGGCGGCGGCACCGTCTTTCCTGCGCTGGCACTTGTCTGCTTCGGCAGTCGGGCTGATTCGAAAATATTGACACCTAGTGTGGTGCTCCTCCAAGCGTTACGGTGTGGGGTGATCAACTCCCAGGTGAGGGGGACGATTTGTAAATTTTTCAGGTTTGTCTTAAGACTTTCCTTATACCTTTTCAGTTGCCCGCCAGCGTTACGTTTACTATTCGTTAGGTGACTGTAAATAGCTGCTTTGGCAGTCTACTATCGTCCATGCGGGTAACATGGCCAGTCCAGCGTTGTTGTTCATGGATGATGGTAGCCTCCATGCTCCTACAGTTGGTGTCAGCGAGAATACTGTCTTTCCAACGAACTCAGAGGATGGAGCGTAGACTACGTTAGTGAAAGTTTTCAGGTGCCTTGAGGTGCCTCCTGTATGTGAACCATGTTTTGCTGCCTTATTGCAAGGTGGGGAGGACCACTGATCGATATACTGTACTTGCAACTTTGTCGATAATTTCAACTCTCTACTGCCGAAGACACGATTACGAAGTCTTCCATAGGCCTCAGATGCACATCTGATCCAATGCTAAATCTCTTCATCGATGTTCGCGGTGGTGGACAGATGGGAGCCAATGTACTGGGCGTGGGTAACATTAGAGAGAGTAGGGTGGATGGTGGAGGTGTGGGTGAACCAGGGGCAGGCTGGACGACAATCTGAGTCTTACGTACATTCACCTCAAGGCCTAAGTGTGCATGGGCATCTGCTAAGGTTTTCAGGATCTTTTGTAGGTCGCGTTCAGTGTAAGCGACAAGGGTGAGGTGTCATCTGCATACTGAAGTTCAGTGATGGAAGCGGCCGACACCTTTGTTCCTGCCTGGAGTAGTTTTATATTGAAAAGTCCCTTCTCCCGGTACTGGATGTCCAACCACCAGCTAAATTGGCACTGGCACGAGTAAGGAAGTCAGCCAAGAAAATGGAAAAGAGAGTTGGTGCCAGTACACATCCTTGTTTTACCCCCGTTTTGATGGGAAGAACTCAGGCTGGATGCCATTGTCCAGGATACTGCCGTTCATGCCATCGTGGAGTTGCCTAGCAATGGCGATAAATTTTGGTGGGCAACCAAAACGACTGAGGGCTTTCCTGAGGCCTTAATATGGTGGATGGAGGCCATGTATCTGGGGGGCAGCAAAGACCATGTCAATAGTGCCACGTGATGGTCTAAAGCCACATTGAGATTCTGGGAGGAAGTTTTCTGCCTCTGGAAGAAGTCTGTTTTGGAGGACTCGGGCAATATCTTCCCACCTATTGGCAGCAGCGAGATCCCATGGTAATTGCCACAGTTTGGCTGGTCTATATTCTTATAAATATTTACGATGGAGGCGTCTTTTCTATCTTGGGAGATTTCCTCCTGTTCCTATATTCTACAGGAGAGAGTGAAGATGGTTCGAAAGTAAAAGTTCTCCTACTTTCTCCACCTCGGCTGGGATTCCATCAGGCCCTGTGGTTTTGTTATTTTTCATCTGTTTGATGGCCGTAGCTACCTCATCACGGGATGGAGGATAGTCGAGGTGGGCCAGCTCCGGGTGCTGAGGGACCTGCTGGAGAGTTAAAACTGTGTCACATTGGTCTGATCCACGCACGGCTTGAGTGATGAGGAGATCTCGGCGATCTCTTTCTCTGACAAAGATGTAGTCATTGAGATGCCAGTGTGTGAATCGTGGGTGTTGCTAAGATCCCTTGAAATTGTCGGTCTGCCTAAACAAGGTGTTGGTGATAGTGAGGCTTTGTTCAACACAAATGCTGAGGAGGAGTACGGCGTTGGGATTAATTACACTTGCCGACTCCGTTTCTCCCTATGTTTCCCTGCCATAAGTTAAGATCTTTGCCATCACTTAGATTGAAGTCACCAAGGTGCGCAACCTTATCTTCTCTGGGGATAGAGGTTAGCACTGTGTCAAGGTCGGCGTAAAAGGCCTCCTTTGATGTCATCCTTCCGCATCCAGTGTTGGGGCGTATGTACTGATGAAGATGGCATGACGTGAGTCGTTCTGTTGGACTCGGAGCGCCATGAGGCGCTCGTTGACCCCAACAGACATTTCAGTTAACCTGTGTAGGGTGGATTGCTGAATGGCAAAGCCAACTCCACAAATGCGGTTTCTCCTGAAGCAGGCTTACCCTTCCAGAAGGTATAGTCACCCCCGTTCTGTGAGTCGATCCTCGTCTGGGAGCCGGGACTTACTAATGGCTGCTATGCCGATGTTATACCTAGACAGACCTTTTGCCACCTTGGCAGTTCTTCTTTCAGGACGCTCATTTGTGCCAGTATCCAGCAGGTTACTGATATTCCTTGCAGCGACCAGAAGAGGTTGTATAGTTTGCTTTTGCTTTGATCTGTGATTATGATTTTTACAGCATAAGGATGACCTTGCTGGGTGCGGTTACCCAGTCAGGTTTTTTTTTTTTTTTTTTTTTTTTTAGGCAGGGTATGTTTAGGGCACCTTTTCTAGTTCCTCACCATGTGGGACGAGCAGAGTGGATCTTGGAAAGAGCTGCTCATCACACAGACAGAACCGGATTACACTGCTGCCTAGATCCCAGTGCATACACGTTCATCTTATCTATGCCGCCCATGTGCAGAGTTGTGACTAGAGACTCCCAGCAGCCATCTCTGCCTGTCCCCGTCGCCACTCGCCCGTCGCCATAGGACTTTTGGAGGGTTATGAGTTTTGATGAGGATGGAAATTATAGGCTAATGATTGCTGTGTGAGTTGATGTATGGTGAAGCTGCAACCACACATCTTGTCTCTCCCTTATTCTGATCCAGTGGTACAGGTGTGTATGCGACACACACACACACACACGCATATATATATATATATATATATATATATATATATATATATATATATATATATATATAATATATATATATATATATATATATGCAAGTAAATCACTGTAGGTGCGCGTGATCTAGGTATATGCTGATAACCTTGTGGTTAACAGCATATATATATATATATATATATATATATATATATATATATATATATATATATATATATATATATATATATATATATCATAAGAAGTTGACGATCTACGCAAGACTCGCCCACCTTTCCCCACATCCCAGAAGCACCGCTGACGTTTGCATGTTTGTCACCTGGTCACGAGTCTTGGCCACCTTTACACCACCTTGTCACGAGTCTTGGCCACCTTTACACCACCTGGCCACGAGTCTTGGCCATCTTATCGGCACCTGACTGCAGTTCTTGGGCACCTTTACGTCACCTGAACCGTGTTTGTTGGCCTCCTTACTGTATTCATAAACTGTGTCTAGCTAAGTGTCTTTCATCTCCCGTCCTCCTTAGTGTCCAGACTACCTCACTTGACTTCTCCTCAGACAGTTAAGGTAGAACAGACTCGACTCCATTATCTATTCTCCCCAACTGCTTGTATGGTAAACTCTGAGTAATATCCCCAGTTATGATTCAGTGTTGGTCGAAGAGTATGGTGAGGTGTAGAAGGTTCTTAAGTCCTCCCGGTACTCCGTTACTCCCCAATATTTGATATATAACACGTGGATTACTTTTCAATTGTGTGTCATACTCTATTTTTATTTCAAAGTATGTGAATCAGTCCTCAGATCTTAGTTGTTCGTGGTTAAGTCTTTGATGGCTAGAGATATCGTTCTCTTGTAATACTGTTCATGTAATTACAGTATAAACCTTCATACCTTAAGTCATCAACGTTGCGTGCCAGCGGTCAACACTTACCTGTGAATTATCTTCCTACCTTGTGATTATAACATTATCGTCTACTTTCTACCCTTATTACAATTTCCTTTTCCTCCTACAGCTTCCTATCCATCTGTCTGTGTACAAGATTAACAACAAAGAGAGTACAATACACCTCCTTGCTGTACGCCAAACTTTAACACCCAAACCAATTTTTCTTTACTCGCATTGACTTTTCTATAGTTGTCTTCCTTCAATCTTTACGGTACGTTGTGATCCCGGTCATACAACACCTCCCGGTCATATAACACCTCCCGGCCATATAACACCTCCCGGTTGTATAATACCTACCGGCCATATAACACCTCCCAGTTGTATAATACCTACCGGCCATATAACACCTCCCAGTCTTATAAAACCTCCAGGTCATATAACACCTCCAAAGGTTTTGTTAATCCGTGTGTTATTTTGTTATTGATGTTAAATTATTTGTGTGACAATATCTTTCTTCGTGTATTAATTTGTTCATTTAATTTGTTTATTAAAGTATAAATTTGTTTACTAAAGTGACTGTTTGTTTATCCATGAGTTAATTATAATACTCATATGCTAAGTTGTTTATTTGTATTTAAATATGTTTATTCCTGCATTAATTTGTCTACGCGCGTGTTAAATAATATGTTCATGTCTTAAATAAATAGTTTGTCCATGTTTACGTGTTAATTTCTTTATACTCTTGACTCCTATACCTTTGTAGATATTTCACACCAATTAACATTTATTGCATTTATTTCTTTTCTATCTTCTTGTATAATTATCATTTTTTTGTTTCTATTCCTATCTTCTCTGTGCTTGCTTCTGTCTGTCTGTCTGAATGTCTGTCTGTCTGCTCGTGTGTGTGTGTGTGTGTGTGTGTGTGTCAGTCATTATCCTAACACTATATCACTACTGAGAGGAGACCACAGGAAATTCGACGTAGTTATTAAGGTTAAATACTCAACTATGTACTGAGTGTTTAGCTGTGTAATGGTACACCACTCTGCCTCGTTAATGAATAGTCCCGGGTTACATTTCCGGCCGAGTGGGGGGTTCAGTTTATTCCTTGTACACTCGCCCGTTAACACTAGTCTTTGTACACTAGTCCTTGTACACTAGTAATTGTTACTAGTCCTTGTACACAAGTCCTTGTACACTAGTCCTTGTACACTAGTAATTGTTACTAGTCCTTGTACACAAGTCCTTGTACACTAGTCCTTGTACACTAGTAATTGTTACTAGTCCTTGTACACAAGTCCTTGTACATTAGTCCTTGTACACTAGTCCTTGTACACAAGTCCTTGTGCACTAGTCCTTGTACACTAGTCCTTGTACACTAGTCCTTGTACACTAGTCCTTGTACACTAGTCTTTGTACACTAGTCCTTGCACACAAGTCCTTGTACACTAGTCCTTGTACACTAGTCCTTGTACACTAGTCCTTGTACAGTAGTCCTTGTACACTAGTCCTTGTACACTAGCCTTTGTATATTAGCATTTGTATATTTGTTCTTGTACACTATTCTTTGTACATTAGTCCATGTTCACTCGTCCTTGTACACTATTCTTTGTACACTGGCCCTTGTACACTAGTCCTTGTTACTAGCCCGTGTACACCAATCCATGTACAATGGCCCTTCTACACCAGTCCTTTAACAATAATCCTTGTCCACTAGTCCTTGTACAATACTGCATGTACACTATTTCTTGTACACTGGCTCTACCCTGCCTCCCTCTACCATGGTGGATATATATATATATATATATATATATATATATATATATATATATATATATATATATATATATATATATATATATATATATATATATATATTCAATTAGGGCGGGAGGGAGGAAGCACTGCCAGGAACATAACGTAATCCGTCAGGCTAGAGCTGCTAGACAGTATTATATCTCAAGGCTCCACCACTCTCAGCAGTACTCCACTATTTTTATCAACTTACGGTTCCGGGAAAGGGCGAACTTAGGTCATATTTATGGTCCCTTCTGTATTATTAAGAACAAAGAAAATTAAAATTAAATGAGAGGATCGACTTACATACGAGTACAGTACATAGCCACTGTGTTACATATTATGGTGATAATTTATAGATGATTATTTTGAAGCCAAAATTTCACTTCCACAACAGACGTAGTTATTGTAATGGTTACCGTTCGGTTGTGCTTAAGCATATCACAGGAAGTGACGTGTGTGTGTGTGTACAAAGTACAGTACAGTACAAAGAAGAGAAACTAATTAAGTGGATAATAATATAAGTATTGAACATAACAGAGAGGCTTGGCCACAGTTGTTCCCCCCCCCCCCCCTTCAGTGTTCTGTGACTATATTTTGTTATCAATAATACTCAGAGTTATCGAGTTAACAAATCATTAATAGTAAATATAATAACATAATGAGAGGTGAGGAAGGACAGTATATTGTTGTGGATCATCCGGTCACTATCACCATAATTATACACCCGGATGGACGGAAAAAATTAGGAAGTTAGTGGAAGATTTTCTTATATATTTTATACTACAGCTTATTAAGGTATTTATAATGGGTACTGTAGCGGTGCATCTGCAGGAGACGTTGATATATTGTTTAAGATCATCCGGTGTTGATGTTGAAGACGTCAGTTAACGATAATGTCTAGGTGGAGAGTCGCTAATAGATTTTGATGTACATATAACATTTACGTCTCACTACTTACTTTAGACATCAAAACATAATACGAGTTGTTGAAATCAATATAATAAGATCATCCGGTGACAATTATTATAATTGTATACCTGAAACTACTTGAATAACCAGTAAATTTGTGATAATTATTAGTGTACTGTATCTGATGAGAGCCGAGAACACGTAGCCAGTCATCGCTGTCCTGCTGTTACCTAAGAAAAATTGACGTCGTCGCCCCGTTATTATTGGAACCTTGACACACTGGCTTCTCCTCGTCAGTTACATGAGGTGGACGGACAAGTCTTTAGAAATGAGCAAAATATTAGGGTATTACGTGATAAAAAGGGGTTTTAGTTGTAATATATCTATTTATCGTTGGCTTTATATCGTCAGGTGATTGAGAAGAGCGCACAACTTTTCAGAAATGCATAATATGTTTGAATATTTGGGGATAATGAACAAAATTGCTAGTTGTGAGGTATATTTATTTTTGAGTGTTTTGCCTCTTGATGATTACAGTGGATTATATTACCTTACATAAAACGTGTGTGTGTGTGTGTGTGTGTGTTTGTGTGTGTGTGTGTGTGTGTGTGTGTGTGTGTGTGCCATCTACATATTACATCAACTGTCTGACAGGTATAAATACACACTGACATCACCACAACGCTAACTGAAGTGTATTAAATTTCTACCTAAACTTCCAAGAAATACCAATATATTTTTTTATCCGTTCGTTATACTCGTAAGAAATAATTAATACTTACTTTATTTAACAACCATGAATTCATTATATTTCAACATGTTAAGTAAAATATTGATACATTTTTATTCACATTTTTTAACTTATTAAAACGCGTAATATAATTTTAAATATTTCTCAAATACTTTATGATTTTAATCGTTTTGTTTATTTTTATAGACTTTTGTTCTGATCTATTTCATATTTATTTATTTTTTTACATTTTCGATATACTTCAAACTTTAACCATTATTAAGTTTCACACTGTCAACAAACTTCTGACCGTCTTAACACCTGTCCATGTTCTCAGGGTCTGTCACTATCTTGATACTGTTTTTGCTGCGCTCCTTTGTTATGTAAATTTTGTATTTTTAGAATATGAAGAATTTAATCCAATAATCTGAGGGTATTATTATTATTATTATTATTTTTATTATTATTATTATTATTATTATTATCACATTGGGATTTTCTTATATCTTCCTTCATTATAGGAATTTTTCAACTATTGATATTTTAGGATCATTTCCTTAATTAGTGAAGAGCCGGGATGTGACCCGCGACAATGAAGGTGTAAGATAGAAGAAGAATAATGAAAATAAATGATAAAATAAAAGAAGTAGAAGTAAAAGAAGAACAAGTAAGACCCAGTAATATTAAAGACACTTTCTGTTATCTATGATATTTAAGTGACTGTTTGTCTCTCTTGGTCACACCGACAAGACATATTCAGGGTCAAGAAAACTAAAGGATTATGGGAATAAGATCTATAGTATTTAATGTGTTTCTAGCTCCTGTTGGTTGACGGCCATGCTAGTAGTTAGTAAATCCCAGGTTGTGTCTGGGAATCAGTGATCTTAGTTATCTTAAGGGGAGGGGGAGGGGAGAGGGGGGGTTAAAGTGTAGGGAGTAAATAAAACACAAGACGTCAAGTATTTACAGTTTATTTTATTTTTTTTTCCAGCTGGGTTATGTTTGGCTGTGGGAGGAAGAGGCGTCAGTAAAGTATGTATTAGAACCTCGTTTTTCTGTACAAATATTGGAAATACTAATAGCACAGTATGTAACAGAGGGTGGTCTTAGGGAGGTCCGCACCGCACAGTATGTAACAGAGGGTGGTGTTAAGAAGATCCGCACCGCACATTATGTAACAGAGGGTGGTGTTAGGAAGGTCCGCACCGCACAGTATGTAACAGAGGGTGGTGTTAGGAAGGTCCGCACCGCACATTATGTAACAGAGGGTGGTGTTAGGAAGGTCCGCACCGCACATTATGTAACAGAGGGTGGTGTTAGGAAGGTCCGCACCGCACATTATGTAACAGAGGGTGGTGTTAGGAAGGTCCGCACCGCACATTATGTAACAGAGTAACAGAGGGTGGTGTTAGGAAGGTCCGCACCGCACATTATGTAACAGAGGGTGGTGTTAGGAAGGTCCTCACCGCACATTATGAAACAGAGGGTGGTGGAAGGTCCGCACCGCACATTATGTAACAGAGGGTGGCGTTAGGAAGGTCCACACCGCACATTATGAAACAGAGGGTGGTGTTAGGAAGGTCCTCACCGCACAGTATGTAACAGAGGTTGGTGTTAGGAAGGTCCGCACCGCACATTATGTAACAGAGGGTGGTGTTAGGAAGATCCGCACCGCACATTATGTAACAGAGGGTGGTGTTAGGAAGGTCCGCACCGCACAGTATGTAACAGAGGGTGGTGTTAGGAAGGTCCGCACCGCACATTATGTAACAGAGGGTGGTGTTAGGAAGGTCCGCACCGCACATTATGTAACAGAGGGTGGTGTTAGGAAGGTCCGCACCGCACATTATGTAACAGAGGGTGGTGTTAGGAAGGTCCTCACCGCACATTATGAAACAGAGGGTGGTGGAAGGTCCGCACCGCACATTATGTAACAGAGGGTGGTGTTAGGAAGGTCCGCACCGCACATTATGTAACAGAGGGTGGTGTTAGGAAGGTCCGCACCGCACATTATGTAACAGAGGGTGGTGTTAGGAAGGTCTGCACCGCACATTATGTAACAGAGGGTGGTGTTAGGAAGGTCCGCACCGCACATTATGTAACAGAGGGTGGTGTTAGGAAGGTCCGCACCGCACATTATGTAACAGAGGGTGGTGTTAGGAAGGTCCGCACCGCACATTATGTAACAGAGTAACAGAGGGTGGTGTTAGGAAGGTCCGCACCGCACATTATGTAACAGAGGGTGGTGTTAGGAAGGTCCTCACCGCACATTATGAAACAGAGGGTGGTGGAAGGTCCGCACCGCACATTATGTAACAGAGGGTGGCGTTAGGAAGGTCCACACCGCACATTATGTAACAGAGGGTGGTGTTAGGAAGGTCCGCACCCTAACAAGAAGAAGAACGCCTGCACGGGCACTCATCTGTGCCTGGTGTGTTCCTCCACTCCATGATGTTTTTTGGAGGCTACGCCGGACGAGCGTTCGCCCGCCTTCTTTCGGCGTAAGAATTAATTTCACATCAGGGGATCAATGTTGGCATGATACTGTGTGTGTGTGTGTGTGTGTGTGTGTGTGTGTGTGTGTGTGTGTGTAATAATAATAATAATAATAATTAACGGTTTATTAAAAAAGTTCTGCAGCCCGAAGGCTGAAAATATACATTGGACATAAATGACTTATTACATACATTGGTGGTTTAACAAAAGCCTTCATTAGAGAAAGGTAAAGGAACATACAGTGAGCATACAGATTAATGTAGGTGTTGAACAGCAAACTCGTAGTGTAGTAACTCCCTCTCAGATGGTGTTCGGAGGAACTCACGTGTTGTAGTAGTTCCCTCAGATGGTGTTATGAGGGGGCCTCACGTGGTGTAGTAATTCCCTCATAGATGGTGTTATATGAGTGAGGTTTGGTCCCAGTCCTTCCTATCGTAGACGGATTAACACATCGCTGGTTGTTGTTGGGTCTCACGGGCCGTTATCACTGGGTACCTGGGACCTCACTGTGTGAAGGTTAACTTGGGTACGACTGTTACTGTTGAGTTGTTCTCACTGACTTAAGCACTGTTCACCACTGTTCACCTCTGTTTAACACTGGTTCCGTTCCTTTCCTTAATGAAATTGTAACTTCTGGCGAGAACTTGTTGATATTCCGGTGGGGAGGAGGGTTCAGGGGAGGCGGTTGGTATGGGCCAACTTAACAGTTGACTTGGCTGCTCCGAGAGGAGCGCCAGGTACGTCTTGACCCTTCTGTGGTCAAGGATGTAGTGTGTGTGTGTGTGTGTGTGTGTGTGTGTGTGTGTGTGTGTGTGTGTGTGTGTCATGCCAACTTTGAACCTCAATGGGAACTTTTCACTTATGCCTTTGTTTCTTGGAAGTATTATTATATTTCTTATAAACCGTTAATAAAAATTTTTATTAATATAATTTTATTGTTTTTTAAATTTTTGTATATAGATAAATATATACAATTTTCTCTTTATTATAAACAAATAATATATAATACAGATTACTACAGAGGAAGAACATTAAATGAATCAGAGGAAATTAATAGCTTCTTATATAGTATTAGATGAATGACAATTATGACAAATCTTAAATATATTACCTGATTATGTAATATTAATGAGAGGAAGGCATTACAATATTTAACATGGAGATAGAGACGTGTTTACTGTGTCTTCGTCCGATATTCATAAGGAAACTGATCCTTAAGCAGAGTATTCCATGGTATCAAATTACCATATGTTACCCAGCTACAATGTCCTCAGGGCGACATACACACACACTGTCTCTCTCAATACAATTAAAATAGTTTTATAATTCAGAGTAAAGGAACTGCTATAGTGTTTTGGGGCAGCGAATCTTATTGTTAGAATGCCTCTCGGTGTAAAGGGTTGGCCCATAAACATAGCCAGAGATTAGAAATTGAAGGCAGGTCCTATATTCGGGAAAATAAAAATAAAATAAAAATGTCCAATGATTTTTATTGGTGTTAATTACTGGAGACATTTAAAGGATAGACCGTAGCATCATCATCATCATCATCATCATCATCATCAAGAGACATTTAAACACCACGACCTGTAGAGTTCATCACTAGTTTAAATGCCAGATAGAAAAGAAGACCCCAAAAGTGGCATCTAAATTAGGCAACAACAAGCTAAAGAGGAACACATATGGCCATTAATGCCTCTTGTCTCTCACTTGTAAACAGTCTGAGATACCTTAGAGCCATAGAGTCTACTTAATAATGTCTTGCCAATATGAAAATAGACCTAATTGGCCATTAGGATTAGCATAGTATATCTCCAAATATCTCTTGTGTTTTCTGTTATCTAACGAATGCCCTTAGCAGTACGATATCTTCCCGACATTATCTTATCCTCATAAAAACCTCGCTGCCAGGCACACGACCAGCAAGATTTATCCTTTCAGAAACAAAATCTTACGGGCAATGTAAGATCAGAGGATACTCATACTACATATATTTATAACAAAGACGGTAAAAAGGACTGTAACTTATTAATTAGTCATTTTGAGTTAATTACATCTTATTCATACACTCGTATCACAGGTTTTGGGGCTCCGTTAAATACTTTATAAAATGATACGCGAAGGAGAGAAGAAAAAAAAATTGTCGATCATACATACATTCACGCCATATATTTATATATATATATGTATAATTAATTACAAAGTTTCGTAGTTCCTCCCTATAGCCATCTCTCATGACCCTCCTCCTAGACAGTTTGTGATTGGTGTAGAGGAGTCATCACAGACCCCTACTACAGTTAACACGAGGCTTTTTTCTTTACCTTTGTATTTACAGGAGACCTTGATAATATCACTAATGCTATTCCACCTGTGAAATTTAAACTCAATATCAAATTAATTTACTTAACAAAAATATCACCTGGGTTAAGGAGATATATACAGGTAGATCCAAGTCAATGTGGATTTTAGAATTTTGTTTAAGGGCTATTTATATCACACGGTCTACTCTTAACACTCATGAGACACTATTAACGTCTCCTGTACACATGTTAACCTTTAAAAAACACCGAGTCAATTTTAAACCTCTGAAATGACCCTTTAAAAGCATCTACTAGTCACAAGGGAACCAAGAATGGGTTTACCAAGATAATTTATTGAATGAAAACCAAAATAATAACAAATTGTAAGATTCGACACTATTTTGTTGGTGTGATAGTTGAGTGTATATTAATCTTCCCTAATCACATATAATCCTGTTTCGATAATCCCAATCTTGGATGAGTGAGAAACCAATCACCTTGATTTTTGTTGTATTAAATTTCATCACGTAAATCCTAGAAATCTTATAACAGACCATAAGGATATTAACCCTTGGATTCTCTACTCAAGAATCCCTTCCTGATCTCATATGACCAAATGGCTGGATAAATAAATACAGGCTACCTGAACCCTGGATAAACCAGTAATAAACATCTACCTATACCGACCTTATCCAAGTTACCAGCTGGTCTTCTTGACTCTGGATAGCTAAATTTAGTATTCCTAGAATGAGGTTGATGACGGATATATCCAGAGTGTCCTTGGATAACACATCAGTTGCCTATCTAGAGACAAGATAAGAACGATGGATGATTTTGTACAGAGAAGGATATATGTACTACCTAGAAGGAGCTGTCAATGACTCTCCATCTTAGTATATCGATGGATTTATCTCATAAGATCCTGGATAACATGCCCTAGGATACCTGAACCTATATAACTAGCACCTGAATACCTGGATATTTAAGAATCTGAATACCTGGGCAGACTCACCAACTCCACAACCTGACGATGGGTAAAAGTATTAGGAAACTGCGATAACTTAAGGTAACCCATTACTTTAGCCACCTGGACCCTGGAGCTAATGAAGGATACGTCTAGGATAATCTTGGATAAAGGGAGGAACTGGCACAAACAAAATAAGAAGACACCTGAGACTGATGACAGGGGGAGGGGGGAGATAGGGTGGGGGAGGGGGGAGATGGGGTGGGGGAGGGGGGAGATGGGGTGGGGGAGGGGGTTCTTGCCATGATTGGGTTGGGGAAGATGGAGGGGAGGGGTAAGAGTGGGTCGTTTTGGAGGGGTCATGGGAGAGGGGGAGTGGTCACCATGGAAGAGGTGGGGAGATATGGAAGAGGTGGGGAAGAGGAAGGGGAGGAGGCCATGACGGGGAAATAGGGAAGGGGAGGGGGGGGGGAGGGGGGAGGGAGTGGCGACCCCTCTTATATAAATACACATAAATTATACTAAAAAAAGAACGTGGCAATGTACAAGAAGACTCGTTCACACTGGTTGAGAACGTAGTCGTGGTAGGTTAGCAGCGGCGGCGTTCCTGGGATGAGTTGCTTCCGGAGAGTTTGAGGTGGCGTTCACAAATCGTCCTGGAACGTGAGAGGTTACGTGCCCGTAATATTTGGGAACGTAATATATGAGTTCCCATTTTCAGAGGGGAATATTTAATCAAGGATTTCATAATTATTCGAGAACGTGTAAGTTACGTATCCATTTCTTTCTTATTCGGGGGGGGGGGGGGGGGAGATCGATTACTTTCCAAGGTGCTCGAGAACGTGACACTAGACGTTCCCGGCGTTCAAGAGCAAGAGTTTGTAGAACGTCCTGTTGCTTAGTTGATCAACACTGATGACGTCACGCCAAGAGCTGTAGACAAAAAAGTATACTTAATCAATTTCTCTCGTTTCTACTCTTTTCTCTCCTCTATTTCTCTAATGACTATGACTGTCACACATTCTCTCTCTCTCTCTCTCTCTCTCTCTCTCTCTCTCTCTCTCTCTCTCTCTCTCTCTCTCTCTCTCTAGACTCTCTCTCTCTCTCTCTCTCTCTCTCTCTCTCTCTAAGAACTGAATTGTGACCATCATTGAATTCTTTCCTCTCTCTCTCTCTCTCTCTCTCTCTCTCTCTCTCTCTCTTCCATGGCAGGGAGAGAAGACTTTAATCCACTATCTTAATGTCCCTCTCTCTCTCCCTTTAGCTCCTTCTCACTCTCTGTGTCTCTCAGTCTTTCTCTCTCTCTCTCTCTCTCTCTCAACAAAAGAGTCTGTTTTTGGCATGTATAGAGAGAAGGAGATCATTATTATCACACTTCCTTACTCTCCTTTTCTATGATTATTCACGATTTCTCCTCCTCCTCCTGTTCTTCCTTCATAGTGTTGTTATGTATACCACTATGCATGCATATATGTATAAACATTTTCAAACACCTTTTTTTTTCTTCTTCCATAGACCACAAACTACTACGAGACACTAATCTTTCATTATTTTCTATTTACTGAGTTTTTTATCGTTTTGTTTCTCGTCTTAAATTTGTTTCCAAGATTGTAAAAAAAAAAAAAATATATTCTTTGGTTCTCCTCTGGTCATCAATATTTTTATTTCTTTTTATTTCATTCCTTTGTGATTTTTTGTTTTGTTTATATATCGTTATAAACATTATCTTCCCTTTCCCTCAACCTCTCCTCCTGGATGTTCGTAAGTAGAAAGTAATGTCCGTAATGAGAATGATGTTCGTAAGTAGAAAGTAATGTCCGTAATGAGAATGATGTTCGTAAGTAGAAAGTAAGGTCCGTAATGAGAATGATGTTCGTAAGTAGAAAGTAATGTCCGTAATGAGAATGATGTTCGTAAGTAGAAAGTAATGTTCGTAATGAGAATGATGTTCGTAAGTAGAAAGTAATGTCCGTAATGAGAATGATGTTCGTAAGTAGAAAGTAATGTCCGTAATGAGAATGATGTTCGTAAGTAGAAAGTAATGTCCTGAACTGAAAAATTGTGTCTGTAACTGTTAAGAATATGTTAAGAGTTCTTGACAGTGATGACCGTAACTGGGAAGGTGTGTACATAACTTAAGTGTCTGTTAAAGGTCTGGGAAAATGGTGTCAGTGATGTCTGTGATTGGAAACTGACGTCAGTAAACAAGATGCCCCTACACCGTGTCTCTGGGGGAGAGTGAGGGGTAGTGGGGGAAAGGGGGGGGGTCAGTGGAGAAGAGTAAAGGGTAGTGAGGGGGGGTACGTGGAGGAGAGTGAGGGGTCGTAAGGGGGTGTATGATACCCGTGGATGATGTGAGACGTGTCCCACTGTTCACGTCTCGTCGTCCATCATATCATCCATAGTCCAGTGTCCACCTGGATGATTGAGCAGACCCAAGTTTGTGTTCTCCATGTTGAAAAGGAAACAACACAATAATGGGAGGTCCGGGCTGCCGAGTGTTGTTTTTCCCTAGCGATGGGTGGTGTGAGTTGATAGGGTCGAATCGTCCTTTTCTTGGATATAAAATAGTTTGTATTTGTAAGATCCAAGCGAGATGATTCGTTTATTTGTTCTTGAATTAGAGGCTTTACCCTCGCCTCTTGAGCTGGTTGGTGTGTTCTTCACGTATCGTAAGCGACTGTCTGGAGGTGGTGGGGGTCAGCGGTCACAGTGGTAGTTGTGGTGGTGCTCGCTGATGCCTCCGTAGAACGAAGATCCTATTACGGAAGGCGACTTGGCGGAGGAGGTTATGGGCGTGGTGATCGCCTCGCCAGGAGAGTAATAAGATGAAGTGTAGTTCTTGCGTCAGCAATTGTAGTGGTGGTAGTTATGGTAGTGTTAGGGGTGGAAGGTCTCGTCGCCGCCTCCGTAAAGCGAGGAGATCCCACGGAAGGGGACTACTCAGAGGTGACACAGGAGCGTCAGCGATCCTGGTGGTGGTGGTGGTGGAGGGGGTCGCCGCCACCGCCGCCGTAGAGCGAGGATCATACAGGAGGAAGGAGTTTGTCCTCGTCCTCCTCACGGATGGGTATGGTGGAGTGGTTGTAGAGGCCTTGAGCCATCAGCTGCAGTGCCAGCGGGTTGGCTTGACCCTTCGCCTGCTGGGAGAGGGTCATAAACTTGATCAGAGGTAGGCATGAGGCCTACTGACTACTGACAATGGTAATGGTGTATGGGTCGAGAGATTCAACACGCCAGGCAAGCGGCTCTCATCGCTCTAGTGCTGGCTCAGGTCCTCACTCTCAGAGACTCGTACACTAAACACTTTCCCCCATAAGACAAACATTCAGTTACGGTAAAGTCTCAGGACAAGACGCCTTATTGTGGCTGTCATCATCTTTCTGTCAACATAAGTCAGGGGAAAGATCTAACATACGAATCTCTCAGCGTCAGAACTCTATGGCAAAATGTTCATATGAATGGCAATTTGAGTAAGCAAACACTTATATGGATTTGTTCACCTTAAGAAGAAAAATTATCCCTTAAACCAACACCGAAGAAAAGAATCCATCAATTCCATATAAATATCAAAACTGCTTTTATTTATACATCAAAAATGCCTCTGGATATAAACAGAAAACCAAAAAAATTGACAGACAAAAAATCACAAACGAGATTTCACCTTTTTTATCTTGGCGCGTTTGTTTTGGAACCAAATCTTGATCTGGCTTTCGTTGAGTCCGAGATCCCTGGCCAGGTCCTGCCGCCGCTTCTCCGTCAGGTACCTGTAGGAGGGAGATATAACCTCAGCAACACAACCACCTCTCCCCGCCTCCCTTACAACTAATATATAGACTATCAGATCACGAAACTTTTTTGTATATATATTTTTTTATTATTTATTTATCAAGGTAGTTTTAACACAAGCTTTTACGGTACAAACTCAACACACTGACTCTATATTATACACTTTACGACTCCTTAAAACCTTTGCTATACAGCGTCGACACACAAAGCTTCTACAATCTACATACGACTAATTTTTCATACATTCGCTATACTTCCTACGCGTATAAACACTATTTTATGGTATAACTCATTCATACTCCGAACATGTTATATACATTTCTCTCCCACGGCGTACAGTATATTGTCATCAACAGTCCTCACTTACATTTTGAAATATATAACCTAACCTAACCAAACCACCTGCCAGAAAGACAATCCCAATGCTTCCATCCTGTCTATATCCTGCTTTAAAATCATCCTGAAATAAAGGAGTTGTGCCTGAGGGAGAGGTAAATATCCTTATTCTAACAGGAATGAATCCAATTAACGCGATAGTCTCATAAGGGAATTTAGGAACGTGCATACTGCTCTCTCTCTCTCTCTCTCTCTCTCTCTCTCTCTCTCTCTCTCTCTCTCTCTCTCTCTCTCTCTCTGTTCCTTCCACCCTTCCCTCCTTCCTTATACCTTCCATTTTCCACCTCTTCTTTTCTTCAATCCTTATGTCGTTCCTTTCTTCCTTTCCTCCCTCCTTCTTTCCCTCCTTCCTTCCTTCCTTCCTTACCTATTCTCCTGGAACTCCTTCTTGAGTCTGGCCAGCTGGTCAGAGGTGAAGGCCGTCCTGGGCCGCTTCTCGTCCTTCTTATCTCTCTTCTTGATGCGCCTCGTCCTGGGACCTGTGGGAGAACCAAAGAGAACCAGAGGTCAGGTCTGAAAGAACCATTGGGAGAACCAAGTCGGGTAATCTATCTAGGCTAACTGGAGAGAACTAGGTCAGGTTTGTATGGAGAATGAACAGGGAGAGCTTTTATATATATATGAAATCCTGGGAAAGAACGATACCAGGGAGAACTGAGTCACTTCTGTGGCTGGGAGAACCAGAGAGAACCAGATTAATTGTTTTCCTTTTCTAGATGTGGATAGTGACTTCCGTGAGGGAGATAATAACATGTGTAACACCTGTTCTACTCCCCACCACACACACACACACACACACACACACACACACACACACACACACACACACACACACACACACTGGTGAAGAGATAACCTCCATCAAAATAATTACTACACTAACAACTCCATAAAAACAACACGGTAATATAATAAGTTCGTAAGATAACAACATTTTTTTTTATAGAGAGAGAAAATTAATTCTTGAGTGTGTGTAAAAAAGATCACTTAAGATTAACTCTCCATAAGGCTAGCGGCGGTAAGACAGTGCTCCAACTAGGTTCTCTCCGACCCTGTGAGGAAGACCAGCCGAAAAACAAAGATCTTAATATATTTAAAAAAGTAATTAAAAGTAATATATGGTCATTAACTGATACTTATCATAGTCCAAGTTATCACTGTTACAACACTTGAGCGAGAGAGAGAGAGAGAGAGAGAGAGAGAGAGAGAGAGAGAGAGAGAGAGAGAGAGATATTGGCATAAACTTACATTCATTTATATACACAAACTAAGTATATACATTTTCTTCGTCTCATCTTGTTCACCAGTAAGACGTAATCTTTATATATCATAAATATGGGTTATTACTACACTAATGACCATTATTAGCTGGGTTATACATCTCCATTGGCTTGATCAAGTGATTGTCCCTAGCACTAACTATAACCCAACGAGCCTCATACGTCTCCAAGCTGATTGGCTGAGGATCAAGGTGGCTGCTGTTATGTGAGGTGACTTGTACAGCAAGACAGTGCTTATCCAGGGTCTGGCTACACTGTCTTCCCTACTGTGTGTGTGTGTGTGTGTGTGTGTGTGTAATAATAATAATAATAATAATAATAATTAACGGTTTATTGAAAGAGCTTGGCAGCCAGAAGGCTGAAAATATACAGTTACATATTGGGGAATGGGTTACGAATTACAAATAATATACAAGTAACATAAGTGACACAAATAAGACATATAATAACTTAGATGGGGAAAAGCTCAAACTACAGTTCAATTCAACGTAGTGACAGTGTTACAGTATTACAAGTTATTGATAATTTTTACAATGGTTGGGACTGGGCTGTTCTTATAGCGATCAGTTCGTGCACGTATGGGCTGGATGCGGTTGTGGTGTCGAACAGCAATTCTCGGACAAGGGACCTCGGGTGGTAGTAGGAGCCGGTGTCGGGGATGGTGTAGAAGCTTCTTACCAAATTTGCAGATGAGGTCGTGGTGATGGTCAGTGAGAGTCGAAAGGGTCAGTGTGTTGAGCGCTTCTTGATATGTGGAGTAGGAGGAGGAGAGAATAATCTTGCATGCCCTCTTTTGCACTTTTTCTAGGTGTTTACGTTGTGTGGCATTTAGGGAGGAAGACCAGGTGGGGGAGGCATAGGTGAGCTTGGGAAGTATGAATGTTGTGTAAACACTGAGGAGCTCGTGTGCAGGAACTCCGAGGGACTTGAGTCGGCGGAGGAGGTGGAGACGGAAACTGGAGGATTTGTGTGTGTGTGTGTGTGTGTGTGTGTGTGTTTTATCATCGCCATCCTCAGTCATCGCCACCAGTCATCACCACCACCACTGGTCGTCACCACCACCAGTCATCATCGCCACCAATCATCATTACCAATCATCATCTCTACCAGTCATCACTACCACCAGTCATCATTACCAATCATCATCTCTACCAGTCATCACCACTACCATTCATAACCACCACCAGTCATCATCATCATCAGTCATCACCATCAGTCATCATCATCACTATGTATTGGACTCTGAACCCATTCGCTATACTGCATGTGTGTATGTGAGTATTAGATATCCACACAAAATCTGTCTCCCTGTCTATCTATCAAACGATCTAACTGTCAGTCTGTTTATCTAACACTCCAACTGTTTTACTGTCAATCAAAACTCTCGATCTATCACTGTCTATCTGTCTAATCCTTCATCACACACATCTATCTTCTCCCACTCCACCTAGAGACAGATGCTGCCTCTTTTACCAACATCATGAGCGATAGATACCCTCCCCCCCCCCCTTGTTATCATTTACATCTGTGGTAGTGTGATCAAGATAACACCGGCCCGGCTGTCACCACCCACGGGGCCTCAGGTTATCCCTCCTCTGCATCTCAACCCGACAGTATTTATTATTTCCGGTTTATGGTAATGAGGTTATTCATTATCTAACGCTGTGGAGGGTCGATGTATCTCTCACACCATCATGCGGCTGTGGTGTGGTGTGGTGGGCAGGTGTGGTAGTGATGTGATGTGGTGTGGTGTGGTGGGTGTGGTGTGGTAGTGGAAGGTGTGGTGTGATAGTGGTAGTGGTGTGGTGTGGTAGTGATGTGGTGGACAGGTGTGGTAGTGTGGTGTGGTGTGGTGTGGTAGTGATGTGGTGGACAGTTGTGGTAGTGTGGTGTTATAGGGTGGACAGGTGTGGAAGTGTGGTGATAATTTATTTCTTTTTAGTTTTGCCTCTTACAGCGGCTAGTTTACTGTGCACCCCATATTAATCCTGTGAGAGGTAGCGCAAAAGGATTACAGCGTAGAGTTCACTAACCGCAGTGGTCAGGATATTGTGGCATTGAATGTTACAGAGTATTTCAAATAAATTCTTTGTTTAGTTCTATACATAGAGGGTAATTTATTCGCAACTGCGTGAGGACAGGAGTGTGAGGCAGTATGTCAGGCCGCACACTTTGTTATTCACATTTACGTGAGAAGTATTCAAGCACATTGTGTGTTTGGTTCCATACAGGGGAACTGGTATAGCTATTGAGTGCAAAAAAGTGGCTACAATCTTAATATGTCGGCTATCTTGCCATAAGAGATGAAGTGTTGTGCCATTTCACACACAGTGTGCTTGGACCTGTCCCTAAAAGGTTCTATTTTCACACAGTCGAGGACGTAGTGTTCAAGTGTGTGGCCATATGTCTGGCCACACACTTTACATTTAGTTTTGTTCACATCTGCTTGAGGGACATACTGCCAGAGGTACTTATATCCTAACCTTAGTCTAGCTGTTACAACTTTTTGTAATCTAGTGATCTTGTTACTTGCTCCATATACATGTTTCACTTGATACATCTCATTATGGTAAACGGTGGATTGACTGGTGCCTGTTTGCACTTGTCTGCTTGCGTCAAATTCATCAATAAGTTCCTAAGGGTTCTTTTTGACAGACCGTGAGTTTGGCGATGGTATCAACTCTGTCATGTTCTTTGAGGCCTATGTGTGAGGGGATCTACAACAGTTTGACCTTGACACCCCGGTCAACAAGGTACGCGTATTTATGTCTGGCTTCAGAGACAAGAGCGTGGCAACTTAAGTTGAGGATAGAGAGTCAGTGATGATGAGACTGTCAGTGACAGTAATTTCGATAAATTTAATAACTGTGAGTATGGCAACTCATTCAGATTGTAGAGGGGATTACAAGTTGTTAATTCTAACTCCTTTCTCAATTGTATTAAGTCACAACAATAGCATTTCCAGCCCCCCCACAGGCGGTGTTAAGAGATCCATCAGTGTAGATGGTCTGTGTGATATTATCATCAGTCTGTAGAGTGTGTATGTGTTCAAGAGCTCTCACTTTGGCAGTGTGTTGGAGATAAATACTTTGTATAATTAATCTTTTAGGCGGATACGTCGGTATTGTGATATCGAAGGGAACTGTCCGCCAGGGGGGGAAGGAAGCGCTGTTGTGTCTCAACTTTGTACAGGTGGTCTAGTCCAAACATCTTCATTTGTGGACAGGTGTGGTAGTGTGGTGTGGTGGACAGGTGTGGTAGTGTGGTGTGGTGGACAGGTGTAGTAGTGTGGTGGACAGGTGTGGTAGTGTGGTGTGATGGACAGGTGTGGTAGTGTGGTGGACAGGTGTGGTGGACAAGTGTGGTAGGGTGGTGTGGTGGACAGGTGTGGTAGTGTGGTGGACAGGTGTGGTAGTGTGGTGTGGTGGACAGGTGTGGTAGTGTGGTGGACAGGTGTGGTGGACAGATGTGATTGTGTAGTGTGGAGGACAGGTGTGGTAGTGTGGTGTGATGAACAGGTGTGGTTGTGTCGTAGTGTGGTGTGGTGGACAGGTGTGGTAGTGTGGTGTGGTGGACAGGTGTGGTTGTGTGGTATTGTGGTGTGGTGGACAGGTGTGGTAGTGTGGTGTGGTAGACAGGTGTGGAAGTGTGTTGGAGTGTGATGACGGTGATGGCGCTGGTGGAAGTGAGGAGAAGAAGGAGGGAGACTGGTGGCAGCAGGTGTTGTTGTGATGGATGGTAACAGCGATGATGGCGGTAGTATTGAAAGAAGGTGGATGTATTCTACTGTACACATATATACGTATACATATCTTACTATTGATACATATATAGTTAGTTATTTAGTTAATATATTGACAAAAGAATCATTCATTAGAAATAACAAAATACGTGATATGACCAAATACATACATACATACATGCATAGAGCAAAATAATACATACCCTCTCCCACCCGCCCACCCACCCACTTACAATCAGCTGTCATAACTCTCCCAATTCCGGCGGCAGAACGGAACTTAATTCATTATTAGAATACAGGAAACGCGAATCGCTCCTAAATGTCACCTGAGAATAGTGACTCTGAATGGTGTACCGGGGTGCTGCTCGTGGGTGGGATGACAAGAATGAGTCTACCTACGTGGTTTATGAGGGAGATGTGGCCATAACGTTGGTAAAGAGACTCAATCGTTGGCAGGCGGACGCGGAACACAAGGAGCGGAGGGAGGAACAGTAGCGGTAGAGCCCAGAAGCGGCGGAAGCAAACACCTGTCACTCAGTAGGTGGTATTGGGAGTAAGCTAATTGAGGTTTGCAATAAGTTTAAGGGTTATTTTGTGGTGGGAAATAATTACACACACACACACACACACACACACACACACACACACACACACACACACACACACACACACACACACACACCAGTATAATCCGGATGGTCTCAATATTATTCGCTTTTATCCGGGTTATAAATCTTGACCTTAATTGTTCAGGTTGTTAGTGTAAATACTGTGTTAATTTAAGTGATAAATAAATGTAACGATCAAACATCCTGATGCTGTTATGACCAGACCCAACAATGACAATAGAGGTAATATTTACACATCCTCCGATAAAGTAACGTCTCTTTTGTCATTTAATTGGATCATTTACTCATTAATTTATTTATTTATTATGCATAAGAGCCTCTTCCTGTTCTCATCATCCTTCCTCTTTGCGGTTACTGCTACTGGGTTACGCCGGGATGACGGTAGTTGTTCAAGCGTTGGCCAGAGAACCCGATGATGATCTTAACTATTGTCAGATGTTCAAGGATGGAACCCAGTCTCCCGGGAATCAAACCCAGGGCCTCTCACTTATGATACTAAAACCTTACCACTGAGCTATGGAATCAGTTTGTTGTATATATATAAAGGAGGGAGGAGAGATATTAATTCAGTGGCGGTGTGCGTGAATGGGTGGACAGCATGGCGCCTTGTTATATAAAAGAAGTCACCCAAGAGAACAAATGAAAGTGATTGATGGGAGAACATGAACTTATATTTATAGTATATATATATAGTGTGTGTATGTGTGTGTGTGTGTGTGTGTGTGTGTGTGTGTGTGTGTGTTTTCTTAAGTTTTACAAATTCAGAAACAACTTGTCCACAAGAACAATCACAGACACAGTCATCTGAAAATGATAAGAGCCAACAAGATATTGAATCCCCGGAACCGCTTAGATGCAAAGTTTATTACGGCAAATGTTCAAACTATTAATTTTTTTGGGCGAGTGGTGATGTGTTACAGAGGTGGCGTGATCACCGGAGCGTTAGGGGAGAGAATACCTCTTGGTCCACAGTATAATAATAAGTGCAGGAAACACCTTATTTTATTACCAGATACTTATCTATTCCGCATGTAAATTATTTTGCATTTGCAGCATATTATGACCCGGGAACTGACAAGACTTGTTAAGTGACGTGGGGGAGGAGGAGGTAGTTGAGGAGATTGTGGAGAACGAATTTTGATAAAACTCTGCTATTAATCACCAAAAGGATAATTAGCATAAGTAATGAAGACATTATGCAAAAAGACGCGGCAGTGTCCCCAGGGTGACGGCTGGTCTCCTCTAGTGGTCCCTGATCTGTGTGGGGCGTTAAGGCTCTTCTATTGTGTGGGGGATTACTTACTACTGTAATATGCGTAGAAAGAGGGAGAGTGAGACGATGGCCAGGCTTGATGAGTGGGTGTCTTAGGGGACATGAACGGGATGATAGACAGAATGAGTGAATATTATAGAGGTACAGAGACGAACTAACGTACACAAACACGACACAGGAAAACAAACAACCTTAGCAAGGTCGCCCTCGTCCTACACATATACACACCACTCGTCTTCTCCACAGTTTGAGAGTTGATGGAAAATTCCCACCCACACACTCACACAGCCACACACCCACACCCTCACCTGTCCGTCATCAGTCCCGCCAGTGTTTGTGTGAGAGCAAATAACAAGAAGTCATTATCATCTCGACGAACATGACAGCTGTGAGTGACAGGTCAAGTGCAGTGGCGAAAGTGAGTGAGAGAGAGTGACGCTGGCCAAGGTATAGCGGCGGTGTGGGTGGTGTTGACGCCCTAACAATAATATAACAAAAGCATCTCTTATAATTGAAGCATTGGAAGCCTTTTAGATGAGTTGCTGTGCCATAAAGAAATGCATTTAGAACCTTCTGTAAATTCTTGGATCCCTTTTAGGTAAGGTGTTGGGCCGTAAGGGATATATTTTGAATCTATTATGAATTAATCCCGGCTTCAGTTCATATTGTAGATGGGCAACGTGTTAAGTTTTGAGGACAAGAACGAGAAGAAGGTGGTTTCGTGAGCATTGTATTTTACGAGATATTGTACTCAAGTAACAATTTTTACAACGTAGATGTGGAAGACGGAGCATTTAGTAGAGTTTCCCATTCATGCTGTCCTCATTTTCTGTTGCTACACATCCCCTTCTACCAGGACTGAAGTTAGTTCCTTTGACGTAGTTCCGTACTATTTATTACTTGTTCCCACTTCCCTATTATTAATTACTCCCAGTTCCCTTTTACTTCATAGTACTAGTTCCCTATTGTTACTTATTTCCAGTTCACGTATTGTTACTTAATGATTCTCAGTTCCTAGTTATCAGCTCTGAGTCGGGTGTTCGCTTAAGGTCAGGTTGTCAAGATGCGTCAAGCTGATGGAGTGGACTCAAGCTCTCCCTTGCTCGTGTAAACAAACGTTGGTTGTAATGGACTAATGGAAGAAACGTTTGTAAGTAAGAAGTTCGTCGTGTAGAAGCTGTAAGGGGCTGAATTTTGATGATTTAAGTGTGCTGATGTTTATGGTTTGTATATATAAATGTATACCCCCCTCCCCCCCCCCCACCCCCCCCCCCCCCCACACACACCACAACACGCACAACCTATCCTTTCTCCTCCTCCCCCCCCCCCCCCCCCCCAGACACACACAGACACAGACAAAGAGAGACATATCAGGTGGGGAGAGCCGTGGCGGGAGTGACACACACACACAATGGTGGCCGTGGAGGTAGAAAGTCTCCCCACAGGACCAACGTGTCGCACTCTGACCACCTGATATATTGTTGGATCAAAACAACATGTTCTCGGATTTTCAGCTGATGGTGACGTCACGGCGTCACCTGGGTCCAAGCGCTGTTGCCTATTTTATCTGTTTTCTTTGTTATTTATTTATCATTTCCTATTCACTTTATTTTTCTATTACTAGTACTGAATTATATGATATTTTGTTATGCTTCTGGTATCTTGTTATTCATTTTCCTATTAGTTTTACTTCAAATTTATTTACCTTCATTATGTTTCACAATATGACAGAATGTAAAAACTTTAAGATGATTTCAAGCTGATAGTAATGAATGATATCAGTCCACCTTTGCCGCTTACTTCTCCTCCTCATGTTATTTCTTCCTCTTTTTTCACCTATTCATTTTCACCTTCGTCCTCCTCTTCCTCGTCCTCCTTCAATCATTTGTCCCCATTCTTATCCATTAATATCCTTCGTGTTATCTTCCTTCTCCTTTATCTTCTTTCTTCTTCATCTTTCTTTATCTCCTCATCTTCCTCGTCCACTTCCCTCCTCTATCTCCCCTAATTCTTCTTCACTCTCCTTTCTCTTCCTCCTATTCCTCCATCCCCCCCCCTCCTCCTTCCCCTCTTCCACCTGCTTCCTCCTCCCTCTCTCCCTTCTCTTCTCAGTGACTTTTCTAAGGTAAGTGTATCAGAGTTTACGATTGGGAGAGTATCAGGGGAAACTGTATACCCACGGGCGCTAGTCGACAGTCATTTGTCTAGAGTCGTTGGAGTATGTTTTGACAGTAGTTAATGTAGCGCCATAACTCAACGTGCTTAACGAGCGGATCTTCGCCGTTTAATGACTGGTGTCCTCCTCGCTGATGAACGATAGGTGGTTCATCATTGGTGAACGAGGATTTTATTGTCGGTTAACGAAGGGAATTGTGCAGCTGATATGTAAGGGGTTGGGAGTTGATTTCCTTGTCATTGGTTAACGAATATATTACTGCTGGTTAACGAACAGTTGGTAGCTAGTTAATGAATATATAATTGCGAGTTAAAGAACATATAAGTTTCAACATTAAACGAGCAGATTAATGTGGACAATGAAGACTCTATTCCTTGTTTGGGTAGGTTAGGTTAGGTTAGGTTAGGTTAGGTTAGTAATTACATATTGACAATGGTTAACTAACAGATTATTACTGGTTAATAAACAAATTACCGCGGTTAATAAATGAATTACCACTGATTAACGTATAGATAGATAATAGTTAAAGGAAAATTATTAATAGTTAACGAATAAACCATCACTCACTCACTTACTCACTCACTCACTCACTCACTCACTCAGATAATTTTGTCGTTATATGTTTTGACCAGCCAAAGTTGATGTGGTTTATGAGTGACTCTGGACCTTGTTTTAGTACCGCAATACTGTTATTATTATTATTATTATTATTATTATTATTATTATTATTATTATTATTATTATTGTTGTTGTTGTTGTTGTTGTTGTTACGTGGTCTGCCCCAACACACACCCCTACTTACGAAAGTCCTCCACTTGGCCCGGAATAACAGCCAGCGGTCCTCGGGCGGTGGACAAACCCAACTCTCTGCCCTTCTACATCATTCTGTTGCCCACAAAAACTACCTCCATTAATAAGCTTCTAATTTATGGTGCAACATCTTGACGCCACATTCACCGCGCCACAACACCTCTGTATCATCGATTTATGGCGTCGAATCTTCACGCTACAGTTAAGGAATTCGCCTCAACGCCACAATGCTACTCGCTTGGCAATTTATGGCACAGGGAACCTGAGGCTATACGGTCACAACGCCACAATAGCACAATCATCAATTTATGGCGTAGGATCTTGATGTCACAGTCTCTGCGCCACAACTCCTTCATCGCTAAGTTATGGCACAAGGACCTGACGCCACAACATCGCAATCATCATTTCATGGCACTGGATTAGGAAGTCATAGTCTTCGCTCCACAAGGTCTTTTCCCTCAATTTATGGTGCTGGGTTTTAACGTCATAATGAAGGAGTCATCACAGCGCCATGATTAATTTATAGCGCAGCACCCTGACGTCACAATGAATGTATCGCAAGAACGCCACTGTCAGCAATTTATGGCGCAGAATCTTGACGCCGCAATCTAGGAATCACCACAGCGCCACAATCATCACGACCCTGACGCCACAGTCACCCAGGGGAGCAGAACCATTTCGGCAGCATCATTAATTCATGGCGCAGGATAGTCTGAAGGCACAGTCACAGCACCACAACACCTTTAGTTCCAATCACTATGTGTCATATGTGTGAGCACGGGCGAGTGAAGTCAACACACACACACACACACACACACACACACACACACACTGTACCTGTAAACAAGGCATGACTTGATTGATACCACACCTGCTAGCTACCTTATAGTATTTGTTGACCCCTGGAGATGGCGGTGAGATCTACGCTATCGGATAGTACCAAGGTCTTCGTCTAACTGAACGTATCACTGTCGGAAGGCGTTTTGTTAGAGTGGCTAAAAATCATCGTTAAATCTTTCCTTTTACATCATAGAGTTTGGCATCTTTGTGAGTCCTGTTTAGTATGAGTGGACGTTAATGAGGTGGTAAGTTCTGTGTTTACCCTCACTCACCACCATGTTTATATACAGGTTGAGAATGATTGAGAGACATGAGAGGCAGTTGAGAGACATGAGAGGCAGCTGAGAGACATGAGAGATGAGAGGCAGTTGAGAAATATGAAGAATGACAAGCAGTTGAAGGACCTGAACTAATCTAACCTAAACTAACCTAAACTAAACTGACTTACTAAGGCGTTAAGTTGAATTAGTTACATAAGGGGGAAAAAGAGTGAGGATCTGCCACACTTGTAGGAAATTGGTATGGTTGATCTTAGCTTGAGTCTTTGCCTGATTATGTTTTATTACAGTGAAGCCTCAAATTAGCGGCCTATATGGGGAGGAATATCCGTTATATCGAGGGTCCGTTAGATGTGAAACCTACATCTAAGAAGAGAGAATCAACAGAAGGGTAAAGGAAGGGAGGAAAGGGTTAAGTAGAAGCACTGGGATGGAATAGGCCTATCCATGTGGTGAAACAGGCCTATAGGTGCTCAGAACCCGGGGTGACGGTAATTACTACGGATGAGTGATTACCTGCAGGAAACTCAAAGGTGATTTGTAAAGTAATTTGTGGATAATAAAGGATAAGGATAATGTAGAACACCCAGGGATAAAGTGACAGCCGGGTAGCGTGCCAGTGAGAGAGAGAGAGAGAGAGAGAGAGAATCATGAATATATACAGAGAAAACAAGAGAGAAAGAAAGAAAGCGAGGAATAAAGAGAGCAACAGAGAAAGAGAGAGAAAAGAGTAAAACAATGAAACACACAGAAAGACACTTAAACAAAAACAAAAACATAAAGAAAACTAAAGAAGACAGAGGTTGATAAAGAGAAAATGAAACAAAAATAAATATATAAAAAACAGACAGACAGACAGGCAGAAGAGGCTGGAAACTGGACAGATGTCGTGACGAGCGGGAACAATCGTAATAGATTCGTCAAGCAGGAGGATAATAATATAATATTTTCTGGGCCAAGGAATCAGTCTATACATTATGTTGGCTCGGAGATGATAGTTCAGTGGCTGATGTTAATAATGAGCCGCTTATTGGCTGATAGATTCGCTGTAAACGAATCCTAAAACGAGAATTGGTATTGTGTTATTGAGCTGTAGAATTATTGTACAGATTTAACAAACGAGCATTGAGATCTAATACCTTATTTGATTGTATTTTGAAAGATTGGACTATGAATTATGAATGCATGTGTAATAATCAGAGATGCCACCACTACCGAACCTGCTCCACGACCTTGAGGACGGGTGTTGGGGGGAACATTGTTTGTGGTGAATGTTATCCCAAGTTAGCACCATGATTAGTGTTGTTAAATCGACTGTTACTGTACAAGAAAATTAAAATAAAGTATTCATACATAATCTTTATAAAAATGAAGTTGTTATAAAGCTAATACGAGGCCTGATCCGCGTGTGTGTGTGTGTGTGTGTGTTCCAATGACGGTGTCTCTTAGGTTGCACACCATAGCGGTTTAATATTCATGTATGGAGGAGAACTAGATGTTACACACCGTTCAGTTGTGTAAGAGAATTCCGTCGACAACCCCTGGGAATATGGATTACGTCGATTGAATTCTTTTGCAACTAATCGTCATGTGACATCTGGCATCTGGCCTTCCGTACATGAATATTTTAAGTCAATCTTTCTTCTAGTTTTTTTTATTTATCTCCCATCTTTGTTGATTTGGTATAATTCCTTCACCAGAAAAATAAGAATATCAATTTTTTTCTTATGGCGGGCGACCTATGAAACAACACACCCAAAATATTGAGATAGTTTCAAGACTTTTACTTACGAAGGTCATCCCTAACATTGTACTGTGAGTTCATTTATAGATAAGAGGTAGTTAATAGTATGCAGTTACCTGGCTATTATAAAGGTACTAATCACACTGCAATATATTACCTGTGACACCTTAATCCGTCTTTTATTCTATTTATCTCCGTGAGTTAAAGAGTATGATTGATAACCCAGTGGCTTTTGTCTGTAGTGTTGCTATCACCTGTGTATCGCTCGCCAGGTATATCGGGCTGTCAGGTGATTTTAAATGTAAATTGTGAGAAGAAGGGGGAGGTTAGCGGAAGAAGACCGGTTCACTGTGTGTGTGTGTGTGTGACAGAGAGAGAGAGAGAGAGAGACTGCGGCTGATACGGACAAAGAGATAAAGATGTTAATAGTAAGAGATAAAAGCAGACAGAAAGAGAGAGAGAGAGAGATAAAGCTATGTATAGTGAGATCTATGGATACTTCTAGAGAGAAAGGGACAGACAGGCATACAGACAGATCTCCAATCCTATACTTTCAAAAATTCAATGATCAGAACACCGATTCTCAGAAGCTCCTACATAAGGTATTTTTTCCCCCTTGACTGGTGACAAGACCACACCGTCACTACCAAGTCTCAAAGTGGTTCAGACGACCGTGACTTAGGCACAGTGACGGTGTGTCGAGTCCGAAGCATTTGACACAAGGTTTAAGAGTAGCCAGAGATGGGGGCTTTATGGTAACACTTCATGACAACGCTTTTGACAACGCCGTTTTAATCAGTTACAGATATGCTCCGTCGACGCTGATATCAACAAGCATTCACTCCATAAGATTCCTGACGTCCCTTACTGCAGGCTGCATTTTTTACCCTAAAATACAGCGCTCGACGTGTTTCTTTTCGGTATTTATTTAGAAGTTCCCTAAACAGTGGGCCTCAAACACTCCTGGTACTTATTGACTTCTCTAAAGCGCCAGGCGTCGTCTTCTTCGCCAGGGTGAGACGACGAGCTGTGCGACAGGCGGTGTGACTGGAGTGTTTAGTCAGGCGCAGATAAGCTAGGTCCTGGTGAGGGCTGGCTGGGCATGGAGCAACCAGGAGCAATCAGCTGCGAGCATCATCAGGAGTACCGCAGGGCCTAGGACTGGTTCCTCCGCTAATTGGAGTTATTAAGGAGTGACTTGCCAGCCATGTGGGTCGCGCCGATTAATACCCAACGTTTGGTAGTCCGATGGATGGGTAGGGAGAGAGGGATAATAAAGGGAAAGATAGACAGAGAAAATAAGACAAAAGAAAAAGAAAAGAGGTAGAATGAGAGAGAGAGAGAGAGAGAGAGAGAGAGAGAGAGAGAGAGAGAGAGAGAGAGAGAGGAAACCTTTACCGCTTGAGGGGGGGGGGGGGTTACGTTTAATGGTTCGTATTAGTGTGTGGGGAGGGGTGGGGAAGAGGGAGTTACCTTACTTCCTATTTTTTACTTGACAGTATATTACCAGTGTGTACTTCTACGTGTCAAGTGTGTGCTCAGTGTGTCATTAAGTGTGTCAGTTCCCCCTCCCTCTTCCTCCATCCTACCACCTCCTCTTCCCATTCCCGATCACCCCCCTCCCACTCCCCCACCCTCTCCTCCTCCCCTCCTTTGCCACAGACATAACCAAGGCAATAAGTCCCGGCTGTAACAAGCTAGGTGGAGGGAGGAAGGAGGGAGACCAGGAGGGGGTGAACCCATCCACACAAAAAAAAGAAGAGCGGACGCATAAAATCCCTCCCTCTTGTATCTAGCACATGTCGCCACCACCACCACCACCACCACCACCACCACCACCAGCAGTACCACCAGCACTACCAGCACTACCAGCACCACCACCACCACCACCACCACCAGTACTACCACCACCACTACCAGCACTACCACCATCACTACAAACACCACCACCACCACCACCACCACCAGCACAACCACCTCCACTACCAGCACTACCACCACCACTACCACCACCACCACCACCACCATCAGCACAACCACCTCCACTACCAACACTACTACCACCACCACCACCACCACCACCACCAGCACAACCACCTCCACTACCAGCACTACCAACACCAGCACTTCCACCACCACCACCACCACTACCAGCATTACCACCACCACTACCAGCACTACCACCACCACCATCAGCACTACCACCACCACTACCACAACCACCACCACCACTACCAGCACTACCACCACCACTACCAGCACTACCACCACCACCACCACTACCAACACTACCACCCCCACCACCACCACTACCACCCCCACCACCACCACTACCACCCCCCACCACCACCACTACCACCCCCCCACTACCACCACCACCAGCACTACCACCACCACTACCAGCACTACCACCACCACTACCAACACTACCACCACCAGCAGTACCACCACCACCACCACCACTACCAGCACTACCACCACCACTACCAGCACTACCACCACCACCACCACCACCACCACCACCAGTACCACCACCACTCCAGCACTACCACCACCACTACCAGCACTACCACCACCACCACCACCACTACCACCACCAGCAGTACCACCACCACTACCACCACTACCACCACCACTACCACCACTACCACCACCACTACCACCACTACCACCACCACCACTACCAGCACTACCACCACTACCAGCACTACCACCATCACTACCAGCACTACCACCACCACCACCATCAGCTGTACCACCACCACTACCATCAGCACCACCACTACCACCACCACCACCACCACCACCACTACCAGCACTACCACCACCACTACCAACAGTACCACCACTACCACTACCAGCACTACCACCACCACTACCAGCACTTCCACCACCAACACCACCACCACCACCACCATCAGCACTACCACCACCACTACCAGCACTACCACCACCACTACCAGCGCTACCACCACCACCACCACCACCACCACTACCAGCACTACCACCCCCACCACCATCACTACCACCCCCACTACCACCACCACCACCACCACTACCAGCACTACCACCACCACCACCACTACCACCCCCACCACCACCACCACCACCACCACCACCACCACCACTACCACCACCACCACCACCACCACCACCACTACCACCACCACCACCACCACCACCACCACCACAGGTGATAATGAGGACCAGAATTTCAAATTTTACGAGTCTCTCAGTGGGAGGGATGGAAGGGGTTGAACAATCTGTGGTGTGAGAGATGGCAGCCCACGCTCTTTAAGGGATGGAATATGGCAACCCACGTTCCTTAAGGGACAAAATATGGCAACCAACGTTCTTTAAAGGACGAAATATGGCAACCCACATAAACTGAACTTCTCTCCTACCTTTTGTCGTAAGAACAAATCAATCTAGCCAGGTTTAACTCCGACCCAAAAATTAATTCTCAAAAAATCGTCGACTGTCTGACTAAACTGATAACACAAACACGTATCTAACTATCTTCCTTAAGCAACGTCGGGTCAAAGATGGCGACGGTATTCCTCTGACACTCTACCGTAACTAGACGATGTGTTCTCTCATGATCAGTTACGGGAAAGAGAACGTTTAATATATAAGGTTTTTGGAGACATAACACGTCTAGTTGTTGAAGGTCGGAGATCATGACGAAGAAATGTCTGCTCTCTCTCTCTCTCTCTCTCTCTCTCTCTCTCTCTCTCTCTCTCTCTCTCTCTCTCTCTCTCTCTCTCTCTCTCTCTCTCTCTTAACTACAACTTTAGAGAAGCAAATGGCACGTAATACCATGTGTGTGTCTGATGGTACCATGTGTGTCTGATGGTACCATGTGTGTCTGATGGTACCATGTGTGTCTGATGGTACCATGTGTGTCTGTGTGTATGTGTGTGTGAGTGTACGTAGGTATGTGTATATGCAATATATATGTGTCTGTATATATATATCACTGAATTATTTCTATTACGAATCCCAACCAATTAGAACTTAGACAAGCTGAAAGCGGTGTTTCTGATTGGCAGGGAGTCCAATGGCCCTCGTATACGGTCGACCAATCAGCAGCGAATTTCACCCTTGTTTATTAACTATCCCGTCGACTTCTTGTTTTGTGTGTGGGTATCACTGACAGCTGATGGGTAGTTAGCACGCAACAACCCTCGCCTGGTGATTAGCTGGTTGGCGCTCTCTGTCAGCCATAGTTATTTTGAGGGACGAGGTGTGTGTGTGTGTGTGTGTGTGTGTGTGTGTGTGTGTGTGTGTGTGTTTTTATTATCCAAACTGATTGTTTCTTTTCCGTTTAATCAGGTTTATTGTGACTCTCTCTCTCTCTCTCTCTCTCTCTCTCTCTCTCTCTCTCTCTCTCTCTCTCTCTCTCTCTCTCTCTCTCTCTCTCACTACCCACTGTGCGGCAATTGATTACAAATAATAACAATAATGATGATAACATAAAATATAACAATACAAAAAGCAACAAAAATAACAACAACAACAATAACAAAAATAACAACAATAACAATAACAAAACAACAAGAATAATAATAACATAAGGTAATAAACTAGACTAAGGCAGGTAGTCAATAAAGATTTAATAAAGGAAGGGGAAGAAGCAGTTGAAGCATAAAGAACTGACTAACACGAGGCAGATGAATAAGGATCAAAGTAATTAAGGCGAGAATTAGTTTAATAGATTGGGATGATTATAATAGGATATAATGCGATAATTGATAATGTGACTTCAAAGAAAATAATTACCATGTAATCATGACCAATTTAGTGGTTCCTTATTATTATTATTATTTTCAATATATATTACGTATATACATGTACAGTACACGATATATACTGTAGTTTTATACGAGTCAAATGTACAGACAGATTATATAGATTAGTAGAAAACCAATATTTATTTATTTATTTATTAATTTACCCATAAAACCTTTATGTCACAATAAAATTTATTTTCTAAATCAAATTTTTTATCGTGAAGAAAAAAAATCGAAGGATTATGAACACATGAGGCTGGGTTTCAACCTAACCTAACCTAACCTAACCTAACCTGACTTGACCTGACCTAACCTAACCTAACCTAACCTGACTTGACCTAACCTAACCTAACCTAACCAAACCTAACCTCTGTGCCAGAAAACAATAACACGAGTCCATAACCTGGAATTGTGTAGCGTCCACCTCCAAGTGTTGATATACTACATTAGAAGGGTTGTGTGACTCGGAAATAAGACCACACACACACACACACACACACACACACACACACACACACACACACACACACACACACACACACACACCTGCATACCGGTAAAAGCGACGCATGTTTGGACGACACTCACTCTTTTATGACGCATTAACGCACTCTACTGTGACAAACGTATTTTACCACAACGTATTCCCCCCTCCCCCATTCATTCCTTCCCCTGTTTTTTAACCTTTCCTTTCCTTAACCTCCTTCCTTCATTCTTTCTTTTCACCCCTTTCCTCTCCCTCCCCTTCCCATCTCTTCGTATTTATCTTCCCTCATCACGCCCACACGCCCCTCTACCTTCTCCAACCCCCCCCCCCTCTCTCTCTCTCTCATATTCCCTCCCATACTTTTCAATCTTTTTCGTTTTTCCCCTTCCTCCACCCACCATTTTCTGCCTTCTCCCGATTCACTTTCCCTCTTCTCTTGTTCCTTATTCCTACTTCTCCTGTTTCCTCTTCCCTTTTACTCCATTTTCTTTATTCTTTCTTCTCTTGTCTCGTCTTTGCCCTTTTCTTCTCTGTCTACTTGTTCCCATCTCTTCTTCCTGCATGTCCCCTCTCCTTTCTTCTCTCTTCCTTCTCCCCTTTCCCCTGTTACCCTGTTCTTTCTCCATCCACCCCTTTTCTTTTTTATTCTTCCACCTCATACCCCTTTCCCCTCCTTCGCTTCCTTCTTTTCCCCTTCTTCCTCTCACTTCCACCTATTCATCCTCATCCTCCCATTCCTCTTCATTCACCTCCTCGTCTACTTCCTTTATCTCCCCCTTCTTCCTCTTCCTCCCATTCCTCCTCCTCTCCATTTCTTTCTCTTCCTCCAGCTCCCATTCCCCGTCTTCTTCCGCCTCTTCCTCTTCCTCCTGGCCCCCTTTCTTACCACCTGGCCATGTTACCTGGTGAAGGGAGGGTCGCACATCTCAACAACACCTGATCTGTCTAGTAATTTGCTGTCTCTCTCTCTCTCTCTCTCTCTCTCTCTCTCTCTCTCTCTCTCTCTCTCTCTCTCCACACCACCACCATCCCCACTACCACCATCCCCACTACCACCATCCCCACCAACATCACTATCATCAACACCATCCCAACGGCTACTACCATCACCACCATAACCACTATCGCTACCACAATCATCACCATCCCCACCACTATCCCCACCATTAGATGAACTACTCATTATCATCCTCCATTACTCTTCTTTATGTTAACGGCAGGCGAACGAGCACCCGCAGAAGTTTGGCACTAAAAGAATGCTTTATGTACCATATTTCGTGAGAAAATGGCCAAATACTTTGCCAATTAGGTGGGAGATGAACCACACACACACTCTCTCTTTTTCTCTTACTCTCAAAGGTGTCGTCGTCGAGGGAGTGAGCGAGGGAGTGAGTGAACAAGGGAGTAAGGGGTGAGGGAGAGGACTGAGAGAGTGAGTGAATTTGGGTTATGGACGTGTTGGGGCGGTTGAGTACAGGGGAGCTCTCAGTGGGGGTCAGCAGGAGGCGGTAGCAGCAGTACAGTATCAACAAAAACATCATCATCATCATCATGTAGTAATGTGCGCTGCTGCCTCAACAGGGGAGGAGGGGGATATCTACCGTAATGTAGGTGGACCAATGATACTAATGGCTACCTTACAGCAGCTTAATTGGTGTACTTTGATGGATCACCACAACGACGAGGTTCTGTTAGTATCACTTCTCATCTAGGATCACCAAGTTCATCAAGTTGACCCAAACACACTTGGAAATGCTCTAAATGTAATAAGAAATATATGTAATGGGATGATTTAATTGAATTTGTAAATTTATCAATATTTGTGGTTGATTATGTGAAAAATTTGTCGTGTTTTTCGTTTCCAAAATATATTGTTGTTGTAAGGGATTTTAAGAGTCATGATTCTTAATTAATTGTAGAGAAATCGTTTGTGTGTTATTAAAAGGCATTAGTGTACATCCGAGCTAAAATATTTGTTAGTGGTACCTCCAGGCATGTACACAAGAGTTAGGGGCTACTCCAGGCATGTACACAAGAGTTAGGGGCTACTCCAGGCAGGTACACAAGAGTTAGGGGATACTCCAGGCAGGTACACAAGAGTTAGGGGCTACTCCAGGCAGGTACACAAGAGTTAGGGGCTACTCCAGGCAAGTACACAAGATTTAGGGGCTACTCCAGGCAGGTACACAAGCGTTAGGGGCTACTCCAGGCAGGTACACAAGAGTTAGGGGCTACTCCAGGCATGTACACAAGAGTTAGGGGCTACTCCAGGCAAGTACACAAGAGTTAGGGGCTACTCCAGGCAGGTACACAAGAGTTAGGGGCTACTCCAGGCAGGTACACAAGAGTTAGAGGCTATTCGTGGCAGGTACACAAAGATTCTACTCCCTAACACAGGTATACAGGAGTTACTTACCTCAAACAGGTCAATAAGTGCTCGCTCTACCCCCAGCAGCTGGATCAGAGTTATAGCCTAAACGAGTCACAGTTCTCACAGGCAGCTTACTACCCTATAGTCCATCCTTACCCCAACCAACGGAGCATGTCGCCTCTTGTGCCTACCTCAAGGAGGGGGTACGCGAAGACCTTCAGGGACACCAGACGTCAAGGTCAAGATTACTCAAATGTGAATTGGATCTCAGAAACCTACTTAATGTGAGGTTTCCGTGATATGACAAACGATTGAAGATTGACAGGACTGGCGGGAGACAAATGGTGATGATGAGTGTTTACGGGGTTTTTTAATGGTCCACGGCTCGTTATTTATTGTTTACATTGATTAGTTAGACCTGAAGTTGTTTGATGTATTAGGTCATTGTTTGTACCTCTAGTTCACATGGGAAGATTTTTAACACAGACAGTCATCGAAAAACAGTGCCTAGATTTTCATATATAACCAATTAAAATCTAAGTATTCTTTTTCGATAATCTTGAGTCCTGGAAACTTTACTGGAAACTTTACTTTAGAGAATATAATAATGTATTTCATATCACAGGACGAAAAATTGAGGTTTCCTTAGAGAACCAGGATTGATATAATTATCTCAACGTGACTAAAAATTTAAAGAAATGATGCGATAGAAAATATAAAAGGGAATTATAATACAATAAATGACGACGAAAACAGAAAAATAATGTGCTAGTAGTGAAGTGGTGGTGCTAGTAGTGAAGTGGTGATGCTAGTAGTGAAGTGGTGGTGCTAGTAGTGAAGTGATGGTGCTAGTAGTGAAGTGGTGGTGCTAGTAGTGAAGTGGTGGTACTAGTAGTGAAGTGGTGGTACTAGTAGTGAAGTGGTGGTGCTAGTAGTGAAGTGGTGGTGCTAGTAGTGAAGTGGTGGTGCTAGTAGTGAAGTGGTGGTGCTAGTAGTGAAGTGGTGGTGCTAGTAGTGAAGTGGTGATGCTAGTAGTGAAGTGGTGATGCTAGTAGTGAAGTGGTGGTGCTAGTAGTGAAGTGGTGGTACTAGTAGTGAAGTGATGGTGCTAGTAGTGAAGTGGTGGTGCTAGTAGTGAAGTGGTGATGCTAGTAGTGAAGTGGTGATGCTAGTAGTGAAGTGGTGGTGCTAGTATGTGGTGATAACAGTAGGTGATGCATATGTGTATGTGTGTACCCATACGTACACACACACACACACACACACACACACACACACACACACACACACACACACACACACACACACACGTATATAAATCACGACAAAAAATATCTTGAAATACTCTAGAAAATCTCTCATACACCGCCATTCTAACACCCTTCATATACATTCATACGCTCTAACAGACTCCCCCACCATACAATCATACAGTCATATACTCTCACTACCAACATACATTCACTCTAACAAGGACCTCATACACAATCACAATCACACTCAACATCTAATTCACACTGAGACACTATAATTGTATTCAGTCTATTGTTCTCAAATATCAAGAGACATCAGATATCTCAAAGGAAAAGAGAGAGAGAGAGAGAGAGAGAGAGAGAGAGAGAGAGAGAGAGAGAGAGAGAGAGAGAGACACCCCGCTTCTTATATCTCGTAAATCATCACAAATTACTAAGGTCTCTTGCAGGAAGTGTTACAAATGACATGATATTTTTGGAAGGGGCTATTTTGATGTACTTCGTAATTCAGTGTTATAATTTCTTGTTTTGTTATGTTTCATGTCGGAATTCACAGCATCTGTTCACTGTTTAGCCAATCATAGCGAGGAGAAGAGGGTGTGGGGGGGGGGGGGGGGTTTCATGTAATCTGAGTGTGAGGTTTTGGTTTCTTTATCAACCAATCACAGTGAGATACACGTTCTTTCGACCAATCAGAAAGAAGTGGGTTCTTTTTTTTCCTTAGCCAGTGACAAGAGATGTGAAATTATTTGCTTCAGCCAGTAATAACTCGAGATATTTTTCTGTTGTTATAAAGGGTTTAGCTTCCACCAATCGCAAGCTTTCACTTGGTTTTATTTCTTCCAATCAGGATTTTCTGTAATGATATACGTCACTGAAGAAGAGCGATAACACCACCAATCACAGCTGTCATTGGTCATATATCACCGAAGAAGAGCGATAACACCACCAATCACAGCTCTCATTGGTCATATATCACCGAAGAAGAGCGATAACACCACCAATCACAGCTGTCATTGGTCATATATCACCGAAGAAGAGCGATAACTCCACCAATCACAGCTCTCATTGGTCATATATCACCGAAGAAGAGCGATAACTCCACCAATCACAGCTCTCATTGGTCATATATCACCGAAGAAGAGCGATAACTCCACCAATCACAGCTCTCATTGGTCATATGTCACTGAATAAGACCAACATCTTCACCAATCATAATTTTCAATGATCATACGTCACCAAAAACGTAATATATCCACCAATCACAGCTTAAAGAAGATCTGACGCAATACTGTGCATCGTGGTTTAAGATCGTATACATACACTAGACATTATAAATAAACTCCAGAAATCCTATGCACATACATACATACATACACTGTACCTAACACGTAATACACACACACACACACACACACACACACACACACACACACCTCCCCTTTAGTAAATAACCCTTACCACAAAATCGCCTCCCACCAATCGACCCATTTAAACACATGTCTTTCACCCCCTTTCCATTATCACCCTTTGGCAATATTTTCCCCACGTTCCCCCATTAATTTCCATTAGATTTTCATTTTTTTTGTTGCTATTTTTGGGGTAGATTTTTTCTCTTACGACTTTCTTAATGGGTTGAGAGTGGTTCATAACTCATAGTGATCAGTTTAGTGAATAGAACGGCCAGTGTTGTTGGTATGACTTCAAGTGATGTAATTACTATTTTTAGATGGCATTTTTTTTTATCTTATGCAATGTCTCTCAGGTTTGGTATAGTTATTGATCTCTCTCTCTCTCTCTCTCTCTCTCTCTCTCTCTCTCTCTCTCTCTCTCTCTCTTTCCTAAGTATTTTGGAGAATCCCTTAAGCCCTGGAGCCACTTTTTACATCCCTTCGCCTCAAAGCTTCTTCACCCTACCTTCACTTTTCAGGAAACATCACAGAACGAAGAAATCCAAAATAATTTCCAACCTTGAAACACATCTCTACCTAGCGGACAGATGGAATTGGTATAGGATTTTTTCTGAGGTTCAACTGCCGTGTTTTTTTTTCTACTCTTGTTTTTTTTTCTTCCCTTTTCCCGTAACTTGGGGGATCAGAGTAATGATAATTTCTTTCTACGTGACATGGCCCCGAGCTACGGCCATCGACCCGCCATCTTGAACACTCGAGGCTGACTGAGATGGTTGACCCCAAGTTAAATGAGAAAGATGTTAGGTGTTGATAAAGAAAGGAGATTTATACTGAGTCTTTTGTGTGTGTGTGTGTGTGTGTGTGTGTGTGCGTGTGTGTGTGTGTGTGTTGATATGACTAGCCTTGATATGCGTTTTAGTTATCAAGAAATATTAAATGTGTGTTGTTGGTTATGAAGTGCTGTGAGTTATAGATGGGAGAGAATAAATTTGTCAAGTGTGTTTTAACATTGGTTGTAAACTGGTGTAAATCATAACACGGGAAGGAGAGGTTATATATGGACTCAAAAAGTGAATTCCAATTATCACTGTTGTCCAAAAAAAAAAAAATACCATATAAGTCTCCCCTTGAAAAAACGCTCACCTGTAATTAAGAGATTTTTTTTACCTTCCCCATAGTTTAGGAAGAAAACACAGGAAAGTTTCGAGTATTAAAGGGATTTTAGGGTAATAAGAGGATATTTTTTCTTTCTTAAGGGAAATTTTATATTTTTTCAGAACTATCGATTTATTTTATTGTTTTTAATTACCAAAAAAGTAGTTTAGTTGATAAGGGAGATATTTGTTCTAATATTGGTAGTTTAATTAGAATATTTATATTATATATTACGTATCCATTGTGTCATTCCTACTAACTTCAGTGCCACAACCATAACCTAGCGTGTCACAACCATGATTCAGTTCCACAACCATAATTCAGTGCCACAACCATGATTCAGTGCCACAACCATGATTCAGTGCCACAACCATAATTAACGGTCACAGCCAAAACCTAGCGTGTCACAACCATGATTCAGTGCCACAACCATGATTCAGTGCCACAACCATGAGTCAGTGCCACAACCATAATTAACTGTCACAACCATAACCTAGCGTGTCACAACCATGATTCAGTGCCACAACCATGATTCAGTGCCACAACCATGATTCAGTGCCACAACCATGATTCAGTGCCACAACCATAATTAATTGTCACAACCATAACCTAGCGTGTCACAACCATGATTCAGTGCCACAACCATGATTCAGTGCCACAACCATGATTCAGTGCCACCGACCCCTCTCCTAACATGGCCTCTACGTGAAGATCATCCCTTATGCTTCTCCCCTTTTATCAGCCCCTTTCCTCCCCCTCTTTCATCCCCCTCTCCCTCCCTTCCTCTCTCCCGGGGGTGACACACGGACCTCTCTCACACACTCAACTGGGTAATTAGCGTTTCATAGCGGACGAATTAAGAACTATCAGGGTAGTTTAGGGTGGTGGTTCTCTAAGCCCTAATTCTAAAAAAGATCGTAAGTTATCGTAAGAGAATATATCTAATTGATCCACTAATACTATAAAACATATGGCTAGATTCTCAAAGTTCTGTGTTGAAAATTTCCCTGAACTCGAGATAAGATAACTCATATACCTGGTCCGCTTTTAAAGAGACGAAGATGAATTCTCTTGATAGGACATGTGAGGAGGCATCCCACTGAGACTCTTTAACTCAACTATAGGAGCACTTGGTCTTATACCTCAAGTTAATCCCTTTACTACGGGGACACCTCTCATTAACCTCAAGAGTCCATCTATGTTGTCGTAGGTTAGTGAGTCAGTTTGATGCATTTTCACACTTAATCTTTGTGTAGTAACTTATGTGTGACAGAAATCATTGTCTCACATCTCCAGTCACGAGGATAATAATTCACATGTGAGGACTTGGAGAACCTAACTTGTGTCGTAGCGAACTTAAGCCTGTAGGATCATCGCTACATCTTCAGTTAAGAATAAAAATTAACAAACCAATCTTTGTGAATCCATATTTATGTCGCGGCTAAGCTGAATCTGTTAGCTGCGTTCTCACGTCTCTAATTAAAGGCTACTAATTGTAACTTACGAATCTTTAAGAAGCCATATTTGTGTCACAGCTTAACTAGAATCAATTAGATGCGTCTTCTTGTCATACCAATTTGGAAGGAAGTTTAAACATGCGAATCTTAGAGAATCCTGAACTAGATTTGATTACCTGCATACAAGGCAATTACTGGACAGCCTAACGACCTCTGCAGTGGTGTGTGTTTGTTCTGCAGTCACCCCCCACCACCACACACACACACACACACCTACCCACGCTTAACACTGCACCACCTGTTATTTATTCTCACCTTGTTACGTTACAACCCACATTTAAGGGGAGTTGTGTTTGCATTGCAGGAAACTGTGAGCGTTGTGTGTTGCATTGCGTCTCGTTTTGGGGTATTTTTTGTGTTTCTAGTGTGTGTTTGTTGTGTGTATGTGCATAGAACTCCGCAGTGGGTATTAGTTTGTTTTTAACAGGTAAAGCAATGCACAATGCGTCGTGTGTGTGTGTGTGTGTGTGTGTGTGTGTGTGTGTGTGTGTGTTTACGTCAGAGGGATCATCAAATATCTCTACTACTACTACTACTTCTGCTACTGCTATTACTGCTACTACTAATACTAGCTGCTGCTGCTATTTTTGTTGTTGTTCTTTCTGCTAGTGTCCAGGATTAGCTACTGCCTTCACCCTCATGTCGGCAGGAATTTTTCTCTCTTGTAACTCCGGGTTATTTCCCAATTAGCCTCATCCACCACCTTTCTTTCTTACAGGTAGGGGAGGTAGGTGGGAGGCTCCTTAAAGTGTGGCGGGAATAGTCCTTGTGCTGGTGGGGAGAATTTATTGTATTGGTGGGGGAATTTTTTTCTATGGGTGGGTAATTTTTTTTTCTATAGGTGGGGAAAATTCCTTGTATTAAAAAAATTAGTACAGTATCATCAATGGAAAATTTCTTGTACGAATGGAGATTTTAGGGGAAATGGTTTAGAAATATATTTTGTAATGATGGGGGAAAATTCCTTGTAATATTGCGGTGAGAATTTTTTTTTTTTTTTGTAATAGTGGGTGAAAATTTTACGTTTCTTATAAGGAAAATTTCTTGAACTTAGAAAATTCATTGTATTAGTATGGAAATTACTCAGCAATTACTGGGTGTGTAGGATGCTTGGGAATAGAACTACACGGTATAAACCCACACACTCTACCTGGTTCTGTTAACGATAGGCTTAGGCTTGAACACACTCACTGGCACTTGAGATATATCTTTACAGCGTTACATAGAACTCAAACCCACTCATGTTTTTGTATCTTAAGGTATCACTCAACATGTACTCAAGACACTCACTGTATTGCCACACGATGAGTACATTTATACACTCAAAAACACACTTAATGCCCCTGGGTGTATTCAAACACTCTCATACACTTAAGTCTGTATTCTAAGGATGGTTTACACAATATACAGTACATACACCCTCCACACAGGCCTTATTTACACTCGTAGTTATGTAAATACACTCACACTTACTGTAAATTGGTGAGTGCGTTGATGCACTCATGTACACTCACTGTAAAATAGTGGGTTTTAATTTCACTTTTACACTTAAAGTTTCTTCCACACACACACACACACACACACACACACACACACACACACACACACACACACACACACTATACAGGACTCATTTGCACTCGCTGAGTCCGTGAACACACTTCGACTCCTGGAAGTGCGTGACGGGGTATTTCAGGAGTGTGTGAAGGAGGCATGAGACTACCAGGGTGGGGGGGTGGGTGGGGGGGGGGGGGAATAGGCGTGTTTTTCTTCTTCTAGGGGAGGAAGGGGGCAGAGAGAGGGTGGAGGGAGTCGGATCAAGGGGGGAAATGGCAGGGATTTTTTTTTCGATATCGTTTTCGGCGTCTTTAGTCACGTTGCAGGAGCACAGTATATGGTATTCGTGTGTGTGTGTGTGTGTGTGTGTGTGTGTGTGTGTGTGTGTGTGTGTAAACTAATCAACTAGAAATCATTACATATACAAAAAAATAATTCACTGCAACTTCTGGTCAACTTTATTATTTAATGTTGGATTTTCACCAGACATACACACATTATAGTGGCACTCTCCCCTAGTCTACAGTGTCACGTTTACTAGGTTATAGTACCAATCTTACCATGGCTACAGTGCCAATCCTTCCTGTTCCACAGTGCAACTTTTACTAGGTTATAGTGGCACTCACCTGGGTTAGAGTGCCACCTCCACCTGCCCACCAGACACATTACCTGAAACAGAGAAAATATAATTACTAAGATTATATATAAAATTTTTACTTAAAAAGCTACAGTTCATGTCCATCCTATATTACCAGCGCCTGCATGAGCAATCAATAGTGCCTGACGTTCCCTTCCTTCACCAGGTAATGATATACTTATGGAATCTACACCAAACGAACGTTCGCTTACCTTCCCTTCACTCCTCAATGACATAATTATGATAGCTACTCCAGACGAAAACATTCGCCCACTTTCTGCCTGCACTGGAGCACTTGACGGCACCTTACGGAGTTTTAAATCGTGCGCTACATACATTATCCTCTCCGGAGAAAGTATAAATTATCGCCGTCTTGTAATTAAATCATTAAGGTTCATTATTTTCCTCTTGGTTCACTAATAAGGGGAAGGGGAAGTTTAAATGAACTTGTAATAAATTGAGGTAAAGAGAGAGAGAGAGATAAAGACAGAGAGAGAGAGAGAGAGGGAGAGAGAGGTGGAGGATAAGTGGTTGAGTGGTGGTGATTGATGACGTCCCAGAAGAAGTTGATGATGAGGATGAAAAGACTCTCCTTAGGACACCTCCCATTAATACTGAACCAAGAAGTAATGATGAATAATTAGTACACGAGGCCACAGACGATAGAAAATTCATTCTTGTACTTTTTATTTTACAAGACAATAGTGAAGATACGGCTGACAGTGGAGAACATTTCGGATATAATTTAAACAGACACACACACACACACACACACACACACACACACACACACACACACACACACATATATTTAGTAAACTATTCATACTAATTCACATTGGTTCAACATACACCTGGACAGTAGAGATATACAAACAGTAAATACTGAGGTCCTATAATTTCAATAACATCAAGTAAACAAATGAGTGTTCAGTTATATCAAGTGAAGGACTGTTGATGCGACTCTTCTTCTGTACAGTTTAACTTTGTGTTTTGTATCTGTATGCTGGAGAAGACTCTTAGTGAATGACACCTCATTAAGAGAGGATCAGGACCCAGTACACGTGTTTTGTTACTTTGAGCAGATGGCGAGTCAAGTGCAGGATGTGATGTCGTTTGTTGGTATAATTGTGGAAATACTAAAGGTTTATGACAGTGGAGGTTATCATAGGTAATAACACCGAGGAAGTGTGTGTGTGTGTGAGAGTGTGTTTGTGTGTGTGTGTGTGTAAGAGTTGTGTTTCCAGCAAGCAAAGATTCTGAGATTTAAGGAATACTGTGAGGAAAATCTTTTAACGATATCTCTTAAGATTCAGGGTTAGTTTACTACAAGTTATCCACTTCCTGACATTATCTAATTTACTATTCATGATGTTTATCAAGGAACGAGTGTTCGTGCGGCTGGCATACAGATTGTTGTCATCTGCACATAATATCTTCCTAACTAGTGAATGAACGTGTGTAGACTATGTCATGACTGTACAATAGTAACAGCACCGGACCCAGCACATAGCCTTGTGGAAACTCATGCAAAACAGACGAGGGATCAAGAGTGAGAGTCATTAAGGTAGACGTACTGCTTCCTGCTTGTCTGATAAGATGCAAATTGTCAGTTAAGTCTCAAAGGACATAGTGCGTTAATACTGATAATAAGATGGTGTGGCCAACCGGATCAGAGGCTTTTAAAGTAGGTAGTAATACATCACCTGTCCCGCGGTTATCATCAAGCGAGATTAAAAATTCATTACCAAAAGAGAGAAGTTTCAGCTGACCTTTTTGTTCATAACTCACCGACATATATTACCAATGTATTATACGCTGCATTTATATACCAAATATCACTATGAGTATCATTTGAGTATCATTTTATGAGTTACTGCACAAGACATGACAATAAATAACAACGTCATGCCTCAGTAAGACACATTTACGATCTACTATTCGTCAAATTTTACGAAACAGAAGTGAAAGTCGATGGCTGTCATTAAACTCGTGGGCCATCACATACCTGTCCAAGGCTGGCGTGAAGTACCAGTCTTGGGCCTCAAACTGACGCTCCTCTTCTACTCTGAAACTCTTCCCTTACTAGACGTCAAGTGATCACTGAATCTAATTCCTTCTGTTATAACACAAGGAGCGAAATAAACTCTTAATTACATCATTACGAACAATTATGGTTTGGGATATAAACACAAAATAACGCTTTATTATTATTATTATTATTATTATTATTATTATTATTATTATGGAAAATTTTGCAACCTCAATTTTTATAATTTCTTCCCCCTTTCTCCTCCTCCTCCTCCTCCTCCTCCTCCTCCTCCTCCTCCTACTCCTCCTTCTCTTCCTCCTCCTCCTCTCTACCCCTGGCTATAAGAATCACTTCCTACCATTCCCACAAACACGAAACATCAACAAAATCGTACTCCAGTTCTTGTTATACCAGATGCACACCCCTGACACTCCTCCCACACTTAGTAAAACGTAAATGGCTTCACCAGTCTGTCGTCTCTCCCTGGGTCTGGCTACACTGTTTATCGTGACACTGTTGACAATGGTGCTAATGAGAAGTGAATTGTATAGCTGCTTCCCTCACACACACACACACACACACACACACACACACACACACACACACACACAGAGCCTAGGTTACGTCGTGTTTTTCTTTCTGTTGTTAGATACATTTGTGTTAGCATCAGGGGTTGAGGCTCTGACTCTATTGTTGTTCTGTCACCACCCAGAAGTTATTGTGTGTGTGTGTGTGTGTGTGTGTGTGTGTGTGTGTGTGTGTGTGTCTTTGTACTTGTGGATCTTGATTAATGGTTCTATTATTTTTATTTTATTTTATTATTATTATTATTATTATTATTATTATTATTATTATTATTAATATTATAATTAATGGGAACAGTTATAATAAATAATAAATAAAAAGGATAAAATAATGATAACAATATTTACTGTAATGTAATGGTGTTCGTAATACAAATAAAATATGAATAAATAAATAAAAAAATATATATGCAGAAAATAATACAATTTCTCCAAGAGGCCAGAAGCAGCTCTTTAACCTCTGTATGTACTCGTATTAACTCTTCACAAAATGGTACCAGAATAATATAAACACTTTCCTCTACATAAAATACTGTAACTCTGTGTGTGTGTGTGTGTGTGTGTGTGTGTGTGTGTGTGTGTGTGTGTGTGTGTGTGTGCGTGCGTAATAATACGTCTGTACTGCGTCTATCGACCTGGAAAATCAGTGCTGTTTTAACTGTTAACCTTTGAACTTGTACAATAATTCAAGTGTGTTCGGGATACACACACACACACACAGTGGCAGGAAGGTTCACTGTACGTGGCTTTTATTTTATCTGAGGGACCCAGACGCCCCCAGAGGTCATTATTAGGGAGAGCTCAATGGCACAGAACAAATCGGTAACACACGGCCCTTACCCTAAGAAAGTCCTGCTGTGAGGGGAGAGGGGGCTGGGGAGAGGGGACTGGGGAGAGGGGACTGGGGAGAGGGGCTGGGGAGAGGGGACTGGGGAGAGGGGACTGGGGAGAGGGGACTGGGGAGAGGGGCTGGGAGAGGGGACTGGGAGAGGGGATTGGGGAGAGGGGCTGGGAGAGGGGACTGGGAGAGGGGACTGGGAAAGGGGAATGAGGGGATGGAGGAGGGAATGTGGTGATGAGGTAGGGTAGGAAAGAACAACAAAGAGAAGGGGGAGGAGGAGAGAGTAGAGAAAGGGAGATGGAAGGGTAAGATAAGTGTGGGAGGAGAAGAGGAAAGAGGGAGAGGGAGAGGAGAAGGGAGAGTTATGAGGAGGAGGAGGAGGAAGAGTAGAGAAGTGTTAACATGAATTGAAAAGAAATGAGATGAGTGAGGGGGAAGGGAAGGGGGGGGAGGAGGAGGAATGGTGAAATAGGAGAAAGAAGGGAGAGAAGGGAAGGAAGTTGAGGGAATGAGGGAAGAGAGGAAGGGAGAAAAGAGAAGGGAGAAGAAGAAGTAGGAGGAAGGGATAATAAGGAAGATTGAAGAGGAAGAAAGAGAATGAAAAAGAGACAAGAAATGGGGTGAGAATTAAGGGGGGTGAGAATTAAGGGAGGAGTGAGAATTAAGGGGGGGCGAGAATTAAGGGGGAGTGAGAATTAAGGGGGAGTGAGAATTATGGGGGGAGAATTAAGGGGGGAGTGAGAATTAAGGGGGATGAGAATTAAGGGGGGTGAGAATTAAGGGGGGGAGTGAGAATTAAGGGGGTGAGAATTAAGGGGGGTGAGAATTAAGGGGGGAGTGAGAATTAAGGGGGGTGAGAATTAAGGGGGGTGAGAATTGAGGGGGGTGGGTAATTAAAGGGGGGGAGTGAGAATTAAGGGGGTGAGAATTAAGGGGGGAGTGAGAATTAAGGGGGGAGTGAGAATTAAGGGGGGAGAATTAAGGGGTGAGAATTAAGGGGGGTGAGAATTAAGGGGGGAGTGAGAATTAAGGGGGGTGAGAATTAAGGGGGGTGAGAATTAAGGGGGGAGTGAGAATTAAGGGGGGTGAGAATTAAGGGGGGAGTGAGGAGAGACGAGAAGGGAAAAGAAGAAGAAGAGGAAGGGATAAGTGTAAGGTGAAGGGAGAATGAAGAGAAGAAGAGGTAAAGGAAGTGAACCAGATGAAAGAAAGAAGGGATGGAGATTGAGGGTGTATTGGTAATGTAATGGAAGGGGTAGGAGGGGGGTCATGGGGCAGTATGGGTGGGGGAGGGAGGGAGTCATGGGGCAGTATGGGTGGGGGAGGGAGGGGTCATGGGGCAGTATGGCTGGGGGAGGGAGTCATGGGGCAGTATGGGTGGGGGGAAGGAGAGGTCATGGGGCAGGATAATAAGGCTATGAGTTCCCCCTCTGGTCTTCATAACATAAGTTCACCACGTAGCTATAAACATTACAGTAGAAAAATGTATATACCATACATCCTTCAGTCAGTCCTAACATCAATTTATATATATGTATTTATTTGTTATGCGTTTGTTTTCATACTTGTTTGTTGTTTGTGTCTATCAATGATTATTAGAAAATACATCTATACAGTATTATAGACTCAACTAATTCAAAAATACGTATATAAGAAATTTAGATAGAGAGAAAACAACTGAAATCTGAAGGACTCTAGAAGTGAAAGCTCTGGTTCATAATTAATTACTTCTATTATAAGTAAGAAAAGAAAGTCATAAGTAGGTCCAAGTGCACAGGTGATAAAGTGTACCTGTCCACGAGGGTGTTTGGAGGCAGAGGAAGGGGTAAGGGGGGAGTGAAGGGGAGGGGTAGAGAGTGAGGGGGGTGGTGATGTGACGTCATTTGTCAACGCTCTTCTCAACGTGTTATTATCAACGTAAACTACAACGTTGTCAACGATTAATCACGCCCGCATGACCACCAACATCATCTGAGGAGGGGGGGGGGTGGGGGGTGAGGGGGGTGAAGGATGAAGGAGGGGTGAGAGATGGAGGACGAGTGAGGGTTGAGGAGGGAGTGAGGGGAGGGGTGAAGGATGAAGGAGGGAGTGAGGGGAGGGGTGAAGGATGAAGGAGGGAGTGAGGGGAGAGGTGAAGGATGAAGGAGGGAGTGAGGGGAGGGGTGAAGGATGAAGGAGGGGTGAGAGATGGAAGACGAGTGAGGGTCGAGGAGGGAGTGAGGGGAGGGGTGAAGGATGAAGGAGGGGTGAGAGATGGAAGACGAGTGAGGAAAGAAAGAAGAGATGATGGAAGAAAGAACAAAAAGAGGAAACGCGATAAACGAGGCAGAGAAAATGTAATGAGAAAAAGAATGAGGGATAAGACAATGAGAATAATACAAGAGAGAGAGAGAGAGAGAGAGAGAGAGAGAGATTGAGAGACGTATTAGAACAAGGAAGTGGGTGTAAGAGGAGAGACAGAGATAGAGTATAAAATATGAGGAACAAGGGAGAGAGAGAGAAGGAGAGAATGAGGAATGAGGAGACTAAAGACACACACACACACACACACACACACACACACACACACACACACATACACACACACATACTCACACACACACACACACACACACACACACACACACATACACATACACACACACACCAACTTGCATGCAATCTTTGAATCATTTATTTGCACATTGATTATAACTCAAAGCATTTATAGATCAAGCTCGTTAGGCGAATATTACTACATACAAAAAAAAACTAATAACTACACTATCCTCGATTCCGACCCATTCTTCAACACTGGCTATTAGACTCTTAAATAGGTCATGGATTAGGTTAAATGTGCTGTAGTGGGTTATAGGTGGACCTTCAACGTGCTGCCATCTGTTGGTCGAGTTCTCTAGCCTGATGCCCTAATTTCAGTGCATGTTCAGGAAGTTAAAGAAAAGCTAATGAAGAAGAACAAGAAAAGGCAAATAATAATAATAAGCTGAAAAGGCGAATGAGGAGAAGATGGAAAAGGCAAAAAAAAGGGAGAAGGGGCGAAGAAGAAGAGGAAGAAGTAGATAATAGAAAAGTGGTCTTACATTAGTTCCTTTACAGTGTATGCGGTCTAGATGGCGTCGAAATTGCACCGAGACTCTACCGTAACTAGAGTCTTTTGTCATCCACGGCTTAAATGCGTAAAAATGGCGTCAAAACTACACCGAGACTCTACCGTAACTAGAAGTGTTTTGTCATTCGCGGCTTAAATGCGTAAAAATGGCGTCAAAACTGCACCGAGACTCTACCGTAACTAGAAGTGTTTTGTCATTCGCGGCTTAAATGCGTAAAAATGGCGTCAAAACTGCACCGAGACTCTACCGTAACTAGAAGTGTTTTGTCATTCGCGGCTTAAATGCGTAAAATGGCGTCAAAACTTCACCGAGACTCTACCGTAACAAGAAGTGTTTTGTCATTCGCGGCTTAAATGCGTAAAATGGCGTCAAAACTACACCGAGACTCTACGGTAACTACACACGTTCGCTAAGCTCTGTTTATGGGAGTAGATACATAGATAGAAGTAGGCAGAGTTAAAGATACAGATATAGAGGCAGACAAAGAGAGAGACAGAGAGAGATAAAGAGAACGAGAGAGACAAACAAACGGGGAGAATAAGAGAAATAGGGACAGAGAGCGAACGAGAGAAATAGAGAGAGATAGACAAAGGAAGAGAATCAGACAGACAAATAATGAGAGAAATATAGAGATGGAGAGATATTGAGAAAGAGTAAAATAAATAAAGAGAGAGTTCTTCCTTAGCTATGTCGCCTCTCCACGGTTCGACAGGGAGGCGGTCGAGGTTTACAGTTGAATTTCTTGCACCGCGAACCATGAAGCCTCCTCCCCTCCCTCCCTCCCTTCCTTTTTCTCCCCCCCCCCCTCCCTCCCTCTCTCCCTTCCTCCTCCCGTCCTTTCCTTCCTCTTATCCCGTCTCTCCTATCAATCCCCCCTCCCCTGTCTTCCCATCTCCCCTCCCTTTCCCTTCTTCCACCATTTATTGAGAGGTTTTGTCCAGCAAGATTCTGTCTAAGGAGATCAATTTGTCCCACTTCCGGTATTCTATTGTATTTAGGGAAGTCAAAGACGATATCGAGTAATTCTGATGTGTTTGGGGCGAGATCGATCGGGAACTGTTAATTTATTTGTTTATTACCATGAGCTTCATACAGTGTTAATAATGCGTGAAAGTTAAACACACACACACACACACACACACACACACACACACACTCACCGAAACATAATATAATAAAGGGCCACCTAGTCGTGAATTTGGTTAAGGTGTAGAAGCTGTCGCCAACACAACAACCACACCCTGAGTTAACGAGCTGTGTGACCCAGTGTCAAGGAATAGTCCGAGAAGACCGGACAACTCGCCAACTGCACTGCCGGTAAAAAGCGAAACATTACACCACTTTACACCACACCAGAACTATCACCACATACCTCACCACACTACCACTATAACCATCACTCACCACGACCATACTATAACTCACCACACCACATCACCACCACATACCACACAAACACTACCACTATCACCATCACTATAACCACCACACCACCACCACCACATACCTCAACACATTACCACTTTAACCATCACTATCATCACCATACCATAACTCACCACACCACACCACACTACACCACCAAATACCACACCACACGACCACTATCACCACGACCATACCATAACTCACCTCACCACACTACCACTATCAGCATCACTATCACCACCACTATCACACCACACGACCACCACACAACCACTATCACCATCACTATACCGTACCATAATTCACCTCACCACACTACCACTATCACCATCACTATACCGTACCATAATTCACCTCACCACACTACCACTACCAGCATCACTATCACCACCACTATCACACCACACGACCACCACACTACCACTATCACCATCACTATACCGTACCATAATTCACCTCACCACACTACCACTATCACCAACACTATCACCACCACCATACCATAACTCACTGCCACTATTACACTTGCTCATACTTTCATAATTTTCCATAATTAACTACAACGACGCCATATATCTGGAGGCACCACAAGACGCCAGAGTTTGTGCCACCATTACACCTTTGCTCAACACCTGTGTAATGACGTAATTACCTGGGTGTCTCCTAATTAACCCGCTGTGGAACCTAATTACCTTTTAAGGCTCCCCAAGATGTACGTGTGTGTGTGTGCGTGTGTGTGTGTGTGTGTGTGTGTGTGTGTAAATTTATATCATGTACACCTCCAACTATCAATTCTACCCCCACCACCTCTCCACCAGCCTCCTCCACCCGTCTCCAACATCCTCCTCCACCCGTCTCCACCAGCCTCCTCCACCCGTCTCCAACATCCTCCTCCACCCGTCTCCACCACCCTCCTCCACCCGTCTCCAACATCCTCCTCCACCCGTCTCCAACAGCCTCCTCCACCCTTCTCCAACAGCCTCCACCCATCTCCACCGCCCTCCTCCACCCGTCTCCACCACCCTCCTCCACTCGTCTCCAACAGCCTCCTCCACCCGTCTCCAATAGCCTCCTCCACCCGTCTCCACCAGCCTCCTCCACCCGTCTCCACCAGCCTCCTCCACCCGTCTCCAACAGCCTCCTCCACCCGTCTCCACCAGCCTCCTCCACCCGTCTCCAACAGCCTCCTCCACCCGTCTCCACCAGCCTCCTCCACCCGTCTCCAACAGCCTCCTCCACCCTTCTCCAACAGCCTCCACCCATCTCCACCGCCCTCCTCCACCCGTCTCCACCACCCTCCTCCACTCGTCTCCAACAGCCTCCTCCACCCGTCTCCATCAGCCTCCACCCGTCTCCACCAGCCTCCTCCACCCGTCTCCACCAGCCTCCTCCACCCGTCTCCAACAGCCTCCTCCACCCGTCTCCACCAGCCTCCTCCACCCGTCTCCAACAGCCTCCTCCACCCGTCTCCACCAGCCTCCTCCACCCGTCTCCAACAGCCTCCTCCACCCTTCTCCAACAGCCTCCACCCATCTCCACCGCCCTCCTCCACCCGTCTCCACCACCCTCCTCCACTCGTCTCCAACAGCCTCCTCCACCCGTCTCCAATAGCCTCCTCCACCCGTCTCCACCAGCCTCCTCCACCCGTCTCCACCAGCCTCCTCCACCCGTCTCCAACAGCCTCCTCCACCCGTCTCCACCAGCCTCCTCCACCCGTCTCCAACAGCCTCCTCCACCCGTCTCCAACAGCCTCCTCCACCCGTCTCCAACAGCCTCCTCCACCCGTCTCCACCAGCCTCCTCCACCCGTCTCCAAGAGCCTCCTCCACCCGTCTCCAACAGCCTCCTCCACCCCTACCTCCCTCCCTCCTACCATAAACCCAACGCACGTGCCTTCTTTTCCTATCGGAACCAATTAATTACTGGAGCCGTAGGGGCGAGAATACGTCTTACAGTTTAGGGGAACACCGCCTTATTGACCGGCTGACTCTATTAAAAGGTTCAGTCTCTTGGCGGACCTGGGAAAGAAAAGGTTGCAGCACGGTGGAAATTCAACTGTTTTTCTAAACCCCCTTTTGGTGGGGAGGAGGGAGGGATAGGTGATCGACGAAGTGGAATTGCATTAGGGTGATTACACGGTGTTTGGTTGTTTACTGCTTGTTAATGAAGAGTTGTTAACGTTCATGGGGGGTTGAGGTGTTGATTGTATGTAATTTTGTTAACCAAATCTTTACATAATCCTTATTTCATAAATATAATAAAAATATATAAAATCTTAAACCCAAGAAAAATAAAGTAAATAAGGATAAACTTTATTATTAAACAAAAGTAAAAATCTACAACATGTAAGATGATTAGCGTTTGTAAAACACCTGTAAGAGCCAGGAGGAGAGGAAGAACAATGGCGGAGATCAGGAGTATGAGGAAGACTGTCAGGAAGGTGGCCATGACGGTCAGGAAGGTGACATGACAGTCAGGAAGGTGGCCATGACGGTCAGGAAGGTGGCCATGACGGTCAGGAAGGTGACCATGACGGTCAGGAAGGTGGCCATGACAGTCAGGAAGGTGACCATGACGGTCAGGAAGGTGGCCATGACAGTCAGGAAGGTGACCATGACGGTCAGGAAGGTGGCCATGACGGTCAGGAAGGTGGCCATGACAGTCAGGAAGGTGGCCATGACGGTCAGGAAGGTGGCCATGACGGTCAGGAAGGTGGCCATGACGGTCAGGACGTGGACCATGACAGTCAGGAAGATGGCCATGACAGTCAGGAAGGTGGCCATGACAGTCAGGAAGGTGGCCATGACGGTCAGGAAGGTGGCCATGACGGTCAGGACGTGGACCATGACAGTCAGGACGTGGACCATGACAGTCAGGAAGATGGCCATGACAGTCAGGAAGGTGGCCATGACAGTCAGGAAGGTGGCCATGACGGTCAGGAAGGTGGCCATGACGGTCAGGACGTGGACCATGACAGTCAGGACGTGGACCATGACAGTCAGGAAGATGGCCATGACAGTCAGGAAGGTGGCCATGACAGTCAGGAAGGTGGCCATGACGGTCAGGAAGGTGGCCATGACGGTCAGGACGTGGACCATGACAGTCAGGACGTGGACCATGACAGTCAGGAAGATGGCCATGACAGTCAGGAAGGTGGCCATGACAGTCAGGAAGATGGCCATGACGGTCAGGAAGGTGGCCATGACAGTCAGGAAGATGGCCATGACAGTCAGGAAGGTGGCCATGACAGTCAGGAAGATGGCCATGACAGTCAGGAAGGTGGCCATGACACTCAGGAAGAATAATGACTATCTGAACACTATTCTTTTGTGTAATATATACTGAACAGAAATTATTTAACTTTCGAAGATAATAAAGTTTATACTTACATCCGCCAAACAAATAAACTGTTAAATATATTAACAGATACAACTGATAAGATCTTGTAATGTGTCGATTTTATTACACACACACACACACACACACAAACACACACACACACACACACAATTCAACACATTATACCATCTCGCTTCCTCTTTCTGTCTTTAGTTTATCCGATCAGCAAATCATCACTTTGGCCGTCATTAACAAGCAATATTTCATTCCTTGCCGGTAATTATCATGTACAAGTACCAGTCCCTGCAGGTATTGCCACACCACACTCAGGTATGATCTAATATTCACATCTGCCCAGGTGAAAAACTCCCTAATTATTGTTCATATCTAGAAAACATCGCTATCTTCTTTTTTCTTCAGTTGTCCCGCCTCTATCAGCGATCATTTATACAACGTTATGACAGGTAATGCCAGCAATTAGTCGCTTGGTCATGTGATATCAAACCTGTGATCCCAGCGGCTATGCCAGATTTCTATTATTATCGTCCAGTTATATGTTGTTAGTATTTATCTTTATATTCAAGATGGTTGTCCTCTGTGTATTCATTATTGCAGACCATCCTCATTATCGACTTACCTCCCTGTCCTACCTGTGTAAAAGTTCACCTACTGACGCTCGTTAATACAGTTACATACTATACATGAACAGTTATTAGTCGAAACGTCAGTTACAAGCCATCCTTGTTGTCGACTTATCTACTTCATAACAGCGTCCATACTAACGCCTGGTAATAAGTAACACAAACTCCAAAGTATAAGTTCAGGAAACACACTTCATCCTCGTTGTCTCTTTAACCTATTTAACAAGTATAAAAATGTACATACAAACGCCTGGTAATGAAGTTAAAACTAATAGTTAAGTCAAGACTGGGACGATATGCATAATGACGGCCATCTTGTGCTAATTCCAATAACGTGTGTATAATGAGACATCAGAAGACTTTATCACTCTCCTTCACCATCCCACAGTCGTGATTCGCAGGACCAGTGTTTATACCCATCTTCAAATGCACAATTTTCTTCGTTTCTATGAATATTACCATAAATTATGTGCCATTTATTCCTTAATATTCTCTTTCCTGTGGGTTGGTCAGTGTTATTTTCAATACCAATTTACCCGGATATTTATCAAATATTTATAGTCTTTTTTTATCATCGTCTGTCGTCACCTGTCTCATTTACATATACTTATTTTCAGCAGCAAAGATATCCAGTTAGGTACCATTAAATTATATAACACCATTTCGTTCATGATATTAGAGTTTACAGAATTTTAACATGTTTTATGACACCATTAATGAACACGTTTCAAAGAATAGATGACGACGTTCCAGTGTTTGTCCCGGGGAAACGTCATCAAACAGCTGTAACCAATGAGCTCTTGGGTAAGGGCTACCGGCCAATCAACGTTTAGAGGAAGGCTTGTGTGCTGTACTGTTTACTTTGCTGCGGTTCTTGATTGGTTGACTCAATTTTCGCGGCAGCTTTAGCCTGTCCAATTAACTCTCAGGATGAAACTCTCTTTATTTGTTGGTAAATATCACCCGGTGTGTGTGTGTGGGTGTGTGTGTGTGTATGGAGTTAAGATTTTCCTCTGTTTTATGCTCCGAGTAGAGTCTTAATGCTCCGAAAAACGCTATGCCCTGTGTTGAACGGTGTATATATAGCCCAACCTACAGTATTCTACACCCCTATACACAACGCCACGTTAACAGCTATACACAGTGTATCACAACCCTCTTGCTGCCAAGTATACTGTATGCGGTAAAGGGCAACGCTCCAAGTGGTGTTGGTGTTATGTTCTTCGTAGACCAAGAATGATCTGTACTGCACAATGTTGCGTCTATAGTTTAGTGATGTAAACAGTACAGAGCAGAAATACTATAAATAACTCTATGTATCGAGTTAACAGCATCAAGACGCACCTGGCTACACCGATCATGTAGCAGCACAACAGCACGACAGCACAACACAACAGCACGACAGCACAACAGCACAACAGCGCGACAGCACAACAGCACGACAGCACAACAGCACAACGACTAGAGTCGGTGCAGCGTAGAATGACGAAAATGATTCCGGGCCTTAGAAACCTTCCATATCAGGATAGGTTAAAGAAACTAAACTTGCATTCCCTAGAAAGACGAAGAGTGCGGGAGATGTGATAGAAGTATTCAAGTGGGTGAAAGGAATCAATAAAGGGGATATAGATAAAGTTCTTATAATATCCGAGCAGGATAGGACTCGTAGTAAGGGATTTAAGTTGGATAAGTTTAGGTTTAGGAGGGAGATAGGAAGGAACTGGTTCACAAATAGGGTGGTGGACGAGTGGAACAAGCTTAGCAACTATGTAGTAAGTGCTGGAACGCTGGAAAGTTTCAAAAGGAGGCTAGATAGATTCATGGATGATAGAGAGTGGTAGTAACTCTCGACAGAAGCTGCCATGCACAGGCCAACCGGCCTATTGCAGACTCCTTATTTTCTTATGTTCTTATGTTCTTATGTAACAGCACAACACCACGACAGCACAACAGCACAACACCACGACAGCACAACAGCACGACAGCACAATAGCACACAACAGCACAACAGCACAATAGCACACAACAGCACAACAGCACAATAGCACACAACAGCACACCAGCAGCACGACAGCACAACAACACGATGCTTTATAAAAGCAATTCTTAGCGATCAATCTCTGAGCAATTTTCCGCACCATTAAATGTTCCATAATAACTAGACGAGTTACGGAGGATAACGCTGCACATCAATAGTGTCTCACTGGCCTGATACACTTTGCCGTACAGGGGTAGAATGCTCCTGAGCGTGTGGCAATAGTTATGCTCCAACCAACAGTAGACTCATACAACCAGAGAGTGGAAGAGTGTTCGTCTGGTGTTGTTACTGTAAGATACGTCAGTGAGAAGAGGAACGCCTGGCGATGTTCAGTGATTCTCTACTCTCAGAAAACTGTATATGCTCCGCCTGGGATGTTAGTGGTGGTGGTGGTGGTGATGGTGGTGGTGGTGGTGGTGCTGGTTGTGGTAAGGGTGGTATTGTCGGTGATTGTGGCTGATGGTAGTGGTAATTATAATTGTGGAGGTGGTGGATGGTGTTGGTGGTGGCTATAGTGTTGTTGGTTGTGATGATGATGATTGTGATGATGGTGGTGGTGGTGGTGGTGACAGAGTTGGTAATGATGGTGATGGTAATAATGGTGATGTGAGGGTGAGTGTGGTAATGGTGATAATGGTGGTAATGGTGATACTGATCGGGAGAGAGAAGAGAGAGAGAGAGAGAGAGAGGGAGAGAGAGAGAGAGAGAGAGAGAGAGAGTTAAAACAGAACTCCCCCCTCCACCCCTTAAAACACAAACGATAAATTCGCTTGTCCTGGGGGTGATAAAATTCATTATACACAATATTTATACCAAATAGTTCATCCCGTAGCTAAACTAGACGATGAAGGACCTAAATGTAACCCATGACACTAGTGGGACTTTCATCCTTAAATAACATAATCCCTAAGGGTGAAAATAGTCCCCTGGGTTCTGTAGGTCCATTATCACCCCCAACACACGTGCCACTTTTACACAGACACGCGGGGGTTGGGAAGGGAAAAATTTTCGAGTGTAGATTAAAAATTCTTCCCGTAGCGGCTGTCAGTCCGAGGCCGACGTGTTTATTCAGGCAAGTCTAGACTGGAATGTTTCAATTTTGGTCTACGGCTCATCGTTTATTTGGCTTGTGGAGGGAGAGGGGGAAGGAGGGGGGAAGGGAGATATAAGAAGGAAGGAAAGAAGAAGGTAGGGAGGAGAAGGAGGAGAAGAAAGGAAGGAAGGGAGGGATAAGTAAGAAGGAAGAAGAAAGGTGAGAGTGAAAAGAGAGAAGGAAGAGATGAGAGGAAAACAACGATGCAGGAATATAAAGTGAGTGAAGAGAAGGAAAGAGAAGAGGTGGGAATAAGAAAAGGAAGGGGAGAAAGGGGAAGAAAAATAAACAGAAGCAAAGGAAAGAAAAAAAGAGGAAGGAAGAAAGAAGAGTAGAAAATACAAGAGTAAGAAGACGGGGAGGAACAGGAGAAGGAGGAGGAGGAGGAAGAGGGGGAGGGGAAGAGGTCAACAAAAGAAAGGAAGCAATAAGAAGAAACAGACGATAAAGGAAAGAAAAAAGAAGAAGAATGAAGAAGAAACAAAAAGAAAGAGGCGAGAGAAGGAAAAAGCTGAAGAAGAAAGTAACAAGAAGAAGAAAAAGAAGAAGAAGAAGACAACAAATGAAATAGCTCACATAAGAAACAAGACAATAAACAGGAAGAAGGAGGAAGAGGGAGACGAAGAAGGTGAGAAGTAATTTAACGAATGAGTGGAGTGAGGGTGAGTGAAATTGCACTCTTGGTCGAACAATCTTAAGGGGAGAGGGTGAGGGTAACTTGCACTCTTAATGGCCGTGTAAAAGAGAAAGAGTGAGGGGGAATTATTGCACTCTACCTACAGGAGATTCTCTTTGCACTCTATAGATCTTAGGGGTGGGTCAATGAAGGGCAAGAGAGAGAGAGAGAGTGAAGAGTAGAAAGTTGCACTCTCTTGTAAGATGAATTGAACTCTTACTTGAGGGGATTGAGGGGAGTCGTACTATTAAAACGAATACCAATTTTGAGGGGAAAGGGAGGTATGGGTCACTGGTGATGGTGATTACAAAGAGGGGAGAGGAGAGAGAGGGGAGAGTGCATAGGCATCTTTTATTTGGTGTCGGGGGGGGGGGGAGGTTAGTGTGGAATGAGGGGTCGGGGGATGAGGGGTGGAGGGTTACATAGGCTGAGGGGAGAAGCACAAACGTTTGTCTTCTGATGCATTAATTTTCAACTTTACTCGCTTAAAAATTTAAAAAAAATAAAATCGAAATGTTTTCTTATTTATTTATAAACTTAACTCTCCCGAAGGTGTAGATGAAGAAAGTTTTTTATTTTTTATTTACAGTCTGTGACACTTTACGAACCAACATTATTATTGTTATTATTATTTGTAATTGGTAGTAGTAGTAGGACTTCAAACACATCCAACGAAGCCCGTGTTGACGCCAGTGCTCGAGGATTCTGGACGCTGGGACAGCAAGCCTTCTTCGACATCTCCCATGGCCGCATGTCACCTAACTTAGCTCTCGATGCTGCACACAGGAGGAACGAGAACGACAAGATAAGGGCATATGGGGAGAGAATTCAGAACGTTGATCAAGGCAGCCCAGAAGTTACGTTGTAGCCTGGCTGAGACGTCGACTGACCTTCTCTCTCCTTAGGTCTGCATTGCTTTGCCTCAGGGGAACGAGATCTTCGGCCTCAAAGCCTACAACTGTAGCAGATATTGACTATGAGGCAACAGTCACTTAATGTCGCTTAGATATGCGGTTCAACTAACTCAACACAGCTAGGGTAGCTAATTTTATATTAGGATATTTAATTTTATGGTAATATAATGGTGGCGAAGGTGTGGCTATTGGGGGCGGGGGCTGGAGGCTACGTTAAAAAAATATTATTATTAGCAGTAGTTGTGTGCTGCCGTTCTGTCGTAATGGACCGTCGAATCTTGTTTAATTCCTTGGTATCCACCTCTGATGTTTGGTGGCAATAGAGATGTTCAGCCGATGAGGTCAAAATAACACAGGGCGGCGGTAATTGGCACTAATGACTTTAAGACCGAGTACGTAACGGGAAAGGTAAATGAGTCGGTGAATGAGTCAAGCATCGCTGGAATTACCTGATGCGCACTATCCTCAATACCGGACCCCTCCTCCACCTTCTGGAAGAAGTCATTAGAGTCGCTTTTGTTTCAACACTACTGAAAAGTCTTCACTTAACTTCAATAGTTAGGTCACCCCTTACACTACCACCGAGACTGGGAGGAATGAGATTGACCATTCCAGAGGAGCTTGCTGCCACCAAACATCAGAACTCTGTCAAGCTCACGCAGCTCTCACTGAGCACATAATAGCTCAGAATGCAGCAAGTCAGGTGGATACCAACAAATTAAACAAGATTCGACGGTCCATTAAGACAGAACGACAGCACACCCAAAGTGATAAACTTCAACAACTGAGGCTGCAATTGTCAGAGATCTTGAAGAAAAAAAGTAGCTATAGCACAGGAGGTGGGTGTCCCGAACTGGCTAACAACTTTACCGATAAGGGCAAAAGGCTCTATCCTTAACACACTAGAATTTACACGTGCCATTGTTCTAGTCTAAGCTATGGTTGGCCACTGGCCAGTAAAGGGTTTGCCCTCCCAATGCGTGTGTGGCTCACCGTACTACATCGAACACGCCATGGTGTGCAAGAAGGGGGGCGTCATATGCGTGAGGCATGACGAAGTAAATATTCTGTAGGAAATCTGCCACGACGTCATGGTAGAACCGACCCTCCTTCCATTGGACGGTGAGAATCTCCATCACAGGACTTTCAACACATCCAACGAAGTCCGTGTAGACGTCAGCGCTCGAGGACTCTGGACGCTGGGACAGCGAGCCTTCTTTGACGTAACCTATCTCTCGAGGTTGCCCACAAGGGTAACGAAAACGACAAGATTAGGGCGTAAGCCACGAGAATTCACAATGTGGACCAAGTATCATTGTCATTAGTAGCAATAGCATTACCCCCCTCCTCCTCCTCCTCCTCTTCCTCCTCCTCCTCCTCCTCCTCCTCCTCCTCTTCTTCCTCCTTCTCTTCCCCTTCCTTTCGTCGTACCACATGACCCAAGCCACCTCAATGGGAGTACCAGTCATAGAGTTCACTTAGAGGAGGTGAATGGCATTAGACCATTCTCATCCTTCCAATATGTTTATTCTTTATCTTTTTTTAACGGGGGTGGAGGTGAAAGTCCATTGTCCCGTACTACTTGGATCACAACCTATATTGGGCCATAATTACATTTACATAAATATTCCAATTGCACTGACATAACTCCCTCCTCCCTACCCCCATATGCCCGACTCCACCCCATCCCTGGTCCGCTTCGATGATGATAATAATAATAATAATAATAATAATAATAATAATAATGATAACTATAACAATAATAATAATGATAACAATGACAATAATAATAATAATAATAATAATAATAATAATAATAATAATAATACCAGCCATCTACCTACATTATGCATATTAAGTTATTACAAACCAAGCAGTTCAGGTAATAATCTCTCACGACACAAGACGACTCCTGTAGACGAGGGAGGTACTAATGGCAGCATGGTCCCCCAGTCACGACACAGTACCCCTCAGGCGGCCATAACTCCGGACCATAATAATGTAAAATGATGATTATTGAACGTTTATGACATAATGTTGGGATCTATAAACATGTAGAGTTTGGTTAAAATCCGTCGTTATTGGCTCAAGTCATCGTGTTGACAACTTTTGGAAGGGCAGACGGACTGAAGGAGACATTAAAAATACTTAAGGTTTCCCAATACTACTTCCTTTGTGCTATAAAAGACCGCCAGTACAGGCAGAAGGCTGGCGAACGTTTGTCTGTCGCAGCTTTCAATAAGTGTCATTGTAAAATAGAGAGAATGCTGACGTTTGCTTAGCGTAGACGGTAGAGTGAACGAACATCTTATTTCAGGATGGAGTTTAACGCCAGACGCTGCTGAGTGCTCGTAGTGACTTAACTCCCACACCAATGACGACGCGAGGAAGAGGTGTTGGTTGTATTGTGGTGTATGATGATGACTGTTAACTGGAAGTGGATGAGATAATGACTGTTAACTGGAGGTGGATGAGATAATGACTGTTAACTGGAGGTGGATGAGATAATGACTGTTAACTGGAGGTGGATGAGATAATGACTGTTAACTGGAGGTGGATGAGATAATGACTGTTAACTGGAAGTGGATGAGTGTAGTGTATGATAATGACTGTTAACTGGAAGTGGATGAGTGTAGTGTATGATAATGACTGTTAACTGGAGGTGGATGAGATAATGACTGTTAACTGGAGGTGGATGAGATAATGACTGTTAACTGGAGGTGGATGAGATAATGACTGTTAACTGGAAGTGGATGAGATAATGACTGTTAACTGGAGGTGGATGAGATAATGACTGTTAACTGGAGGTGGATGAGATAATGACTGTTAACTGGAAGTGGATGAGTGTAGTGTATGATAATGACTGTTAACTGGAGGTGGATGAGTGTAGTGTATGATAATGACTGTTGACTGGAGGTGGATGAGTTGTAGTGTATGATAATGACTGTTAACTGGAGGTGGATGAGTGTAGTGTATGATAATGACTGTTGACTGGAGGTGGATGAGTGTAGTGTATGATAAGGACTGTTGACTGGAGGTGGATGAGTTGTAGTGTATGACAATGACTGTTAAGTGGAAGTGGATGAGTGTAGTGTTTGATAATGACTATTGACTAGAGGTGGAACTGGTATGCGGGGTGGCTGAGATGTCACTAGCTGTTAGGTGGAGCGGGTAGGTATTGGTGGTATGTAGTGTGTGTGTGTGTGTGTGTGTGTGTGTGTGTGTGTGTGTGTAATGGATGTCGGGTGTGATGTGGATGGGATGGATGGATGCCTAATGGATGATGCTTGAAATGTACGATAAAATATCCTAAGACTACCGGCAGCGAACATCCTTAGGCAGAGACTGAACTGCCAGCTGTATGAGGAATCTAAAGAACATTAACTTTCTGGAACTTTTACAAACATTTACCAAAACCTGGAAAGGAAGAGACAGACAGACAGACAGACAGACAGACAGACAGACAGACAGACAGATGACACCAGAAGCTCATGATCGTTAACACAGGAAAGTGGAATTACGCGCAAATTTATGTAAAGTGTAGAGCAAAAAATTCATTTAAAACTGCACAGCCAAGTTTATTCTCTTCGACAATGATAATTTCGTTGTCTTACATGTTTGGCGTCTAATAATTGTGCTCGTCATCGTCAACTGGATTTAGCATGTACGTTTCTATCCCTGTTAAGTCGATGATGGAGATTATTCCTGTTATCTGAAGCGTCTACTTATCATTGTTTTGGTTATAGTGTACACTTTTTTGCTTGTTATGTGTGTAAATGGACCAAGAAGAGACGGTGTAATGATTCTAATAAGTGAGCATCAAACAGTGACCACAAGTACAGGTCATTGCTAACAAAAAAATAAAAAGACCCTGTGTTCAGGAGCTCATCAACTTAAACCTCTTCCTCAGGGTTGTCATCCTTAACGACCATGTCCTCTAATCACCACCATTACCAATATTATGACAGCCTTGACAACAGGAAATGACATGACAACCTCAAGCAACGCCCAAAGCAACATACACATACACACACACACACGCACACGCACACACACACACACACACACACACACACACACACACACTCGCACACACACACACTCGCATAAATCCAAACCTAAAATGAACTACAATGAAGTTTACAACCAGGTAGTACTTTTTCCCTCTACGGTAGATTATCGTTCATCTACCTTGAATTTGCTTTAGTGCGTTATAGTGTCAACAGGGAGAGAGAGAGGAGGGGGGAAGAGGAGGCAATATTTTAGAGTACTGCACGACACGTTCACCTGGCACGTGTATTTGTACATACTGAAGGCTTCCATCAGGAGCACACACACACGACTATACCACTTGGGTTATAGAGTCTGTGTACCTATGGTCAGCGGGTGGCAGAATGACCCGTCCAAGCAGAGCGCGACTAGGACCCTTCCTGCCCGAAAGTTATATAACATAATGGACAGTAATGCTTGCATATATTCAACGTGCGTGGATTCCCCGTCCGGATGGCTGACACACGGCCTTTTAATATCCCCGCCGGCAGAATCTGTAAAACGGAATTGTCACGCTGTTCCGACTAATTCGGAAATCAATGTTATTGTCGAGGGAGCCGTGTAGGGAGGGCGGGCAGGTGTTCTGTGCTGGGCTGACGTGGGCAGAGGAGGAGAGAGGGAGGGAGGCAGAAGGAATGGAGGGAGGGAGAGAGGGAGGGAGGGGGGTAGGGAGACAAGAGAGAGGGAGACAGAGAAGGTTAGAAAAGGGAGGTAATGGGGGAGTGATGGTGGATGAGGGGAGGTATTGAGGGAGGGGTGATAAGAGTGGTGAGGGGAGGGGAATGGCGGACAGGAAGGGTAGGGGTGATGGTGAGGGGAGGGAAATGGTGGACAGGAAGGGTAGGGGGTGATGGTGATGAACAAGAATGGGTGATTGTGGTGGTGATAGGTATATATTGTGAAGCGAATGAAGGAGGGTAAAAGAATGAAGATAACAGATGGGAGAGATGGTGTTCAACTGGAATGGGAAGGATGGAATAGGAAGAGAGAGATAGCTACAAGAAGAGGAAGTGTGGGAGGGAGATTTGTATATGAATGAAAGATCTGAATTAGCAAAACATTTATAGGAACTGTCTGAGGTAAATAGATAACATTATGGTAAAATATAAAGAAATTCCTCTTATATTACCACCTAATCTATAAAAAAATAACCATTTAATTTTCTCTCGGCATTTGACCAATACTCCTTCCTTAGATAACACCCTCTTCGGCACATAAATCCATCAGACAAGATCAACATAAAGTATGGACTCAACCAAACGATACAACTTTAATCATGTGACGAGTTGTTTTTTTCTTTCCCCAACTTACATGTAAACATTGAGCTTCTGCTTACAATAATGGACACCAAATATATACATAAAGCGAGGGCAATATAATGCTACATAACTTTTTTGTGTTGATATGCAAATTCTGAGAAAACGATAATAATATATAATAAATTTTCTTTAATTTTACAGGTAATGATGATATTTTACCTTCATATTGTTTCTACTCTCGAGACTTATAAAGGAATGAACAGGTGATCATAAAGGTTAATTCACATGTTGAGCTTTACTTCACTTAACAGGTGGTAGGGTGCTTTTCTTTTCCTTGACTAAGCAATTTATTCTTGACTAACTATGTATTATTTTACTGTAGTTAATAATACGTCGTTAAGATTATTATTATTATTATTATTATTATTATTATTATTATTATTATTATTATTATTATTATTATTATTATTAGAAATACAGCTCTTCGATGTGTGTGTGTGTGTGTGGGTGTGTGTGTGTGTGTGTGTGTGTGCGTGCGTGTGTGTGTGTGTGTGTGTGTACTTCTCTTAAATACGTGCCGGTGTACCATGATGCCCACACTAACGTAGGTATAAAACGCTTTTTATTTACCTTTGTCTATGTGTGTCATTGTAGTACCTGAGATATTGTTGTTGTTGATTATATTGGTTGTTGTTGTTTTTGTTACTGTTGTGGACGGTGGGTGGTTATGGTTGTAGTTGTTTTTGATAATTGTGGTTGTTGTTGTTTTTGATAATTGTGGTTGTTGATGGTGGTGTAGTTCTTGTTGTTATTCTTTATATTGTTGTTTTATTCTTGTTTTCGTTGTTGTAGTTGTTGTTATTGTAGTTGTTGTTGTTGTTGTTGTTGTTGGTGGTGGTGGTGGTGGTGAAGGTGTTGGTGAAGGTGTTGGTGTATATGTTGTGTACTGTTGTAGTTGTTGTTGTTGTAGTTGTTGTTGTTGTTGTAGTTGTTGTTGTTGTTGTTGGTGGTGGTGGTGGTGGTGCTGGTGAAGGTGTTGTTGTATATGTTGTGTACTGTTGTAGTTATTGTTGTTGTTGTTGTTGTTGTAGTTGTTGTTGTTGTTGTAGTTGTTGTTGTTGTTGTTGTTGATGGTGGTGGTGGTGGTGGTGGTGGTGGTGAAGGTGTTGGTGTATATGTTGTGTACTGTTGTAGTTGTTGTTGTAGTTGTTGTTGTTGTTGTTGTTGTTGTTGTTGTTGGTTATTTATCCTGGGTATACTCGCCAGACAGTGGATGGGCTGTGTCGCCAATATACTCCAGTATACGCCTGTTGAGCATACTGATGAGTTCACAGCCAGACCTCGGACATACCAGGTTATACTCATCCTCGGGGAGACATCCTGAGGTATATCCTATGGTAAGAAGAGTATAATTGATGGGGTATGCTGGGTCTGGTATTTTGATGGCGTATGATGCTAGGGGTGATAGGGTATGCTACTAAGGGTATGCTGTTTGTAATATATTAATGGGGATATATTGCTAATGATATAATAACGTGGTGTGTTGCTGCAGTATAATAATGGGTTATATTGTGGTCTAAAGATGGTGTACCGTATATTGTTAAGGTTCTATCAGTAGGGTATGATATTAGGGATATATTGAAAAGGTATATAACGAATGGTTTGAGAGGTATGGGAGTATGCTACTCGTGTATACTGATGGGGTATGATGCTCAAGATATACTGCTGGGAATATATTACCAGGAACATATGTCTAAGATTAAGATGCGTTAGATTTATTACTGAAGTATACTAGTGGCTGAATACTCTTGGGGTATACTATTACTTTTGATAATACTGGTGGTATGTATAACTCGGCTTGTATGCTACAGTATGCTTGAGTATATTGTATGCCAACGGGTGGTTGGGGCAGGGCTGGTATGCTAATTATACTTGCTTGCGTGGGAACGTGGGCGTAATATGATAGTATGTCCGAGTATAAGTGGAAGTATACTCCTACGAACACACATAGTTGATGTAAAACTCACATGGGGAAGCTTAGAGCAGTTAATACCAACCAACCAACTTAACCTAACCTAACCTAACGTAACCTAACCAAACGTAACCTAACCTAACCCAACCTAACCTATACCACCGCCCAGCCTGGTCAAACAGTGCTTGCGTGTCGTTGTCTCTCTTTCCAAATCTTTCATTTTCTAGTTTTTGCGACACTAAACACTCAGCCCACCACCTTGAGTCATCTGCCCTCCGCTTCCCTCATCTCCCAAGACTCAATTATATTCATTTTGTCTCAATAGATTCGTCAGAATAACCCGCAGGACAGAATATTCGCGTTCCTTCAAGAGTCGATTGAGTTTACTTGTGTGTTTTGATTTTAAGTTAGGTTTGAGTTGGTTTAGTTACCTTGGGTTTGGTTTGGTTAGGTTAGGTTAGGTTAGGTATTATCCAGGATGGTTAAGCTTCCATTATCTTTTTTTTTCTCTTATTCTGGCGGTTCCTTTCCTCGCAGTTATAAATCAGTGAGTGCTGTTACACACGTAGCTCTGTACTCAGCTTAATTAGGTAACAGGATCAGGGTATAGTCTCAGTCTACCAGGATGTCCACTTTGTTTTCTGGGATACATTTACTAGAGTTCACATTTTATTATTTCCTTCTTAAGTCCGACGATGTTATATAGGATGTCCTTTATTTATTGTTAAGAACGAGAGGAGATTTATTCTGAACGGTGGTAGAGGTGACGTCTGTAAAAGATGGACAACATAATGTGAGGAGGAATATTTTAAGTGGGTGAAGGTTATTGTATAATGTTTAGTAGTGAGTTAATTAACCTAACAAGATAAGGGTAACTCCTCCCCTCCCCCCCACCGCCTCCACGATAAGAACTCCGGGTTAATAAAAGACCACGTAAATGCAACAGGAGATGAGTTTGTAGTCGGAGTCAAGTCGGCCGGGTTTAATCCCATACGAACACAGGCGGTGGGAAGGGGGAGAGGGGGGGGGGGGCAGGAGAACCTAGCCTAGGTTTAATTGATTTAATTCACGATAAACGTATAGCTTGCAATGTGAGCCTGTAATCTTGAAAGCACATATTTCATAGGCAAGATAAAAATCAACAGCTGGACCAGAGAGCGCGCGCGCGGCTGTTGCACGGCGGGTAATAATGCCATCAAGCCTGCAACTCTTGCTTTGATGATAAAGACCCGCCGGGACCCGCGAGGACCATGGACCACAGTCTTCATCACTGCTTTGGAATTTAGCTCAGGGTTCGCCCGCTCTCCACTTCGCGTCCGCCGCCCCTCGATCGTCTCCGTGCTCACCTCCCCCACCTCCCTCATCCCACCATCCTCAACCACACCAAACAAAAAACAGGACGCCCTTAACAGAGATACCCAGGGTAATTAGGTCTTCTCAACCGATGGAAGAGTTGCAATCGTCGCTTCCCTCTCGGCGCGAATTTAAGAGCGCGCCAAGGTGGTGGTTGCAAGGTGAAGGGCGGGAACTGAACACAGGACCACCCAAGACGCCGGCCGCCCACCTAAACGGCGTATCCCACCTCACTAATACTATCACCTCCTCCTCCTCCTCCTATTCCTCCTCCTACTACTCCTCCACCCCATCCTTCTCCTCCTAAACACTGAATCAAGTATGTGTGTGGGGTTTTAAATTCTTCCTTATCCTCCCATATATATATTCCACCCTATCCTAACCCTATCCTATAACCTCCTCCAAGACACAGAGAGGAAGAAGTGAAGGAGGCGACCCTAGCCATGAAACCTATCCCAAGGTGGAGGCGAATTCTTACCTACCCTCTATCCGTGTGTTTTATTAATTTATTTTAGTTATTTATATGTATAGCCGCTACCATCGTCAGTAAATGTATAGGTGGCTTGTTAGGGGGTTAGTGTGGGTATAGTGTGGGTTATTGTGGGTTAGTGTGGGTTAGTGTGGGTTATTATGGGTTAGTGTGGGTTAGTGAGGGTTAGTGTGGGTTAGTGTGGGTTAGTGTGGGTTAGTTAGGGTTAGTGTGGGCTAGTCTAATTTCTTCCCTTTAAAATATAACCAGTTAAGACCCATAACGGAGGAAATATTTTTGCCATACCTCCAACACACACACACACACACACACACGAGGTCTCTTATACGTATATGTCCTTCGCTATTGACTTGGCTCAGGGCATATGGGCATGTACTTCCTTAGGGGGCATGGGGAGGAGGAAGAGGAGGTGTGTTGGACTCTCTCTCTCTCTCTCTTCTTGCATATCCAGGAATCTATATCACAGTATTGACAAGTCAGCGCAGTTCATACCACTATATACACACACACACACACACACACACACACACACACACACACACACACACCTGCTTCAAATATTTAGTACCTGTGAGTAGAGTTTTGATCCTCTCAGATTTTAACAACTCAGATTTTGCGATTTTCAGATTTTGCCCTTTCATATTTTCTGATTTTGGCTGTTTCAAATTTCAAGATCTTTGGATTTTTCAGATTTTTATATTGCCAGTTTTTAAAGATTTTCAGATTTTTGCGTTCTCATTTTTCAATGGTGTCAGATTTTGGCCGTCTCAGATTTTTTTTTTCAGATCTTAAGGCTTTTTAGATTTTAGTCGTTTTCCACTTTACCTGTAAGCTTTTTAGATTCTAAAGCCTTTCAGTTTTTCCCTTCTGATTTAAAATTTTCCAGATTTTAAAATATTTTTTTTAGATTTTGCCTCTTGGAGATTAATACGTGGATTTTTTTTTATTATGTCTCGAGGTTTTAGGAAACATATTTTCTTATTTTATTTATTTTTTCTGTATATTAATATTATCATTATTATTATTGTTACTATTTTTTTTTTCAAAAGTAGTCCTAGTAGTAGTAGTCCTCTCTGTTTAGGTCTGCATTTTTTGCCTCAGGGGAACGAGATCTTCGGCCCGAAAGCAAACAACAGCTGCAGATATTAGACTATGAGGCAACAGTCACTGAATGCCGCATAGATCTGCGGCTTGACTAACACAGCCAGGGTAGCTACTGTAACTTTGTATTAGGATATTTAATATTAAGGTAATAAAATGGCGGCGAAGATGTGGTCATTTGGGGGAGGCTGGAGGCCACGTATAGAAAAAAAATAATAACAACAGTAGTAGTAGTAGCAGCAAGAAGGGGGGAGGGGCTTCGTATGCATGAGGCATGACAAAGTAAGGGATCTCACAGCATATTGTATACTGAAGGAAATCTACCACGAAGTCAAGGTAGAACCGACCCTCCTTCCATTGGACGGTGAGAATCTCCATCACAAGACTTCAAACACAACTAACGAAGCCCGCGTGGACGTCAGTGGTCGAGGATTCTGGACGCAGGGACAGCGAGCTTTCTTTGACGTTAGGATATTCGACCCCATGGCCACACGTCACCGTAACTTGTCTCTTGAGGCCGCACACAAGAGGAACGAGAACGACAAGATTAGGACGTAGCGAAAATAATTCAGAATGTGGATCACGGCAGCTTCACTCCTCTGGTGTTCACAACATCTGGCGGAGTGGGGCCAAGTGCAAGACGCTTCTACACAAGGGTGGTCGAGGTATTTGTCTGGGCAGAAGCAGCAACCCAGAAGCTACGTTCAGCCTGGTTGAGATGTCGACTGTCCTTCTCTCTGCTTAGGTCTGCATTGCTTTGCCTCAGGGAAACGAGAGGCTGGAGGCCACATAAAAACAAAAGTAGATGTAGTAGTAGTAGTAGAAGTAGCAGTAGTAGTAGTAGTAGTAGTAGTAGTAGTGCTGTCACAAACATTACAATTTAATATCCCACCGCTGTGCAAGTTCTCTACGGATCCCTCTAGTATACTCCTGTGTTCATCTCTCTTGACCGTCCTGAGAGCCCGCCGACATGACAGATTTTCTTGAGAATTCGGCGTGAGACATCGCTAACCTGGAGAGCTCAGAGGAGTTGATGACGGGTGTGGCAAACTCTTATTTGACCATGGGGGGAGAGGGGGAGTTTAGGGTGAGGTGGTAGGGAAGCGGGGAGGGGGGCTGGGAGGGGGGTTGCAGTGCAGGTGGGGTGGGGGTGATTTGGGGATACAACCGTGTGTTCGAGTTTAGGTGATCATGTAATTTTGGGGGTCATTTGTTATTGTTTTTGTTTTTTATTTATCTTTAATTTCTTCTTATTTTTCTCCTTTCTTCCCCTTTGCTTCTTTCTTTTTCTTCTGTTCTTCTTCCCCTTTCTCTTTCGTTCCTCCTCCTTCTTCTTCCTCTCCTTCGCCCTCTTTCCTCCTTGTCCTACTCCTTCTTTCTCCTTCACTTCCCCTCCTCTTCCTTCTCCTTAGCTCCTCTCTTTTCTTCCTCCCTCTCCTCCTCTTCTTTCGTCCCCTCTCACCCTTCTCCCTTTTCTCCTTCTCCTCTCTCCCTCCTTCCTCTCCTTCGCTCCTCCTCTTTCTCCTCCTCTTCCCTCCTCCTCCTCCTCCTACCCCCCCTTCATACACCACAAAAACAAACACTTATGAGCCAGTATTACCAATGTGTTCAGACCTCTCATTGGTCAAGAACAATTACTGGTCATTGGCAACACTAAATACCCACCTATTATTATCGCTTAGCTGTGATTCTTTTCTTCTTCTTCTTCTTCTTCTTCTCCTTCTTCTTCTTCCATCCCTTGTTATATTATCTACTCATTCTTATTTACTTATAATGCGCATCTCGTTTCACGTTTGTTCGTTAGATACGCTGAATATTTTTTTTTTTCGTTAATTACGCTAATTCCTATCCTTATGTTCGTTAAATATTTTGATGGGTCTTATTATTTGTAAGATACTCAAACAGTTCTTATTTTGTTAGCTAAATACTTACTTGTTCTTACTTGATTTGTTATAGGGACTACGCAATAGTTCTTATTCTAATTCAGTAAATACACTAATTGTTTTTTCTTTGTCCGCTAAATAAGAACTCTGTTATAATGTTTTTTGTTGTCAGCTAAATAAGAACTCCGTTATATTGTTCTTTCTTCTCCCGCTAAATAAGAAGTCCGTTATGTTGTTCTTTTGTTGTCCACTAAATAAGAACTCAGTTATATTGTTTTTCGTTGTCCGCTAAATAAGAATTCCGTTATGTTGTTCTTTTGTTGTCCGCTAAATAAGAACTCCGTTATAATGTTCTTTTGTTGTCTGCTAAATAAGAACTCCATTATATTGCTCTTTCTTTGTCCACTAAATAAGAACTCCGTTGTATTGTTCTTTTGTTGTCCGCTAAATAAGAACTCCGTTATAATGTTCTTTCGTTGTCCGCTAAATAAGAACTCCGTTATAATGTTCTTTCGTTGTCCGCTAAATAAGAACTCCGTTATAATGTTCTTTCGTTGTCCGCTAAATAAGAACTCTGTTATAATGTTCTTTTGTTGTCCGCAATTGTTCACTAAATAAGAACTATCAAGATTATGGCTCCTTTACCGTCCAGAGAACACAGTCTTTGTTCATTTTTTGTTATAGAAATTCTCTGAAAAGAACTTAGAACAAAGGGACAGAGTTCACATTTTATCATGTTCAAATTCACATAAACCGAAACGCCAGAATCACACTGAGTTCTAAACCCAGGATGATCAACGTTTGGATCCATCCCCAATGTACTGGTAAATTAGATGAATAGATTATAACAGGTAATTATAAGATAATCTGATCTCCTAGGGAAAAAAAAAGGCTAAATAGTGTGGGTTATAGGATAAATTAGATGGTATTCCAACGTCCTGGGGAAAAAATAACGTATATATTGTAGGTTTACGATAGGCGTTTAGACAGTATTTTAACATCCTGGAAAAAACAACCCTATTAAATACCATGGGTTATATAATTGGGGATAAAACTATATTTCGACGTCCTAGAAAAAAAACGGAAGGTAAAAATCGTGTATTTTATTATGTTTGTGAATGATGTATAACTCGTGCCATCTTCCTTGTGTTCTTCACGTAGAGGCGATAATTCTTGTTTTTTCTTTGCTTGGAGGCGATAATTCTTGTTTTTCTTTACTTGGAGGCGGTAATTCTTGTTTTTTTCTTTACTTGGAGGCGATAATTCTTGTTTTTTCTTTACTTGGAAGCGATAATTCTTGTTTCTCTGTACTTGGAGGCGGTAATTCTTGTTTTTTTCTTTGCTTGGAGGCGATAATTCTTGTTTCTCTTTCCTTGGAGACGATAATTCTTGTTTTTTCTTTACTTGGAGGCGGTAATTCTTGTTTTTTCTTTACTTGGAAGCGATAATTCTTGTTTCTCTTTACTTGGAGGCGGTAATTCTTGTTTTTTTCTTTGCTTGGAGGCGATAATTCTTGTTTTTCTTTACTTGGAGGCGATAATTCTTGTTTTTTCTTTACTTGGAGGCGATAATTCTTGTTTTTTCTTTACTTGGGGGCGATAATTTTTTTTTTCTTTACTTGGAGGCGATAATTCTTGTTTCTCTTTACTTGGAGGCGGTAATTCTTGTTTTTCTTTACTTGGAGGCGATAATTCTTGTTTTTCTTCACTTGGAGGCGATAATTCTTGTTTTTCTTCACTTAGAGGCGATAATTCTTAAAGCTTTTAGAATAGTTTGACAAAAGGAATTTTCCAGATAAAAGCAAACGATCTGGTGGTCATTTTTATTTTAGTAAAGAGACAGTTCAAGGATTATCGTGAGTTCGACTTAATATAATATTGCCTCTGGTTTATAAATGTCAAATGTTTGTTTTGAATGAGAGTGAAATTCAGCAGTGATAAAGACAAATTTGGGGATGGGAGAGGGAGGGTGTGACGGGAAAGGGAAGGGGGTGTGATTGGAGGGGAAAGGGATGGGTGTTATTGGAGGGGAAGGGGAGGGAGTGTGACTGGAGGGGAAGGGGAGGGAGTGTGACTGGAGGGGAAGGGGAGGGAGTGTGACTGGAGGGGAAGGGGAGGGGGTGTAACGGATGAATAGGGGGGAGAGGAAGAGAGATGTGACGGAAGGGGAGGTAAAGGGGTGTGACGGAAGGGGGGGGGGGGGTTGTCGTTGGTCGGGGAGTGTGACGGGTTGGCCCCTGTGCTACATTCCTGCTTGTCACAGTATTTCCCGGTAGTACGGCTCTTGTCCTGCCAGCCACCACACCACTACCAGCCGCCACACCACCACCAGCCGCCACACCACCACCAGCCACCATACCACCACCAGCCGCCACACCACCACCAGCCACCACACCACCACCAGCCGCCACACCACCACCACCAGCCGCCACACCACCACCACCAGCTACCACACCACCACCAGCCACCACACCACCACCAGTCACCACACCACGACCAGTCACCACACTGTCAACAGCCGCCACACCACCACTAGCCGCCACACCACCACCAGCCGCCACACCACCACCAGCCACCACACCACCACCAGTCGCCACACCACGACCAGCCACCACACTGTCAACAGCCGCCACACCACCACCAGCCACCATACCACCACCCTCCAGCATACCACTACCAGTCACCATATAACCATCAGCCGCCAGACCACCACCAGCCACCATGCCACCAACAGCCACCACACCACCAACAGCCACCATACCACCACCAGCCACCACACCACCACCAGCCACCACACCACCACCAGCCACCACACCTCCACCAGCCACCACACCACCACCAGCCACCACACCACCACCAGCCACCACACCACCACCAGCCACCATACCACCATCAGGCACCACACCACCACCAGTCACCACACCACCACCAGCGACCATACCACCATCAGGCACCACACCACCACCAGCCACCACACCACCAACAGCCACCATACCACCACCAGCCACCACACCACCACCAGCCACCACACCACCACCAGCCACCATACCACCACCAGCCACCACACCACCACCAGCCACCACACCACCACCAGCCACCACACCACCACCAGCCACCACACCACCACCAGCCACCACACCACCACCAGCCACCATACCACCATCAGGCACCACACCACCACCACATCACCGCACCATCACCGTGCTGGATTTGCCAACACGTCCAGTGTCCACCCACCCCCTATGGGAAGTACACACACACACACACACACACACACACACACACACACACACACACACACACACACACGGATTGTTAACTTCACCTAGTTGAGGGAGTGTTCAACGTTGTGGCGTAAAGAAAGAGAGAGAGAGAGAGAGAGAGGGAGAGAGAGAGAGAGAGAGAGAGAGAGAGAGAGAGAGAGAGAGAGAGAGAGATGTCTTTCTGTGCAAGTGGCAATACGAGTTTCAGTGCACTTGATGTCAAAAAGGTGTATCGTGGAATGTTTAAGAAATAGAGAGAGAGAGAGAGAGAGAGAGAGAGAGAGAGAGAGAGAGAGAGAGCTAGTTCAACCTCATGGTGTTGGCCTTAATTGGGTAGGGTCAGGTAAGGTTCCCACGCGTTGAGCTGGCCCTGGCTTGACCCCGGCACGGAGGTCATCCCTTGCCCAAGTCGAGGAGGAGAGGGAGAGCATGGGAGAGGGTGGTGGGGAATAGTTAAGTAGGGAGAGGATGGGAAGGGGATGGTACACTGGGGAATGGTTAGGTAGAAGGTAGGAGAGCGGGATGGGGATGTTATGATACCCAGGTGAGAAGGGATACCCACACCTCAGACCTACTGGGATAACCATTTGTTGGGGTAATTTTTCACTTATAAATTAAAAACTTGAGGCATCATATGTTGTGAGAACTGAAAGATTTATACCTGGATGGAAAGATAATTTGTTAAGGTATTGTCAATTATTGTTTTACGGTACTTGGGATAATATATTGTTTACGTTGCATAATATCCCGAATGATACTTGACGGTATTATCCAAGTTATAATAAATGGTACTGTTTCGTTCCCCTTTTTGTATTGTATTTCTGCGGTATTCTGAATGATACTTAATCGGTATTTTCAGTGTTACTTTTTGTATTATATTGAATGATACTTTATCGGTATCTTTAAGGAGCAACACTAAAGTAGGTGCTTGAGAGGCTCTAATGGTCTGCTAACTCTGGCCACAACACCGCCTGGCTTTCTCCTTTTATAATGGCGCTCGGTTATCCACACCAGGCAATCGTTCGTCCGCCTCCTGCTTGCTTCCAGTGGCGTAACGTGCGAGCTTAAGTTTCTTCGGGGATGAGAACTACACACACACACACACACACACACACACACACACACACACACTTGTATTAGGCGCTTGAGTGAGTTATGTTTCAGAGAAGTTCTTCAGTATATTCAAGTAGGGAATTTTTTTGTTCACATATGTTCACTCTGGAGATATTGAGTATAACGTTTTAACTAATTACGAGCGTCTTGTACTCACTTGTAATTTGTTTATTTTCCTCATCATAATAAAAAGACGTAATGTTTAATTCGGAAAACATTATTCACATTATCAAACATCATAAAAAAAAACATCCATAATATTTTAATTTTGCACTCAACTAATATCGCTTATTATTTCTTTGCAGAACTTTCACCTTGAACCTGGAACAGAGGAGCGTATATACTGTATATATAAGTAAGTAAAATAATTAGTTGATACGCAGGTAAGTTTGCGTTCGTATGTGTGAATTTTATCTTCACTTATTGTAATCTATTACTATTAATTTATGGCGCTAGTTATGAGTGGTTTATACGCGCGTATTTTACTATCGTGGTTGGGGTTCGGGTGGTGATGTATACGCAACTATTGATGAAATGATACGCATGTTTAAAAATAGTATACGCAAGTGTTTAATGAGCAAATACGCAACTCTCGAATAACACTGTACGCTTCTTTTGCTTGATAAATTACTGTATATGATTTAGTTTTTGTCTTCCTCTTCTTCTTTATCACTATTTGCTTCTCCTCTCTCGTTCACCCTCATCATTTACGTTTTCTTCCTTCCTCGCTGCTTCCCGTTCCAATCTATTTTCCTTTCCTAGTGCTAATTAGTTATCTACCTCCCTCGCTATCTCTCTCTTTCATCATTTTTCTCTCTGTTCTCCTTCCCTCCTTCGTACCCGTGTTCCCTCTCCTCTCTTTCTCTAACCTTCTTCCTTCTCTTTCTCCCTCTCCCGCCTTCGCTCCCTGCCATTCTCCCTCCATCTCTCTCCCTCTTCCTTCTATCCCTCTCTCTTACATCATCTCCTTTCTTCACTCTCCTCCCCTTTCTTTTCCGCTCGTCCTCTCTCATCATTCTCTTCCATTATCCTCTCTCCCTCCTTCCCTCCCTTCCTCTCTCTCCCTTTTACCAACAACGCAAAAGTTACCTGTGCACACACACACCTGTACTAATTACAGGTTCCCTCACGCAATCTTTTTTCCCCCCTTAGGGATCTGTCCACCCTTTAGGGGGAAGAGGAAGGGTGTTACTATTTCCTCCCCCTCCCATCTCCTCCTTTCCCCTCATTTCCCCTTCCTGACCCTTCCCCTCTATCACCCTCCAAGTATTTCCCCCACTCCTTCTTCACTTCCCTAACTCTACCCTTCCCCTTTCCCCTCTCCTCCCTTTCTAACCCTCATCCCTCCCTATCCTCTTCCTTCTCTCCCTCCCCTCTTACCCCTCATCCCTCCCTCACTCTCATATCCTCTCCCTCTCCTCTACCTCCCCCCTTCATTCTCCTCCCTCACGTACACCCTCCAAGACTTCTCCCTCACACTACAAAGGGAGATCAAGGGTGAATTATGTCCCGGATATGTTAGTAAAAGATGGTATCGGAGGTGGCGGAGAACAGCGTGTCACTTGTGCGTGCCGTGAGGAAGAGGGTGTGTAGGTGTCGACATGTTGTTGACACGAGAACCACGAACCAGGAACCTGAGAGACGTGGAGGGGAGAGAGAGAGAGAGAGAGAGAGAGAGAGAGAGAGAGAGAGAGAGAGAGAGAGAGATAACGAAAGTGGAGAGAAGACCATAAATAGAGATAGAGAAAAGTCCATCACTCACTCACTCACTCACTCATCAACCAACACTCACCCGTTGATTGATCGACCTCATAACTCACTCATTGACCCGCAGACTTGCTTACTTACTAACTGACTGACTCATTTACTTACCCATTCATTAACTCACTAACTGTAGAAGGCGCTAAACAGATTGACTGATTGACTGACTGACGGAGTAACTGACAGAGAGACATCAGCCTCTCCGACCTAACCATCAGCTGTCAGTAATGTTTTATCTTAGCTGACTGACTGCTGTTTATAGACCACTTCCCCCCAACCCCCCACCTCCCACTAATGACCTAGGCGAGAATAACTGCAGCAACGTAAGTAATAAGGAGAGGATGATAATTATGATAGTATGAATAATGATAATAAGATACATGAGAATTTGGGTAATAATAATAATAATAATAATAATAATAATAATAATAATAATAATAATAATAATAATAATAATGCTGATGATTGTGATAGCAGCAGCAACTTTGTGTTTGACTTTCAATTTCAAACACTAATTCGGTCACTATATTGGTTAACACACACACACACACACACACACACACACACACACACACACACACACACACACACACAGCACTATACCAACACTATTGCACCACATCACATCACACCATAACCATAATAATGCATCATCATACCATAAATATTGTGACACATCTCACCATATTCACCATGGTACTATACATTACTCAGTATGCACTATAAACTATTCACTAAACACTAAACTATTCACTATACATTATGTGCTATACTCTATACGCCTTACACTATATGCTATACATTATTGACTATACACTATACGCTATACACATGAAAATAAACACACAGAATCTTTAGAATAACATCTCATGATAACGCTTCCATATCAATCCCTCCTACCGAAACTTTTGTCTGACTGTACCTTCGTCCGTCCGTCTGTCCGTGACCGATATGTTGTCCGCCCGATATCTCTCCTGAGCCGCGATGGATTGATTCCAATTTTAGCGAGAAAGTGTGTTAGGATGGGATAAACCTTGTGTTGACTAGGCATGAAACCAGGCCAAGTATGTCTAAAGCTATAGTCACCTGTTTAGCTGGCGGAGAGGAGGGGGGAGGGGGAGGGGGAGGGGGCGGGGGAGGGTAGGTATGTGAAGTAGGAGGGCAGGTATTGGTATGGGGGAGGGGGATATGGGTAGGGGAAAAGAGAGAAGAGTGTTAGGTTGGGGAAAGGGGAAGGAGTGGGTAGCGGAGGGGGAAAGGGTGGGTAAGGGGTAAGTAGGGGAGAGAGAAGGGGTGGGAAGGGGAGAGTAAAGGGATGAGGGAAAGGGGTGAAGGAAGGCAGTAGGATGCGTAACCCCCAGTGGCTAGTGTCAACAGCAGGTGCTCATACTGGCTACGCTACGCAATAACCACTGGCGTATTATTAACCCAAAGATGTGAATATGATTAACAGGAGATGAAACGGACTCAGAGGAAGCGAATGATAATGATCACATGTAATGAGTAATTAAAATTCAATTTGTAGCGTAATTAAGAACTGGCGAAGCATAATAACAAGGGAGGATGAAGGTAACGAACAGAGGAAACAGTAAAGGAGAGAGAGAGAATAGCGTAGAATAACAGGAAATCACGAAAAAAAGAATAAGGAAATGATAAATAAATGTTTATTCAACAGCAGTATACATAAACAGATGACGTTACAAAAACAAACTTTAATAACCAAACCGAAGATAATTATAGATGAAACACAAGGTATAATACGTTAGGCAAATGAGAAGTAAAGTGGAGATAACAAATACAATAAATAGTGGTATGAGAGATGAAAGAATAATGATGATGATAATAATATGACAATGAAGAAAGTCGGTTTAAATAGAAATGAATCTTGGTTATTATCACAAGAAACAAATAACACACAGGATATGTAGTTCACTGTTAACTCGCATATATACACTCAGCTTCAGGGGACATTAATATATGACCTTACCAAAACATCACAGGGTTCCGAAGTTGCGGTTTCCTCCTATATAGACCAACTGCCCTAACGTCTAATAACCGATAAATAGTAAAATGGTATATAATAAGTAAAAAAAAATTAGCTTTGGGAAACGAAAGAAGCTGACACATGCGCACTAGTGGTCGCTCGTGGAAGATAAGATGACCTGGGTGGCGTTCACGCTTGGTGGGCCAGTTGGATCATGACGTCACGGCGCGCGAGAAATGTAAACACACATTAATTTTCCTCTTAGTGCGGAACTCCTAGACAAGAGACGACGAATATTGGTGTAACGATGATACCCTACCCAGGTCTTATTTGTTTCTACAATATAAACAAAGATATGAATCACTTGAAGATTACCCCCTACCCCCTACCCCCCCCTTCCCCCTTCAACCCTCCATTTCACCTGATAATTAAACACCTTAACGCTGACCTAACCTCACCTAACCTCATCTAAACCTCTTCAGATAGCAGTAGGGTTGCTTATCAGGTGAAATCAACTGAGGTAAACTGATAGGTAAATTTTCCCATTGAGAGTCGTACTACCTTGAGGACGACCCCAGAGAGAGAGAGAGAGAGAGAGAGAGAGAGAGAAAAAAAATACCATATAACATGAAAACAAAAGAAATAGGTAAGCACAGAGAACAAAGGAACTTATAATTATAGAAGCGGAAGAAGGAGATGGAAGAAACATACACAACGATAAAACACAAACTAACTACACACACACACACACACACACACACACACACACACACACACACACACACACACACACACACGTCAGGCACTCACGTAGAACACTGTCCAAAATAGCAGGGCCAGAAATGGAGCCAAAATAATCATCATTGACCATTTGGATATATGAAGTCTGATTGGTAGTTGTGTTGAGAAGATATTTATAGGACGAGAAGGAAGAATGATAAAGATGGGAAGAATATAGAAATAGGAGATAATACAAGCAATAATAATGGATAATTGACAGATTGAGAATGAAGGAACAACGATAATATGAAAGAACACTAAAAAAAACAGGAAGAATGACCGAATGTAAGAAAAGTAAAAGTGAATAAATGGAAGGTAGTGGAGGCAATAAAAAAAACATTAAAAGGAAAACAGAAAAATCAAGAAGAATGACGAGAGAGAATGATAATTAAAGCACTGAGAAGAACTAAATGGCAGGTGGTAAAAGTAAAAGAATGAATGACTAGATGGAAGCACAAGCAAGCAGCCATTGGGTAAAGGAGGCGGGAAAGCTGTCATTGGATGGTAAAGTAGAATTACAAGCACAGGCACGCAGACAAGAGGATGAAGCAAAATCAATCAAGCAAGCAAGCAAACAAGCAGAGACAGGGGAGGCAAGCAGAGGAGAGACCAAGCACAAGGACTCATACAAGAGACTTCCACGGATGGCAAAACAGAAAGCATTAAAAGAATACAAGCACAATCACGCACAGTCAGAGATGCAGCAAACACAAGCAAGCAAAAAAAGAGGAACGTGGGCGAGGAATCAAGCAAGACTTGTTCACAGATGGCAAACTAGCGATCCGGGGATAGCATAACACAAGCAAGCAGTCAGGGAAGATGGAGAGAAGAATGGAAGAGAATATACACAAGCACAAGACAATACAAGCACAAACAGAAGGGAAGGAAGGAGGGGGTAGGGAGCTTACAGACGTCGGCAAGTGAAGTGTTGAGTCTTGAAGGACGACCAAGGCCAACTAACTAACTTGAAGTAAAAAGCGGAAACATGAAACCTTGACTGTGCCGGTGGAAACGTCTTTATCTTGTTCACTGAGGAAATGATAGCTGGCTGGTCCTCTCTCTCTCTCTCTCTCTCTCTCTCTCTCTCTCTCTCTCTCTCTCTCTCTCTCTCTCTCTCTCTCTCTCTCTCTCTCTGTACTACACTACAGTAAAACAGATTACACTCACTCTTAAATGGCGTCGTAATTACACGATGACTCTACCGTATATCTAGATAATTTATTTTAATCTTTTTAATACGGGAAAATAACTATCAGTCGAGCTCTTAAGTATACTAGTAGAGTCTCTGAATACTTTTGACGGCATTTTTGACTGTCATAACCTTTATTTTGCCTTAAGAGGGGATATGGATTAACTTACGAGGTGGTGAGAATCATCCAAGAAAATGACCTCAAATTATCACTGAGACTTGATTATAATTTGACTCGAATTGTTTTTTACGTTAATTCAAGGAGAAGAAATATCGAATTAACTCAAGTTGTGAGTTATTAGTGAGTTGAAGGTCCCTGAGTGTGTTTTGTGAGGCGTGGCATGTAGGTTCTCTGAGTGCGTTTCTCTGAGTGTGTTATGTTAGTGTTTTATGGCAGTGTTTCCTGTAAGTGTGTCCTTTGAGTGCGTCTTGTGAGCGTATCCTGTAAGCGTGTTCTGTGAGTGTTCTATGAATGTGAGTGCGTCTTGTGAGCGTATCCTGTAAGTGTGTTCTGTGAGTGTTCTATGAATGTGAGTGCATCTTGTGAGCGTATCCTGTAAGCGTGTTCTGTGAGTGTTCTATGAATGTGAGTGCGTCTTGTGAGCGTATCCTGTAAGCGTGTTCTGTGAGTGTTCTATGAATGTGAGTGCGTCTTGTGAGCGTATCCTGTAAGCGTGTTCTGTGAGTGTTCTATGAATGTGAGTGCGTCTTGTGAGCGCATCCCATGTGTGTATTCTGTGAGTGTCTCTTATAAGTGTATCCTATGAATGTGACCTCTGAGTGGCGGGGTCCTCACAAGACTTATGGGACGCATCAATTATGTGGAGGACAGACGCCTGGCTAGCTGAGGATCCTCCCTTGGTCAAGAACCCACGCGTATACGGGCAAGACGTGCGTTGATTGGTCCTCACCCACCCCTCAAAGAAGTTCATTGGCCATAAACGTGGAAAAGGACTCCAAGCGATTCTGATTGCTCATGCTGGCATTATTTTTCATGATACGTCTGGCGTTGCTTGCATAAGTATGTCTTTGAGAAGGCGGAGGAGAATGCCAGGCGATGCTGATTGCTCTTGCTGGTGTTGCTTATATAATAAAATTTTTAGGGGTGATTTTTAGGCTGGCTTATGTCGGACGGCAGTGAGGTGAGGCAAGTGTAAGCAGGATTATGATCTGAGGTCACTCCTGATGAATCAATGGGAACAGGTTTAATTTATGACGTAACTTGTTCTTAGCCAATAGAAATAATTTAAAATGACGTCATTATTGATTAACTAATAAGAGTAGGGCTATGACGTGACGACATTTGTGTTTAACCTATCAGAGTCATACTGTGACGTCACTCTTGATAAACACTATCTTCCTGACGATAAGAATAGTACTGAGGGTAATGATGATGATGATGATGACGAAGGTGATGATGATGATGACAGGGTGATTATGACAGGAGTGTTAAGGGTGAATATGACAGCAGTATTAAGGGTGATTATCAGCAGAGATAACACATGACACGCCATTAGTCTCCTACTTAATGCTGGGTCGTCTCCCTCCCTCCCTCCCTCCCTCCCTCCCTCCCTCCCTCCCTCCCTTCCCAATCCCTCCTTCCTCCCGTTCCTCCTTCTCACATTCCTCTATCACCTTCATACCCCTCTGCCTTTCTTCTTTCCCCTGCTTCTTCCACCATTGTTCTCTCCCTCCCTACCTCCCTTCCTCCGTCCATTCCTCTTTCCCCTTTCACCTCCTTTCCTCCTCCACCACTCGTTTCTCTCCCCCTCCTTCCCTTCTTCCTCCTTACAATCCTCCTTCCTCCCCTCCTTCTTCTTCTTCTTCTTCTTCTTCTTCTTCATACGCCCCATCCTTTCTCCCCACTTCCTTCTTTCTCCTCCTTTCCTGTCCCATTCTTCTTTCTCTCCTTCCTTCCCTCCCTCCTCCTCTACCCCTCCCTCCCTTTCCTCTACCCCTTCCTCCCTTTCCTCTAGCCCCTCTCCCTTTCCTCTAGCCCCTACCCCTCTCGAAACCGTGACAGCTCTTCCTACTTCCACGAGACATAATTATCAGTTAAGCTCAAATTTACTTTCATTACACAGTCTCTCTCTCTCTCTCTCTCTCTCTCTCTCTCTCTCTCTCTCTCTCTCTCTCTCTCTCTCTCTCTCTCTCTCTCTCTCTTCGTCGTCATCAACTTGGCACACTCACTACTTCACTCTCTCCTCACACTCGTGCACTCTCTTCACTCTCTCCTCACACTCGTGCACTCTCTTCACTCTCTCCTCACACTCGTGCACTCTCTTCACTCTCTCCTCACACTCGTGCACTCTCTTCACTCTCTCCTCACACTCGTGCACTCTCTTCACTCTCTCCTCACCTTTGTGTACTCTCCTCAGTCCCGTGTACAGTGCCACATGCTGAGGGTCACAAGGTCGAGATAGTGACACCGTGTACAGTGTCACATGCTGAGGGTCACAAGGTCGGGATAGTGACACCGTGTACAGTGCCACATGCTGAGGGTCACAAGTTCGACATATTGACCCCGTGTACAGTGCCACATGATGAGGGTCACAAGGTCGGGATAGTGACCCGGTGTACAGTGCCACATGCTGAGGGTCACAAGGTCGGGATAGTGACTCCGTGTACAGTGCCACATGCTGAGGGTCACAAGGTCGGGATAGTGACCCCGTGTACAGTGCCTAGTGCCACATGCTGAGGGTCACAAGGTCGAAATAGTGACCCCGTGTACAGTGTCACATGCTCGGTTAAGGTCACAAGAAGGAGGTGGAGGTCACAAGTGGCGTGGTAACCTTTGACCCCGGGTCGTCGAGGATGTTTAGGGCATTAAGTGTCGTAACATGACCCTAGATATGCAAATGAGCTGAAGACCTGCAGACGGTGCTCGTGGTTAAGTGAGGGTGGTAGTGGTTGTTGTGGTAGTGGTTGTTGTGGTAGTGGTTGTTGTGGTAGTGGTTGTTGTGGTGGTGGTTGTTGTGGTAGTGGTTGTTATGGTAGTGGTTGTTGTGGTAGTGGTTGTTGTGGTAGTGGTTGTTGTGGTGGTGGTTGTTGTGGTAGTGGTTGTTGTGGTAGTGGTTGTTGTGGTAGTGGTTGTTGTGGTAGTGGTTGTTGTGGTGGTGGTTGTTGTGGTAGTGGTTGTTGTGGTAGTGGTTGTTGTGGTGGTGGTTGTTGTGGTGGTGGTTGTTGTGGTGGTGGTTGTTGTGGTAGTGGTTGTTGTGGTAGTGGTTGTTGTGGTAGTGGTTGTTGTGGTAGTGGTTGTTGTGGTAGTGGTTGTTGTGGTGGTGGTTGTTGTGGTAGTGGTTGTTGTGGTAGTGGTTGTTGTGGTGGTGGTTGTTGTGGTAGTGGTTGTTGTGGTGGTGGTTGTTGTGGTGGTGGCTGTTGTGGTAGTGGTTGTTGTGGTAGTGGTTGTTGTGGTGGTGGTGGTTGTTGTGGTAGTGGTTGTTGTGGTAGTGGTTGTTGTGGTAGTGGTTGTTGTGGTGGTGGTTGTGGGAATTTTGGTGATTTTGGTGGCGATGGTTGTAGTGGTGGTAGCGTAGTACAGTACAGTAGTTGTAGATGTGGTGTTTAAATTTGTAAGGGCAGTTCTGATGATGGTTGTATGTGGTTGTGGAGATTGCAATTGTTGTAGGTCTGGTTGTGGTGGTTGTGGTGGTGGTTTGTATGTAGTTGGGTGGTTGTAATGGTAGTTGTTGCGGTTGTGGTAATGAGAAAATATCCGAGGAACAGAAAATATACAAAATGACAAAGAGACGAAGAAGAAAAATACAAAGAATAAGAAACAGGAAGGAAAATGTAGAGGAGGAGGAGACAAAGGGCGAAGAATAATGGGAGAAAGACGAAGGAAGGAGACGAAGAAGAAGAGAAAGAAGAGTAGGAGAAGGAGGTAGAAGAAGAGGATGCTGAGGAACAAGAGTAAGGGGGGAGAGAGAAAGGTAGAAGCGAACGAGGAATAGAAGAAGGAGGTGAACGAAGAAAGTGGGAAGAGGAGGAGGAGGAGGAGGAAGAGGAGAAGGGATGTATGTGGTGTGTAGTACCTGTGTGATGAGGGGTAGAGATGGTGGGGAAGGTCTGTTAAGGTGATCACAGAGACACAAACACAGTTGTTGAGTGACGGCCTTCTGCTTCTCCTCCCACTTCTTCCTCCTCCTCCTCGTCCTCCTCCTCCTCGTCCTCCTCCTCCTCCTCCTCCTCCTCCTCCTCCTCCTCCTCCTCCTCCTCCTCCTCCCCTCCTCCTCCTCCTACCTCCTCCTCCTCCTCCTCCTCTCCTCCTCCTCCTCCTCCACCACCCCTTACCTCTTCCTCCTCCTCCTCCTCCTCCTCCTCCTCCTCCTGATGAAGACGGCATAAACCCCCACGCGTACTAACTCTCCTCTTGGCTACGTCGCCCTAGATAAAGAATAGTCTCAGTAGCCTCTAAAACTATCCACATATCCCAGAGGCTATGTGGAGGATGGACACTAACCTATATACTATCCACTACTCCATCCTGTCCGAGCTACATCATCCAGAACAGAGGATAGTTAGAAATCCTATTGACTATTCACAGAACTCAGAGGCAGATTTTTTACACTATCCTCAGACCCTTTCCCCCCCTCCCCCCTCCCCCCTCCCTCCTCCCTCCTCCCTCCTTCCCCCCTTCCCCCCCCTCCCTCCTTCCCCCCTTCCCTCCCTCTCCCCCACCACTCCCCACACTATTCATAGAAGTTATAATACTATCCACACAAGCTAAACTATCCTTCACTCCAAGACAATATATGGACCATCCTTCAAACACTCATCCTACTTCAACAATTATACTAACTTAATTTGACTATTGTAAATCATCTTTTAAAACAATACTAAATAATACTAAACGGGTCTAATCCTATTCTGTCAATCCTTAATAAAATAACTGACAGTCTGAATCCTCTGAAAAAAACTTCATATTGTTTAAATAACTTTAATCTTACCCTGACAATTCCTATTTTATTATGACTGTCAGTAAATCTTATCCTGACAATCCTATAAATATTTAACAGTTGCGATCCTCCTTTGACAGTCATCAGTTATACGTTTGACAGTCTATGATAGCTATTTCATAAACAGTTCACAGACTGTCATATCTTGTGCGGCTGTGTCAGATTGAGCCTTGATATGGCCTTACTCTGACAGTCCATAGCCTTACTCTGACAGTCCATAGCCTTACTCTGACAGTCCCTAGCCTTATTCTGACAGTCCATAGCCTTATTCTGACAGTCCATAGCCTTACTCTGACAGTCCCTAGCCTTAGTCTGACAGTCCATAGCCTTAGTCTGACAGTCCATAGCCTTACTCTGACAGTCCCTAGCCTTAGTCTGACAGTCCATAGCCTTACTCTGACAGTCCCTAGCCTTAGTCTGACAGTCCATAGCCTTACTCTGACAGTCCATAGCCTTACTCTGACAGTCCATAGCCTTACTCTGATAGTCCATAGCCTTACTCTGACAGTTCATAGCCTTACTCTGATAGTCCATAGCCTTACTCTGACAGTCCATAGCCTTACTCTGACAGTCCATAGCCTTACTCTGACAGTCCATAGCCTTACCCTGACAGTCCATCGCGTTACTCTGACAGTCCATAGCCTTACTCTGACAGTCCGTAGCCTTACTCTGACAGTCCATAGCCTTACTCTAACAGTCCATAGCCTTACTCTGACAGTCCGTAGCCTTACTCTGACAGTCCATAGCCTTACTCTGACAACCCTTAGCATTAATTCTGATAGCACGTAGCACCGACTCAGAGGAAGAATTGCCAGTTAGCTAATAGAGTAATTAAAGAGGCGGACTGTTGTCTTGGAGGCAGGAGGCGGCTAATGAGTGCAAGGGAACAGTGTGGGTGGCGGAGTAACCCAAGATGTGTGGTGCTGGGTGGCAGGTGGCACTGTGGTGGAGGATGGCACTGTGATGGAGGGTGGCACTGTGGTGGAGGATGGCACTGTGGTGGCGGCTGGCACTGTGGTGGAGGGTGGCACTGTGGTGGAGGGTGGCACTGTGGTGGAGGGTGGCACTGTGGTGGCAGGTGGCACTGTGGTGGAGGATGGCACTGTGGTGGAGGGTGGCACTGTGGTGGAGGGTGGCACTGTGGTGGAGGGTGGCACTGTGGTGGAGGGTGGCAATGTGGTGGAGGGTGGCACTGTGGTATGAAGAGCGGCACTGTGGTGAAGGTTGGCACTGTGATGAAGGACGACTCTGTAAAGATGGCAGTGTGTTAAATGATGGCACAGTTGTAGAACGTGGCATTGTGTTGCGGCTCTCGGGTGGAGGTGTTGAAGGTGGCAGTGGGTGTGTGGGTGGCGTGTGACACTGGGTGGGCAAGCATCGTGTGGGACTGAGTGGGCAGCGTGTGGCATTGGGTGGGCAGGCGTGTGGCACTGGGTGGGCAGGCGTGTGGCACTGGGTGGGCAGGCGTGGCGCAATGGGACGGCCTGAAGGGTGGCACTAATGAAATCATCCCCGGGGCCACACAGAGTGCCACTGTGGCACCGCCAGACCACCGGAGAGGCCAACTGACCTCCCACGGGTCACCAGCACCAGTCCTCCCTCCCTCCCTCATCCTCTTAAGTGGCTCTTATATACCCTGGTTGTTGCAGCTCCTAAAACTAAGACTTAGTATACACGGTGTTCAATGTGCTTCTTCTCCTCTGATCAGAATTCAGGTTAAACCCATTTCAAGTATGTCTGAAACCCCAGCACTGGTATTGTTCAAACCTTCGTCATCAAAATGTTAAATCATCGTTCTGGAAGGTATAAACTATCGTCCTTAAAAATGTAAATTATCGTCCTCATAGATTTAAACCACCCTCCTTTCCCCCAAAAAATTAACTCCTTCCCGCTGTGGGTTATACCATTGTCCTAAAAAACTTTAAGTTCATGTGAACTTATTTAACCCATAACAAAACATCACTTGACCTCGCTTGACCCTTTCTGACCAAAGCATCCTGTCATAGTCTCATATATTCGTGACCCCTGTCTAAGTCCGTCCGAGTTAGGCACAGAAAATCAAAGGATGGTATCCTTTGACCTTACCTGACCTGCAAACCATTATATACTCTGTACGTCACTGATAACGCGTGACCTTATTTAGGTAGCGTACCCGACCCTACACCACGTATATTTGACCCTGTCTCTCGGTATTGTACAGTCCATGTGTGGTCCGTGTTACCGTATATTGATAATAATAATAATAATAATAATAAAAGACTAAATAAAGAATAATATCCACATTAAGTTTACCCACAAAGACAAATAATACATAAGGTACAATATAAGCATCAACAATAACAATACCACTCTCAAGCTTCATGTATAATGTATTCACAGAGAAAACGTACGGCGCAGCAAAAGAAAACGGCGCCCTTGGTTTCTATAGCGAATTCGTACAATGTGTTCTTGTTACGTATTCATGTCCCTCGCCAGAACAAAAACAAGTCGAGAGTTGGGCAAAGAAGGAGGGCGGGGCGCGACTGAGCTGTGTGATGCCAATCTGGTTGTGGGCAGAGCTGTACACACACACACACACACACACACATACGGCCACACGCAGCATTGTCCTGTGTGTGTATGTGTGTGTGTGTGTGTATGTATGTATGTGTGTGTGTGTGTGTGTGTGTGTGTGCGTCAGGGCGGGTGACGTGTAGGGGTGAATGGGAGATTATCTTTCTATTAGATCCAAGGTGACGGACTTACGCCATGCTGAGAGAGAGAGAGAGAGAGAGAGATGAGAATATGACACATTATACAGCCTTAAAAATATAAACACAAATATAAAAATTCTCTAAGGTTCATAAGTTAATATTGTCCTCTCTGACTGGTGATGGGCGAATGCGTCTTACCGCCTCACTTAACAAGGTACAAGACCAAAGATACCGTCCAAAAAATACCGTCAAAATTGAGCCGAGACTCTAGCTGGACTGAGCACTTCACTCACTCATCCCCATTGCACACTACACTCAATCGTCCCCATTGCACACTACACTCAATCGTCCCCATTGCACACTACACTCACTCGTCCCCATTGCACACTACACTCAATCGTCCCCATTTATGAGGGAAAAAATTGAGTTATTACGAATCATAAAGCCGACGATGTGTATACTGTTAACTTAGTAATGGTGACGAGGGAAGAATATTGAGTTTTTGTGGTCGTCATCCTTCTAACATTACTGGAAGACGAACGCTGAGTACTTATCCTTAGTAGTTTATGTGGGCGGGGGTAAGGGACGCCCACTTACTCTCACACACACACACACACACACACACACACACACACACACACACACACACACACACACAACAAATCAGTACAAAATGTGTGTGTGTGTGTGTGTGTGTGTGTGTGTGTGTGTGTGTGTGTGTGAGCGCGCCAGCCTGTAGGTCCCCAGTAGCAAGGTGGGTGTGAGAGTAGGTTGCTGCCCCTGGTTATAAATGGGTGAAAGTGGCAGGAACATAGATGGGTGGAGGTGCTGCCCTACGGTCCTCCACCCGGGGTTTCAAGGGGTCGTATCTGAGTTTATTTCTTCCTCTTGTGAGAAAGATGATATTTATTTACTAACGGTAGAGTCTACTAGCAGTTTGAACGTCATAGTGTTACGCTTACGTTGCTGTATATCGAATTAACTAATGATAATGTGAACTAAATCGCTCATTAAAATTTTTCCAGAGCTTCGTAAGTGAATTTTAACTCTGAACAAGAAGACGTGAGAAGCATTTAACGTCTTTAAATGCGACACAAAGTTATCAAATACAATGGTACTATAAATTTTACTCAAATTATCAGTATCTAGACATGTTCTCTTGCCACCAGTTAGGGTAAAATGGGAAATATTCACGTAAACGTCTTTGAGAATCAGTGACACTTTTTCACGATTAACACACACACACACACACACACACACACACACACACACACACACACACACACACACACACGTCTACCCTTCCCACTGTGACTTGTAGCTAATCAGGACAAACGCCAACAGACACCTAACAAACTATAGGATACTAAAAGAGTCATTATTAAATATCAACTGTTGTCCCATCTCTCTTGTTCGACCGTTGTCAGCCGCGAGTGTTTGGGTGGGTGGCTGCATCTCCTGTTGTTTTACGTAAGCAGAATAGATATTAATTGGTATTGATAATCATACTAATTCACTCCAATAGACGGGAAGCGATAAAATAAATGATAAAGATCTGCGTTTATCATTTATCAGCAGTTGTTTCGGTCATCACTGCTTTGTTAATATCTTAGGTCGAGTCTAGCAGATGTTTTGCTCGAATATTTTATCATATATGAATGTTATCGTTAATAAGCACTTTTGGGTAAGTCATGTGATCCCTAGAGACAAGACACACATACAGTAGCCTTGCCGGAGATAACCTCAGTCTTCCTACCATCCCCACACAAAGTTCGTGCACATAACATTAGTTGACATTCTGTTGGCAAGAGAGAGTTTATCTCGTGGATTTGGCATTTGTATCCCCCATAAATCTGCGTCGTATCTCAATTGAGTACCTATTTGCATGTTAAACGAGCAACCACAGTGCCTGATGACCCGTGTCCAATCGGGGGTTTGCAACGTAGGCATGCGGCCACGTTACTAAGAGTCTAAAATTACAGCCGGCGACAACATCACCCCTTGTGGTACACCAGTCAAGTGCAACGGCATTAAGACTCTTGTTCCTGCGTTTATACAGAATGTAGATGGCTCGGTGTATGAACTCTTCTGTTAGCTTCATTTCATTTTATTAACAACATAAAATACACGTATCAGATACAAGTACAAGTACAGAAGATTTCAAGGCGATAACACTACATAAACACCGTTCACGACAACTAGTATAATATATGCAATGTCATCTAATTAAATCGTTTATGGTAGGTTGAGGTGATGTCAAGGTGTTGTGGAAGGTGTCACCACGTACTGAGTCGAGAAGGTAAATGATTTTATGGTTCTTGTAGTTAGCAAGTGTGTTTACTGAAGCTGATGCTCCGAGCTTGCAGAGGCGTCTTGCATGCAACCTGTCAGACGAAATAATGCAAAAGTGCTTCTGTTCCCTAGAGGATGAGACCGTAACTTAGCCAAGTGGAAGTGCCGTGAATATGAGTCAATTGTGTATCTCTCTGACCTGCAGGGATACTCAGACTAGGGTCAGTTTACCTTATTAAAAAAGTATGTGTTGCCTGCTCTCTGGTTAGACCGTGTTTGAACTGTATCACCGAGGAAGACTTATATATGATGTCATCCATTACAAGTCCGCTTAACTTGAAAAGATATTCAGATTGAGGTCGTCTTAGCTTGAAAATACATAAAGAGAGTATCTAAAAACACTCACACTCTGAAACAAAAACAGATTTTTTTAAAACGTAGAAACAAAAACAGACATTTTATAATAATTTTATTTAGTTAAGTCTTAAACTGACACGACACAGACTGAAACCCTCATAGCCTGATGTGTTAGGTAGAGTGTGTGTCTCTCAACTAGTGCTGGCTATATCAGGCTAATGTGATGTTTGGGCTGAAACACCAGAGACAGAGAGACGTAGTGTCTTTGTGTGTGATGTAACGCCTTGTTGAGTCGCAGACTGTTTGCTCACCGACGCTACAACAGTGTGTGTGTGTGTGTGTGTGTGTGTGTTCTAATCCTTTGAGTGTTTGTTGGGGGTCATTGAGCCTTGTCAAACAAAGATCCGTTTTCGCGTGTATGTTTGTTTGTTTATGTTTGTTTGACGGAGTTAGTGTGTTAAATAAGTGAGCATCCGTTGCTGGTGTTACTCTGCGTGTACTTGTGTTGGTATGTGAGTGTATGTGTGTATTAACCAACCATCTCCCACCTTTTTGTTCTCATACTTGTACATTATGTATAGTCATATGTATACTGTACACGCGTATGTACAGTCAACAGCAAATTGTTTCTGCCCCTTTATGGTGTTACACAAGATGACTCACTGGATCAAGAATTCTAAACAACAGTCATTTACTTGGGTGATTCCTGTTAATGCCTCCATATTAACTATAAATGATATACAGAATACATCGTATTAGTTACATAATGCATCACACAATCAGAAGTACCAACCTTACCAAATGAACTTGGCCTCAGTCAGTGGTCGTTGTGAAGGCCGTCAGACCCAGAGGCGCAGAACATTTTTTTGTTGCCTGTACATGACTGTATAAAAGTGTATATGTATACCTATCATCCTACCATCTCCTCGTCTTGTATATGCATATAATCCGTATATTTGCATAAATGTATATGTATGTTCATAAATGTTTGTGTGTGTGTGTGTGTGTGTGTGTGTGTGTGTGTGTGTGTGTGTGTGTGTGTGTGTGTGTGGAGGGCTTATCAGCTGGCCGTGCACGTGGTCAAACAGGGAGTGATTTATGGTCCTCCCCTGTAAGAGAGCCTCGCGCGAGATGCTCCCTCCGCTTAAATGCACTCCTGATTGACCATTATATCACTATCGGTCCATATAAGGCGACACCCACTCGTATACATTGTGTGTGTGTGTGTGTGTGGATATGTGTGTGTGTGTGTATGTGTGTGTCTGTGTGTGTGTGTGTGTGCGTGTGTGTTTCCCCAACTGGTTACAGTTGTGCAACACTTGTGTATATCTCGTCTGTTGGGTTTATACAACAATATAACTGAACACCTGTTATGTTTCTTCCCTGTTGGATGTTACAGCACTCAGGCGCATCAGCTCCTCCCCCCCCCCCCCCAAATCAACACTTCACAACACATTATCATCCACGAAAATAATGACTTAATATTTACGTGATTTAACTTTCTCATATAGATTAACTGTTTTAAAATGTTGCAACTTATATTAAAAAAAAATTCATAAGAGAAAATCTAAAGCATCTGTGTTAGGTGAATTCAAAACACGTTATCTAAAAGTTGCTGAGGATAAGACAAAAATATTATTATAAGTTTTGTATTTGATCATTGTGAGACACGTATGTTAGGAATAAGGTGGGAGAGAAAGGTATACAAGACAGACAAAGACAGACAGACAGACAGACAGACAGACAGACAGACAGACAGACAAACAGACAGACAGACGGACAAACAGACAGACGGACAAACAAACAGACAGACAGACAAACAGACAGACGGACAAACAGACAGAGATCATCACCTTAAACTCTAGGACACACGTTATTATCAATTAATATATGACCAGACTTACACTAACAGTCTAATCACAACATCTCTGAGGCTGTTAAGAGTCTCTCATGCTGGTCAACCAATCTCACAGCTTCAGTTTTTTGGCCTCTCTCTCTCTCTCTCTCTCTCTCTCTCTCTCTCTCTCTCTCTCTCTCTCTCTCTCTCTCTCTCTCTCTCTCTCTCTCTCACAGTAACTCTGGATTTTCGGACCCCAGGAGGATGTTTATGTAGTCATGTATTGTGTATCATGCATATCTCTCCTGCATAACACACTCACAGGTGGCAACGTTAACACCCTCTTTGTGGATTCAACTCCCACCCAACTTGGTGGCCTCGACCAGAATTAACTGTTGTTGACATTGTTAGAGTGAGGAGGTGACCGTTGTGGCGTGTGTCTGCCGCTAACTGGCAAGAATGTGTTATTAAAGCAATGCAACACACCACACGCAGTACCTTTCATACCATTTCATTAATTCAGAAGCAGCAGTACTCGTGTGGGTGCAGATACAAGCTGATGTAAAGTTGCAGGTATGAATTAATAGAGGTACAGGTACAGGTACAGGTACAGGTACACTTGCAGGAACCGATACAAATGTAGGTTGTGGTATATACTGTATATGTAACCTCGTAATTTTTTTCTCCCTACCAAGTGCATCTCAAACACCTGGTCTGGTTTAGGTAGGGTGTTGTAACGTTTGGTCAACTGTTGTTATTAACATTGAGATTTACAATTTATTTTGACAGAATTTTACAAAGCGAATAAAGCAATACTGATATGACTGAGCCTTATAAGCGAGGCAGCTCACTCGAAGATACCAGATAAATGCTGTACAATTATCTGAAGAATATTATTAAATAACAAAGACTTATCATTTATCTTACAACAGTTCGGGGTGCTTGTAAACACACACTGAACTGTTACCACATTTTCACTTTATTCTTGTTATTTATTTATTTTTTGTTAATATGTTTAGTTATTTAGTTCGATGGTAATGATGGTAATTAAAAAAACAAAACAATTAGAATCAGACATATCAGTAACACAATACATCCTTGGGGTCGACTTAACCACCTAATGGTATTTAAATATTTAGAGTAACTCCTGTTATTTGGTAGTGTATTGATAAGCGGGAGTAGAGTGATATAATAATGTAGTCTCTCTCTCTCTCTCTCTCTCTCTCTCTCTCTCTCTCTCTCTCTCTCTCTCTCTCTCTCTCTCTCTCTCTCTCACTATGTCCTGCCCCACACACACACACACACTGTTAGCTCATGTTTGCCCCTCAGGTCGTCTTGGTTGTGAGCTCCCCGACACATTTCTCACCTCTGCGTTTCAGAAAGTTAATTAGTTCAGCTGCCTTCATGTGAACAGTCTCTTTACCTGGCGGCCAGGTGGACCCCACAATGGTTACGACGCTGTAGGTCTTTGTGGCTCACTTCAATTGACGAGCGAGTGTGTGTGTGTGTGTGTGTGTGTGTGTGTGTGTGTGTGTGTGTGTATGAATCTCGGCTAGTCCTGGAAATTAAATCGTAAAACCTCCTTCAGAAGCCGTGGGAGGGTGGAGGAGCCGTGTCGATGCTGCACAAAAGGACAGAGAAGAGAAGAATAGTAGAGCAACAGAAGAATCACCGCCCGTGGAAGAGAAGAGACACATTTAAAGAATACACACCAACATATAAAAGAGACACACACACACACACACACACACACACACACACACACACACACACACACACACACACACACACATTTTCATTAATTACAAACAAAACCTCTGGCTGTCATTATATCGTTTCCTCATTTTATAAAGACCAACGGACTGAGGTACCAGACTAATTACCACATGGGGATTTATTTGTGGGTTATCGTGGGTGTGATGGTGGTCAGAGTGGTGGGAGTGTTGTAAACCCAGCGTGAGGGAGTGTGTGTATGTCAGGCACTCACGACAACCCGGTGGCAGTGTCTGAATGGGTGTGGGGGTGCCTGTGTGTGTCTCTGACTGCTTGCTTCTCTGCCTACCTTCCGGCTTGGATGTTTGCCCGCTATTCTGTCTACCTGCCTACTTCCCTGCCTGCCTGCCTGTTTCTCTTCTTGCCTGCTTACTTGCCTACTAGCTTGTCTGCCTCTCTTTCTATATTTCAATCTCTCTGGATACCTGCCGTTGTTTCTACCTATTTGTCTGCCTACCTGCCTATTTGACATTGTTCCTGCCAGCCAGCCAGCTTGGTTACCTCCATCTCTGTTAGATATCTTGCCCGGCTGAGCTGCCCTAAGATGCTGTGGGCTATAACACATTACCCTGAGCTAAATTTTAACAAGCTGTCCTGAGCTATAAAGTATTGCCCTAAGGTAATCTGTACCTTGACGTCCTGAGATACCCTGGGGTACCCTGAGATGCCCTGAGATGTTCTAGGATGCCCTGAGATGCCCTGAGATTCCCTGAGATGTTCTAAGACGCCCTGAGATGTTCTAAGATGCCCTGAGATGCCCTGAGATTCCCTAAGATGTTCAAAGATGCCCTGAGGTGCTTTAACATGCCTTGACATATCATCATGTGTTCTGAATTGAAATCCCAGAACTACTTAACATAAACTTAACTCCCTTAATATAATCGAAAGACAAGTACGATAGCAAATTGATAGCTATCTCATCCCCCCTCTCGAAAAAATATTAACATCTTTCAGTTAAGTCAGTAAAGACGGGCATTAGAGCTGACTAAACCCGGCCAATATTACCACACAATAGTGAACGTGTCAACAAACCCTCTCCTCCCTCTCCACTTCCACTCCTTTCCCTCTCTCCCTCTACCCCTCTCTTCTTCATCTTCTAACCTTCTCCATCCCTTCCTCTCCCTTCCCCCTCCCTCCCTCCCAACCAACCCACACTCTGTTTCCTTCTTAATTAAATTGTTCTACATAATAACTTCAATAATTACCGGGGAAAAGAGGAACACGATTTTTTTTTAGTAGTTATTTAATTAAGACACAACAGAGAGGTATAAAATCACGAATATATTAAAGGGAATTTTATACTTGTTTATATCTCAAAGAATGAGAGAATTATGTATAGGATTTTGTATTTGTGTTGTCATATTAAGAGGACTGGATGATATTTGTACGAAGAGAGATAGACAGAGAGATAGGAAAAGAGAGAGAGAGAGAGAGAGAGATGCTTCACAACCCCCACACACCTTCCTCAATGTATTTTATGAGCTATTCGTCTCTGCCCACACGTAATTAGCCTTTATTAACCGGCCATCTAAAACAATGTTCTTCTCGGGCTGTTACGCTCTGAGGTACTCGGTGACGACCCGGCCCGGCCCAGCGTTATGATACCATGATAACCTGTTTCTCGTAAGGTGCTTCAGAGAGCCATACTTTCTTGACGGATATCTAGGGTCAAAGTTTTCTATTTTCTTTAGGGGAAAGTCAGTGAAAGTTTTATTGTTTCTTTAAGGAAAATCAAAGTAATATTTTCATTATTTATAGTTTTATAGTTGGGAAAAATATAAATAGCTTACTGAATAATGATAATAATAATAATTATAGTATTAATAATAAAAAAAGGCTCTAATATCTCACTAAATTATATTATCTCTTTAGGAAATACATTAAGAGATACAAGATTAATAAAGAAACATCTCAATGAATTCAATAATCTCCCCAAGACACACAAAAGTACCAAAATGAAGGAAAAAGCAAAACAAAACTCATTAAAGGACTAAATTTCCGAGAGGAGGAAAAAAAAATCCTAGCGTGTTGTTTTCCTGGATCTATGAAAGGAAAAAAAAAACTGGGATTGAATAGATCAGACTAACCAATTTCTCTCGGATTTTACTGCAGGAACACACATCATATTTCTGAGGCGGACATAAATAACACGTAAACATGGGTCTGAGGTCTTAAGTGCATAATTGTCGGGTTGAGTGTAAGAGCGACCTATTCCCCTTCCCACCTTTAAGATCGATTGTAATATCTAACCCGGATAGAATAGTCGCTTTTATCACCTCTGGATTTATCTTACGTTCATCCTCTATACGTGGGTTATTATTATTTACGTACGTTTAATAACATGTAACTCGGGTTGATGATATTACCTCTATGTGTAAAGTTGGTTAAGAGTGCGTTTATCGGCCTGTTGTTACACCCACGTTAGAGTGAGTGTGAGAGAGTTCGTTAACATGTATTCACTCGACTATCTGTGCTAGAGTGAGAGACGGCGTTTGTTAGTAGGTAAAGACTCGATCATGTCCGCCACGACGAGTTGGCTAGCGAGTCTTTCTCTCGATCAATTTATTCACTACCATCCTCTCGCTGCGTTGGGACGGATGGAGAACCAATTTTGTGGTTCTGTCACACACCACAGGACTGACCTATCAACCTTGAGGTGACGCCACGCACTCAAGGATACTCTCCACACACTCACTCGTCACACCGCCGCATCGAGCGCGTGACTTCTCCATCCTCGAACGCACTCTAGGCACTTATCGCATTAATGTATAGAGAGTTGGCGAGTGCGTGGGAGTGTGGGAGAGTTAGCAAGTTCCTCCCACTCATTCAGAAATACACACACACGAAGATATGCACTTCTAGCTGCGTGAGTCAGCTCAATAAATACCAATTTTGACGGACTCACTCACTCAATCACTCACTCAATTACTCACTCACTGAAAGAACAATTTAGCCTGGCCATCACCAACCATCCCACACTAACCCTAGTTTTGGGCTGAGTTTAGTCAATTCAAATGTCCTCTTTTTCTGACCTGATTGGTAGATATCATTCGTCTCTGCTGTAGGATTTTTAAAAAGGAGTTTCGCTGGTTTTCTTGTATAATCATCTTGATATGTGACTGACACGTTTTCCATTACTTTTACAAACACAGTGTCAACAGGCATTGAATTATGGGAAGATTAATCCAAACTAAACTGAGAGAGTAGCTAAACTGAGAGAGCAACTACATTTAAAGGGCAACTAAAAGAGTCTTCTACCTGGCCGATATTGATAACCTGGGACCTGATTCTTATAAGGTGCGTAATGAACAGGTGAGAGAAGCCATACACCTGTGTCATCTAACCTATAATACACAGATGGATTCTCATAGGTTCTTACATTAATATTAAACTATTCCCTTAACTAAAGTCATAATATTACATCTAATTGACTCACTTTAGCTACGACACAGTGATTGAGTTTCTCTAAAGTTCATGCGGTAGGATATTTTTCCTCTAAGACAACGTACAGTCACCCAAAAAAGTCCTGTCGCGAACCATGAACCCCGAGATTCAGACTCTTGAATCCGAAGCATTTATGGACAGAATAATGTATCAGTGTCTACTGCTTCGGGTTCACGAGTCTGAATCTCGGGGTTCGTGGTTCGCGACAGGACTTTTTTGGGTGACTGTACCTGTTATATTCACCTGCACAAATATGACCTCCTAAAATGGCATCTAATTTGCATTGATACTCTACCTTAATTATTTATAGGTTAGGTATTACGTCCCCAGATACGAGAAAAGATTGACCATACGAGTTTTTGAGAATCTGGATCCGTGTACTAAAATGAATCGGAACAATCATATGGTTCTTGTAGGTAACAGATGGATACCCAGGTTGGTTTCCTCTCCTCCCCCCGCCTCTCCCCGCTCCTCCCCTACCCGCTCCCCGCCCCTACCCACCCCTACCCGCCTCGCCCCTACCCACCCCTACCCGCCTCGCCCCTACCCGACTAACTCAGAATCTGAACTTAATTTGCATACTACTAATGATATAATGACGACGAGTTTTGTCTTTTTTTTATATTTTTACTGGTGGTGATGGTAACAGGCGGTGATAATGACACCCCCTTGTTTAGTTAGTCGATGGTGTGTGGTGGTGGTGTGTGTTGATGGAATGTGTGGTGATGTTGTATTGTGGTGGTGTTTGGTGGTTGTGGTGTTGGTGGTGTGGTGTGTAGTGATAGTGTGTGTTGTTGTGTAGTGGTGATATTGTGTGTAGTGGTGGTGTAGTGTGTTATGGTAATTGTGTGGTGGTGGTATGTGGTGTGTAGTGATAGTGTGTGTTATTGTGTAGTGGTGGTGTAGTGTGTGATGGCAATTGTGTGGTGGTGGTATGTGGTGTATAGTGATAGTGTGTGGTGTTGTGTAGTGGTGATATTGTGTGTAGTGGTGGTGGTGTAGTGTGTTATGGTAATTGTGTGGTGGTGGTATGTGGTGTGTAGTGATAGTGTGTGATGTTGTGTAGTGGTGATATTGTGTGTTGGATTGCGGTGGTGGTGTTGTGTGGTAATGTTGTGTGATGATGTGTGGTGGTGATCTGTGATGATGGTGTTTGGGTGTGTGTGGTGGTAGTAATGGTAGTGAGTGTGATGGTGGTGTGTGGTGGTAGTTGGTAGTGCGTGTAGTGGTGGTGGTGG